>SJYV01039606.1:1600065-1620244 GCA_006410875.1 Neotragus pygmaeus | reverse complement strand
AGTTTCCCAGCATGTTACCAGTTTATGCCCACGGGGGCCTCCTAACTGGACAAGTTCCCAGCATGTTACCAGTTTATGCCATGGGGGTCTCCTAACTGGACAGGTTCCCAGTGTGTTACCAGTTTATGCCCATGGGGGTCTCCTAACTGGACAGGTTCCCAGTGTGTTACCAGTTTATGTCCATGGGGGTCTCCTAACTGGACAATTTCCCAGCATGTTACCAGTTCATGCCCATGGGGGTCTCCTAACTGGACAGGTTCCCAGTGTGTTACCAGTTTGTGCCCAGAAACCGTCCTTCCTCAACTCTGTTCCAAGCCTGGAGTGTGAAGGTGCCTAAGTCCTTTGCAGAAGGAGCAGGGGGCAGACGGAAAGGCAGCTGGGTGGGTGGGTGAGCGAGCTGGGAGGACAAGGCACCTCTGGTTGGCAAGAGCAGGTGACACCAGCCAGAGGGGGCTGTCAGCCGTCATGATGAGGGATGAGGGTGTGTAGTGGAGACAGAGCTTGCCTTCAGCTGCTCACAGCCTGAGAGGAACATCCCCACGGCTGTGTCATTCCTCCAGGAGGTTGTCCGTCTGTCTGGTTAGTAAGTCACCCGCCCATCTGGGAGCACGGCTCAATGGCCCTGTGTTTCTGTTGACCCCACAGAGCAGCAGAGGGTGATGCTTCTCAGCAGGTCCCCATCGGGGCCGAAGAAGTACTTCCCCATCCCCGTGGCACACTTGGAGGACGAGATCCGTGCCCGCTCGGCGGACGACTGCAAGCGGTTTCGGGAGGAGTTCAACGTGAGTCTGGGCCCTCTGTCTCATCACGTGGAAGGGAGCTGGGATGTGGGGTGTTGTGTTATATGATAAATTACCCCAAAGGCGCAGAACACTCACATCCACCATGACGCAGCCCCCAAACCGGGGTTCCGAGGAAACCCGGCTTCTGCCGCAATGCCCTCTGCTGACCTTCATCCCCATTGATAAGATGAGATGGTTGAGAGGGAGCTTCAGAGCCTCCTTCCAAGTCACACACCCTGAGCGCTGATTTCTGAATCAAGTAACAAGGCAGCGCCGTTATCCCAGTGATGCGCACGGCCAGGGCGGGCGGACCATGGGGTGACAGCGTGATGCTGAGCACTAAGGAGCCCTCGGACCACGCTGCACAACCTCCGTTAGATGGTAGGGGGCGGCCGAGAGGGGACATCAGCCCGCCTCCACCGCCCTTTGATCCTGCCTGAGTCAGGGTGCTGGTCCTGCTACCGCTGTTCTGGATGACCTTGACAATGGCAAAGCTAACTAAGATGAATTTAACCAACTGGTCCAGCCTGCTGGCAGCAAACAGATCCTCCTAACTCTCAACAAAAATACAAGTGTACGATAGTGACACCTCCCCTTGAATGGCTAATATTCAATGCCCCATGAATTGTGAAGCTGCTAAACAGATGATAGGTAGAGAGACAGGTAGACAGACAGACAGCTAGACAGACACATAGAGGGACACGTGGGTGGAAGGGTAGATGCACGCATAGATAACAATAGAGGGATGGAGGGACAGGTGGACAGATAAACGCTTGGATACACAAGCAGACAGATAGACACTGGGAAAGGTTGTCTTGGATTTGGCTGCTCAGTGTTTATCCCTGGTCGTGTTTGAGTCTCCGTTTATGCATCTTCCTCATTTCATAAATGTCCGCGCGCCAGCGTCGAGCCTGAAAGCAGGTGGCTTTCCAGCAGGAGGGCCGCCAGGTCCTGACTGTGCCCCTGCCACCCCGGCCCGACATGTCAGTTCATCTCCTGGAAGCCGGTTTCCTTCATCAGGAATGAGCCTGGTGAGAAGATGCCTTAATGACCTCCCAGGTCAAATGTGAGGCTCGGACTTTGTGAAAAGCAAAGATGGTACAATTGTGGTCTCTGAAGACAGGGTGACTCCGGCTGCAGGCAAGTGACTTTTCACCCAGAAGCAGCCCTGGAAGGAACAGCAGGCTGATGGCGCATTTAGACTGTACTTTCAGCTTTTTTTTTGTTGAACACACGTCCTCTTTTGCCTTTATCTTGCTTCCTTTTAATTGTTTCCAAATGTGTCCCTTTTTCGGGGGAAATTAGGTCATACTGAAAGACAGCTCCAGGCAGTATTGTTTTGCAGCCTCTCAGCCTGACAGCAGAAGTTAATTCTCTAGTTTTCAAAATGACTATCCAAGTTGGCGGCTGCAGGGCCGCTTCCCCACCTCCTGCCTAATCCCGTTTCCTCTGGTATTTGTGTTTCTCCCTGTGGAGGCTGGTGACTGGCCTTGCAGAGGGAGGGCTGAGTCAAAACTCACCGGCTGAGCCACAGATCTCAGAAGTTAGGGCCACAGAAGACAGGCAGGTAAGGCCCTTGCCCCAGATGCAGTGTGTAAGGGGACCCCAAAACACCTCATTGTCTGGATAGACACTGTTTTCATACAGCTTTCAAAAATAGATCAAAGCCATCCATGTTGAACAGAATAGCAATTAATAATCATAAATAAAGACCAGGTTCCTCTGGGGTCTCCTGTGACCCCAGGCTCCAACGGGGCTTGTGACCCCACTGTTAATTGATCCCGCCTTTATTTAATAGTTTGATACTTTGGTCATCATGGATTTGTGTGTGTGTGTTAATTTAGGGGTCTTTTAGATGTTGAAATCAGACGTGATTTTTCTTAAGGGTTCTTTGGAATACTCCTTTCCGCTTTGCAACCAAAGCAAGCGCCTTGCCCTGCTCACCCCACTGCTGCCACTAAGCAGCCTTCCCAGCCACCCCCCGCCCAGGGAAGGGCCAAGAGGGAGGGGCAAGAGGTCGGAGTCCAGAGAGGACGTGGAGTCCAGTCCTGGCTCCGGGGGACCCTGAGCAACTGCCCCCCCAGGGCAACTGCCCAGTCCGCTCCTCTCTCAAGTGAGCGGGCAGCCCCTGCTGAGAGCATCGCGACCACCACGACCTGCCCACGTGTGGCTCCGCAGGTGCCCACGCTTGCCATGGGCGCACACGCCTCTTTTTCCTTTTTCGCCCTCTGTCCTGAGCTCCCCACCCAGAATCTGTGCCAGGAAACGGATGGGTCTCAGAGTAGTCGATCCGGAGGAGTTTGGGCGGGTGCGCCTTGGCCAATAGAAGGTGACATGAATTTGAAGTTAACAAGGCCCTGGCTCTGGGAGCCGTTTGGAGGGGTGACGGAGGCACCAAGGCAGGAGGCCGGCTGCCCACGTGCCTGCCCAGGCCTGCTTCTCGCCAGCCTGGAGGGCTCGGGCAACGTGCGGCCCCTCTGCCTCGGTTTCCTCGCCTGTGAAACAAGGCCCTCCCCGCCCGCGCAGGAGTGTCTCACCCCATGAAAGAGCTAAGCCGTGTGTCCCGTGTCTGCAGGAGAGGGGTCTGAGCACCATCCTGCTCAGGACGACTTCTGCGCTCGCCATGGTAGAATGCTGAGCTCATAAAGGCTGTTCCAGGCCCCTGGTTGAGTCCTGCAGGCATCCCTCTCCCTATAGCTCCTCCCAGGAGCTTCTGTCCCTCCCCTGCGGGTTATTTCAAGCCCAGTGCCCAGAACTGACCCAACCCTAAGTGCTACGGGAAGGCCCAGGGAGGTGCCCCGAGGGGAGGGCCGGGCACGTACACACCAGGATGAGGGAAAGGAATGTGTGCATGTGTGGGCGACACACATGTTCCTTGAAATGAAAGGGAGGAAAGGAAAGGAAAGTTAGTCGTACAGTCACGTCCAGCTCTGCGAGCCCATGGACTGTAGCCTGGCAGGTCCTCTGTCCATGGGATTCTCCAGGCAAGAATACTGGAGTGGGTTTGCCATTTCCCTTCTCCAGGGGACCTTCCCGACCCAGGGGTCGAACCCGGGTCTCCTGCATTGCAGGCAGATCCTTTTACCAACTGCGCTGCTATGAAACCTCACCTCAGACAAACCAACAGCCCTTTCAGCCAACACACACAAGAGAGCAGTCGGTCACAATTTACTTATCTGTCAGGGGCCACAGGCACGGCCCTCGCTCTGGGCACAATGGCAGTGGCCCAGGAAGGGCAGGACACCGCCCCCCGGAGCCCCGCTATCTGTCCCAAGCCATCGGAGCGCAGAGATGTGATTCCCCGGGTAGCTGACAGCGGGAGAAACGCCGTTTCTTTCCGAGTGCTTGGAAACAGGGCACGGGGCTCGGGGCGCTTTGCCTCTGTTGCCCATGTGACCCCCTGTGTCGCCGCCGCCGCCCACGGAGTCGGGACGTCACCCCGTGTCCCGGCTCTGTTCTCGGGTCACGGCTGGGGTGTCACAGCCCAGTCCATCCTCACCACTCGGACGTCTCCAAGCCACCCCTTCAGCCCCGCCCCGCACCCCCTGCACCTTCCAAGGAAGAAGGAGGTGTGTTTTTTTTTTTTTTTATAAATTAATTGTAATAGAGATTCTTAGAGCAGATTTAGGCTTACAGAAAAATTGTGCAGAAAGTCCCGGGTCCCTGGACACTCGTTCTTTCCTTCAGTTTCCCCAGTGATTGCCATCTTGCCTGAGTGTGTTACATTCGTCACAACTGATGAATCAATATCGACTCATGATCACAGCTGCAGGTCAGATCAGGGCTCCAGAGCTGCACATTCTGTGGGTTTTAACTAAGCCATCATGTCATGCGCCCCCCTCCCCCCGCCATCATGGTCCCATGCCTCTTTTATTTTCAGGGCTGAGGTCAAAAATAGCTTTGAGGTGAAAAAGAGAAGGCTCTAGAACGTGGTAACACGTTTCACGTTGAGGTTTGGTCAGGAAGCTCAGTGTTAAGAGCTCTGGTGAAGAGCCAAGAGCTCCCCGTGGCAAGGGAGGTACTGGCCTGGCGGAGACCGTGCCCACTGGCCGTGCCCAGGTGCCCGCCGAGCTGGCCTCCACACTGACCCGGGCAGAATCTCTGCCTGTGGCCACTGGATGTGGAGTGCAGAGAGGACACGGGCTGGCAGGGGCTGGGTCTGTGGTAGAGAAACCCCCCGCCCTGGGAGAAGGGGGCCCTGACTTAGGACTTTGACCCCAGGCTGGGCCCCAGTCTCCTGGGCCCTGATCCCCAGACCTCAGAAGCCCCCGCTTGTCCCCACACCTCAAGGAAGGTAGTGTCCTGCTCAGGATCCAGGTGCCAGCTCGGTCCCCTCCCACTATCTGCTGCTTGCCAGGCAGGCGACTCTGGACACTTCTGCCACAACCTCGGGGTTCTGTTTGCTTATCTAAGAACAGGAGGGCTGGTCTTATGTCACCTGATGCTAGGTGGGTTGTGAAGGCCGGTGATCCAGCCCTTCCCCAGTGCCCAGCCCATCAAAAATACTCGATAAACGTTAACACTACTTACTCGAGTCCCAGTGGTCCCTGGTTCACCCGACGGTCAGGTTGGACGATGAAGGAGGTTCAGAAGGCTCTTTCCCACTGTGCTCTTGGAGAAGCACCGCCCCCCCACCACCACCCCACGCATGGACCCTCCCCAGCAGCAAGCAAACATGGGAGGAAGTTTGGCTCCAACAAGAGCCGAGAGACTCTGAGTGGTGGAAAGGACTAGAAGTCAGGATGGAGGCTCATACTTCCTATGCTGCCCATCAGCTTAGGGCCCTAGCAGAGCCCCCAGACCCGATTTCCCCTCAAGACAAATGGAGGGTTAGGGCGGAACGTGCAGGCCCCCTGGGATGCGGATAACTGCGGCGCTGACGGGGGTGGGCCCAGGTCTGCATTTCCAGGAGCCAGCAGCTGTGTCTGTCCCGCTGGCCCACACCGCATCTTTGGGGGAGGACGGTCCTGCACGTCACCCTCCTCGTCTTCCAGCCCCACTGTCTGTGTCCTCAGCCCTGAATCAGAGCTCTGCCACGGCCACCTCCTACCTCCCTGGGCTGGGCCTGCTCCAGACCAGGGCTTCCATGCAGGGCCCAATGTCGGCCTGGATGCGGCTCAGGGTCCAGGTATGGGTCATCACTTTGTCCGCATCCCCATCGGCCCCACTGAACAGGAGGCCTCAGGGAAGATTGGCCTGTGTCTCCGTCATGGCCCCCACCCGGGGCCGGCCCAGGGCCCAAGGCAGAGGCTTCTCTGGGCAGGAGCAGAGGGACGGGCAAAGCCCTGGAGGTAATTTGCTCAGAGACCCGTTTTCTTGATTCCCACGCTTGGTAGGGAGGCTCATAAATGTGCTGGATTCCTCGCGTTTAGTGCTGACTCTGCATTTTCTTCTAGTCTCTGCCGTCTGGACACGTGCAAGGAACTTTTGAACTGGCCAATAAAGAAGAAAACAGAGAAAAAAACCGATACCCCAACATCCTTCCCAGTAAGATTTTACTCTTTTTTTTAACATGACCGGTGGCATTCTGACGACACTCAGCCTTGCTTTACGGCTCCTGGTGATTCTGCCTGTCCAGGCAGCAGACACCCAGGTGCTCAGAGGGCAGGGCCGGGCTCAGGACACCTGGTCGGCCTTCGCGCTTGGGCGTCTAGTTGTCTGTCTCCCACCTGGGGCTCTGAGAGCCTGTGCCATTCGTGGTCTGGCTGCCCAGCCTGCGTTCACTGTTGAGCCCTGGGCTGCCTGGTGGGCACGAGGATGCCACCTGCCCCGGCTGGCAGGGCTCCCGCTGGGGACCCAGCCGTGGGCCCTGGTCTCGGGGAGCCACTGGTCCTGAGCGTCTCCCCATCTTGGACACGGTGCCCTGGGCCACCAGCGTCAGGCTCCGGTACAAGGACAGAAGGGTCAAGAGTTCAGAGAGCTGGTGGGCTTTGGCAGCTCTGTGGGAAGGCGTGGAAGCAGCCCAGTCTTTACCACCGCAGCTGATGGGGGTCGTGGGTGGGGGGTGTGGCCTCCAGGGGGTGGCAGGGCCACAGTGGACACACCTGTTCAGGGGCGTCGCTGGATGGGCTCTGCCTTGGGGGCCTCGGTGCCAAGACAGACCCCCAGCATTCCAAAGATGTGTATAAGAGACAGGGAAGAAGGAGGTGTGTTTTTTTTTTTTTTATAAATTAATTGTAATAGAGATTCTTAGAGCAGATTTAGGCTTACAGAAAAATTGTGCAGAAAGTCCCGGGTCCCTGGACACTCGTTCTTTCCTTCAGTTTCCCCAGTGATTGCCATCTTGCCTGAGTGTGTTACATTCGTCACAACTGATGAATCAATATCGACTCATGATCACAGCTGCAGGTCAGATCAGGGCTCCAGAGCTGCACATTCTGTGGGTTTTAACTAAGCCATCATGTCATGCGCCCCCCTCCCCCCGCCATCATGGTCCCATGCCTCTTTTATTTTCAGGGCTGAGGTCAAAAATAGCTTTGAGGTGAAAAAGAGAAGGCTCTAGAACGTGGTAACACGTTTCACGTTGAGGTTTGGTCAGGAAGCTCAGTGTTAAGAGCTCTGGTGAAGAGCCAAGAGCTCCCCGTGGCAAGGGAGGTACTGGCCTGGCGGAGACCGTGCCCACTGGCCGTGCCCAGGTGCCCGCCGAGCTGGCCTCCACACTGACCCGGGCAGAATCTCTGCCTGTGGCCACTGGATGTGGAGTGCAGAGAGGACACGGGCTGGCAGGGGCTGGGTCTGTGGTAGAGAAACCCCCCGCCCTGGGAGAAGGGGGCCCTGACTTAGGACTTTGACCCCAGGCTGGGCCCCAGTCTCCTGGGCCCTGATCCCCAGACCCCAGAAGCCCCCGCTTGTCCCCACACCTCAAGGAAGGTAGTGTCCTGCTCAGGATCCAGGTGCCAGCTCGGTCCCCTCCCACTATCTGCTGCTTGCCAGGCAGGCGACTCTGGACACTTCTGCCACAACCTCGGGGTTCTGTTTGCTTATCTAAGAACAGGAGGGCTGGTCTTATGTCACCTGATGCTAGGTGGGTTGTGAAGGCCGGTGATCCAGCCCTTCCCCAGTGCCCAGCCCATCAAAAATACTCGATAAACGTTAACACTACTTACTCGAGTCCCAGTGGTCCCTGGTTCACCCGACGGTCAGGTTGGACGATGAAGGAGGTTCAGAAGGCTCTTTCCCACTGTGCTCTTGGAGAAGCACCGCCCCCCCACCACCACCCCACGCATGGACCCTCCCCAGCAGCAAGCAAACATGGGAGGAAGTTTGGCTCCAACAAGAGCCGAGAGACTCTGAGTGGTGGAAAGGACTAGAAGTCAGGATGGAGGCTCATACTTCCTATGCTGCCCATCAGCTTAGGGCCCTAGCAGAGCCCCCAGACCCGATTTCCCCTCAAGACAAATGGAGGGTTAGGGCGGAACGTGCAGGCCCCCTGGGATGCGGATAACTGCGGCGCTGACGGGGGTGGGCCCAGGTCTGCATTTCCAGGAGCCAGCAGCTGTGTCTGTCCCGCTGGCCCACACCGCATCTTTGGGGGAGGACGGTCCTGCACGTCACCCTCCTCGTCTTCCAGCCCCACTGTCTGTGTCCTCAGCCCTGAATCAGAGCTCTGCCACGGCCACCTCCTACCTCCCTGGGCTGGGCCTGCTCCAGACCAGGGCTTCCATGCAGGGCCCAATGTCGGCCTGGATGCGGCTCAGGGTCCAGGTATGGGTCATCACTTTGTCCGCATCCCCATCGGCCCCACTGAACAGGAGGCCTCAGGGAAGATTGGCCTGTGTCTCCGTCATGGCCCCCACCCGGGGCCGGCCCAGGGCCCAAGGCAGAGGCTTCTCTGGGCAGGAGCAGAGGGACGGGCAAAGCCCTGGAGGTAATTTGCTCAGAGACCCGTTTTCTTGATTCCCACGCTTGGTAGGGAGGCTCATAAATGTGCTGGATTCCTCGCGTTTAGTGCTGACTCTGCATTTTCTTCTAGTCTCTGCCGTCTGGACACGTGCAAGGAACTTTTGAACTGGCCAATAAAGAAGAAAACAGAGAAAAAAACCGATACCCCAACATCCTTCCCAGTAAGATTTTACTCTTTTTTTTAACATGACCGGTGGCATTCTGACGACACTCAGCCTTGCTTTACGGCTCCTGGTGATTCTGCCTGTCCAGGCAGCAGACACCCAGGTGCTCAGAGGGCAGGGCCGGGCTCAGGACACCTGGTCGGCCTTCGCGCTTGGGCGTCTAGTTGTCTGTCTCCCACCTGGGGCTCTGAGAGCCTGTGCCATTCGTGGTCTGGCTGCCCAGCCTGCGTTCACTGTTGAGCCCTGGGCTGCCTGGTGGGCACGAGGATGCCACCTGCCCCGGCTGGCAGGGCTCCCGCTGGGGACCCAGCCGTGGGCCCTGGTCTCGGGGAGCCACTGGTCCTGAGCGTCTCCCCATCTTGGACACGGTGCCCTGGGCCACCAGCGTCAGGCTCCGGTACAAGGACAGAAGGGTCAAGAGTTCAGAGAGCTGGTGGGCTTTGGCAGCTCTGTGGGAAGGCGTGGAAGCAGCCCAGTCTTTACCACCGCAGCTGATGGGGGTCGTGGGTGGGGGGTGTGGCCTCCAGGGGGTGGCAGGGCCACAGTGGACACACCTGTTCAGGGGCGTCGCTGGATGGGCTCTGCCTTGGGGGCCTCGGTGCCAAGACAGACCCCCAGCATTCCAAAGATGTGTATAAGAGACAGGGAAGAAGGAGGTGTGTTTTTTTTTTTTTTATAAATTAATTGTAATAGAGATTCTTAGAGCAGATTTAGGCTTACAGAAAAATTGTGCAGAAAGTCCCGGGTCCCTGGACACTCGTTCTTTCCTTCAGNAGACACAGGGCAAAGGCCACGCCGAGCGGACTTGCTGTTAAACTGGGTGAGGTTTATCAGAGGCGAGCTCCGTGGCTTGAACAGCTCAAGGAAAAGAAGCGCCATGCAGGAGGTCGGGGATCTTTGGCCTAATTTGCGCTGAATAAAAATTAGGGTGTTTGGAAGTTAGCGTGTGTTCTTAGTTGAATGAACTCGCTTAGTCTGCGTGTTGACTGCATGATGTGTGCGTGGAGGGCCAGCTCACTGCCAAGCCCGTTCCGAGGTTCCTGGCCTACATTTCTCTCTAATCACTGAGCCGTTCTCCTTCTAAAGGGAATGTTTACGTGGCTAATCAAGAGTGGTTTCAGCCTGAGCTCCATGGAGTGGAGTTAGCAGCCAGGTGTGGGAATTACCTCTGGTGGCCCAGGGTGGGGCATCCCCGCCCCCCGAGGGTCCCCGGCAGGGCCCAGCAGGGCCTGCTTCATGCCCATTGTGTCTAGGCCACGTTCCTCAGGCTTGTATTACGGGAGGGAGGCGGCATTCTCTGCAGGTGTGAAAGTGTGGGTCCTGCCCCAGCCCCTCCCGGCCCAGGAGTGCCAGGCCAGAGGAAACAGGAGCTGGTGGTCACCACGGGCCCGGGGACTCTGTCCGATGTTGAGCATTTCACGTTGGTGCAAGGACACGTTTACAGAACCGTGTCCTGGAAACACTGGGGTGTGTCCTGGCGGAGGCCAGCTAGGGGCATCTGGCTTTGGCATCGGTGAGACCCAGAGGAGAAGCCAGTCTGGTTAACCTGGGCGGTTGGCCAGAGGTGCCCTGGAGCAGCTGGATCATGGGAGGATTGTGCAGGGGGCTCCCAGGCCTGCTGCCCCTGCCCCAAGCCTGGGAGACCCGGCTCATACTCGGGGTGGGGTCGGGTCAACAGGCAGGAAGACGGGCAGGGGCCCAGTCCCTTAGCCCCGTATACCTTCCTTCTCCCGCCCCCTTCCCCACGCAGAGAAAGAAAGGGAAAATGTAGTCCCTCAGTCGCGTCCAGCTCTTTGTGACCCCATGGACTGCAACCCGCCAGGATCCTCTGTCCCTGGGATTTTTCTCAGGCAGGAATACTGCAGTGGGTTGCCGTTGCCTTCACCAGGGGATCTTCCGGACAGAGTGATCCAACCCCCCTCTCCTGAGTAGCCTGCATTGGCAGGTGGATTCTTTACCATGGGCAACACCTAGGAAGCCCTGTAATTGCATTCTTTTTACAAGATGCCCCTGGGACCGGAGCCAGTCCTGGTGTGAACCCAGGGAGCTCTGAGGACAGAGGTCAGTGTGCCTGGGGTGTTGGGCTGCGTGTGGAAACGGCCCCACGCCCGGTGGTGAGTGAGCATCCTCCTCTTTTCTGGAAAAAGACACCAACCAGGGATAATTTTAGGAAATGATGTTTTGAGAGAGAAGTGTAACTTTTTAGAATGAAAAGACAGGAAGCTCTTAGAACTGCAAGATGCTAAATCTAACCAGAAGGCTATTTTTAACCCCCTGCTTTCTATAGCTGTCCTCAGAAGGGTAAATTGTTCCAAAGCATGTTTAACTAGCTTGATACGTGTTCCGCTGGTGCTATTTCTGCCTCAGGGCTGAGGGTCTCAGGGCCGAGCCTTTGAGGACCGTGAGTCTGACACCCTGACCACCTTCTATGGGCCCCAACTGCCCCAGACCTGAGCTGACCTGTCCTCCACTAGGAGCAGGGTACGGTGTCCAGACAGCAGGTGTCCGAGCCTGTCTGCTTGTGGTCAAGCCAGCAGCCCTCCGTGTAGAGGGGGGACATCCAGGCTGTGACTTGGGATCTTTGCCCCCAGACCCACAGCACTCACTCCCCCTCCCGGTTAGTCTCAGTCCTCTGGCTCCTGGAGGGGACGAAGCAGGGAGCAGGACACAGAACTATCCAGTAATTAATGCCGTAAATACACGCAGAGTACCCGCTGAGTACTGCCCGGCAGAGTAATGACCTGGACGCAGCCTGATCCTAGAGCCCTGGGCCCAAGTCTGGGCCCCTTCATACATTTCTACTCCTGTAAGGGGTCGGCCGCTTACACACCAGCGTGGAGANGGGTGTGTGGGGTGTGGTGGGAGGGTGGGTATTTTGCTCTTCAGTTCTACTGGAGCCAGGAGTAGGGTGACGTCAGCAAGGCACCTAGGATGCAAAACTCTCAGGGTTGTGGTTTCAGATTCACTGTATCAGGTTGAGGAGGCAGGAATGGCTTTAAAAGTTTGCTTGCTTGGTTAACTGAAACCTGCAGTTAAAGGTAGTCAAAACTAAATGAAGTTGGAATCCCAGAACTTCCCTAGCATGCTGCAGAGGAAGTTATCTAGGACTGATGCTAAAGCTGAAACTCCAGGATTTTGGCCATCTGATGCAAACAACTGACTCACTGGAAAAGTCCCTGATGCCAGGAAAGATTGAGGGCAGAAGGAGAAGAGGGCGTCAGAAGATGAAATGGCTGGATGGCATCACCAATGCAGTGGACATGAACTTGGGCAAATTCTGGGAGATGGTGAGGGACAGGGAGGCCTGGCATTCTGCAGTCCATGGGGTCACAAGGAGTTGGACATGACTGAGAGACTGAGCAACAACAAGTTACCTAAAGTCTTAGAGAGCCTAGAGTACTCAAGTGGGTTTATCAGGTAAGACCTGCTTACTCACTTCCTCATCACATCCCCTGAAGAGTTATAAACACATTCTTTTTACCAAGGTTGTGAATAATACATTTGCAAGGGAGATCTAGCCTCCTTAAAGAGATTTGTGGTGGTTGTTCTCATAAAGGTTATTAATAATAGTGGAAACTGCAGTCATTGAACTAGGCTTGGAATACATAATATGAATAGAGGTACCATGATCTAGGAGAATCTTCATATTGACTCCTTTATCCAATGAGTGAGAACTATTCTGGCAAAAATGGCCAAATGGAAGCCACTGAAATTGTCTCGGTCCACCAAAGTAGTAAGCCAAAATCAACAGCACATTTCTGGAAGGATTATGGAGGTTAGTAACACCATCAAGGACTTGGAGGAGGTAGGGATGGTGATTCCTATCACCGCCTCATTCAGCAATGCAGATGATGCAAATATCCTGAAGAATGACTATGGATTATCATAAACTTAACCAGGTAGATAAGATAACCTGTCCTGTGGACATCAGTAGGTTTATTTCCTCAGCCACCTTGATCCTTGCCCAGTGGGATCACAAAGTAGTTCTGGTGACAAGTCAGGGGTTATGTATGGGTTCAGTAATATGGACTTCCAATTATGGAAGTGCAGTTATGGACTTCCAATATGGAAGTGCAATCTGGCTTCTGACCTTACAGAATACCCAATCTGCCAACAGCCTGCTGAGCCCTTGGTATGGCATCTTTCCCCAGGGGGATCACTCAGCTACCTGGCTGTATATATTGAAACACTTCCAGCATGGAAGGAGCAGAAATGTGTTCTCACTGGAATAGACACTCTAATCTACATTTTCCTCCCCTGTGTGTGTCAGTTGCTCAGTCGTGTTCAACTCTTTGTGACCCCATGGACTGCAGTCCTCCAGGCTCCTCTGTCCATGGGATTTTCCAGGCAGGAATACTGCAGTGGGTTGCCATTTCCTTCTCCAGGGGATCTTCCTGACCCAGGAGTTGAACCTAGGTCTTTGCCATCTGAGTCACCAGAGAAGCCCCACCTGCAATATTTCCATCAAAACCGCCATCCATTGACTCGTGAATGCCCTCTTCATCACTGTAACATTCTACACAGCCAATCTTCTGATCAAGGAACTGATTCTATAGCAAATGAAACAGAAATGGGCCCATGCTCATGGTCTTATATTTCCTCCAATCCCTGCTAAAGTAGCTGGCCTAGTAGAAAAGTGGAATGGCTTTCAAAACTCAGAGTAACAACTGAGCAGCAAGACCTTGCAGGGCTGGGACAGTGTTCTACAGGAGACAGTATGTGCTCTAAGTCAGCCACCAATAGGTGGTAGTACTTCTCCCACTGACAAGATTTGTGGGACTGTAATCAGGGGTGGAAATGGCTGAGCCATCTCTTCTTAGTGATTTGCTAGAAACATTTTTGTGTCTTGTTCCCACAAGTGAGGGATCTGCCACAAGACAAGCTTTCTGAAGGAAGGATATTTCTCCCATGGGACAGAACAATGGTTCTTTGAAACTGAAACTTGAAATTGCCACCTGGCCATTTTGTGATTGTCAAGCCAGTGAATCAACAGACAAAAAAGGGAGCTATTCTACTGAAAGGGTGACAGAGCCTGACTACCGGAGGAAACTGGTTTGCTCCCACATGGTAAAGGAAAGGAGGAATATGTTTAAAATGCAAGAAATTCCCTGGAGTCCCTTCACACTCCCCTGATCTATGATTAAATCATGTTAAAAGAAGCAGACAAGATTAACTGTAGTAATTTTGAGTATTTCCTTATTTTGAATATAAAATATTTGTGCATATATAAAGGATAAAGGGCTTCCCAAGTGGCTCAGTGGTAAAGAATCCACCTGCCAAGCAGGAGACACATGTTCAATCCCTGGGTCAGGAAGAGCCCCTGGAGAAAGAAATAGTAACCCATTCCAGTATTTTTACTTGAGAAATCTCACCCACAGAGGAGGCTGGTAGGTTAAATTCCGTTAGCAACTATTTAATAAAACAAAACAATAACAACAAATCAACAAAGAATAAAGAAAGAGGCTCTATCTAGATTTTAAATCTCAACTTTGCCATTTACTAGTTCTGTGACTAGATTGAGTTTAAAACAAAAAAAAAAACAAAAAAACCTCTCTAGGTCTACCTCTACAAAATGAGAATAATTATACTCTCTTCCTCAAAGGAGTTCTACAAATTTTAAATGGGTTAATACCTTTTCAGCACTCAGAATCGTGCCAGGCCCAGAGGAAGCATTCAGGGATAGCTGTCATTATTAGGACAGGCTGTAGTAGCAGAGAAAGCAGATTCCTACAGACATAGTTGTCTCCCCTTCAGTGGAAACTTTCCCTAAGATGTTCCCCCAGTCCCCGAATCCTACACAGAAAGGGACAAATCCCCAGGCTTAAATTTCTTTTTGCTTGCTGGGCATTTTGTAAGGGACCCTTCCCAGTAAATGCCAATAAGCCTTGCCTGCATATTCAAGCCATCCTCTAGCACGTTTGTGCAGATGCTCTGAAAATAGCTTTTGCACGAGAAACGGACTTAGAGGAGGGTTAAAAATGCTAAAATTTGACCAAGTCTCCAAATGAAAAAATACAGCTTTAGGGGAAACCAGAGACATCTTCCTCCTTTTCTTTCACTCTCAAAATGCATTATGATGAATAATGCCTCAGGGCTGGTGTATGCAAACTTCCACTGTGCTTATGGAGAAAGATTATAATTGAATTCTCTATAATGATGGGCAAAAAAAAGAAAAAAAAAAAAAAAAGACCCAGACAGACAAGGCTCAGAGGCTGCAGATCAGCCCAGTTTGGCTTCTAGCCCACAGCACCTACAATTATTCTGCAGTGATTTTTATTTATCTATTTAGTGCTCCCACTAGGCAAGGAGAGAGAGAAAGAGCAAGAGGGAGAATCTAGTCATAACTCAGCCCTCATGGTTAGGCAGCAAGCTCGAAATTGAAAAAGTTATTCAAATGGATAATGAAATGGGGCTGAGTTTCTAATGTCCTCCTCCATGGGAAAATGGCATAAATTGTGGGACTTTGCAAATGGCTTACACACTGTTTGTGATGAGATTATTTAAGAATCAGCTCACTGATGCTATACCAGGGCGTCATCCCAGGGTGAGTGGTGGGCCTCTGTATTCTGAATCAAAAGGCAGAACAGAGTCTTTGCACTTGGTCTTGAAAGGTCAGTGACAGCCACCAAATGAAAGGAGGGCCCCCTTTTGTGCTACTCAGACACTGATGGGTAAGAATGTGGGTAAGAATTGCTCTTTAAGCTTGTGGCTCTGGGTAAAGTATATTCAAATACGATCAAACAACCAGTGTGTTTCTGGATGCAGCTGAGTCAAGGGAGGAAAGGGTGACAATATGATACATCTGACAAAAATAGCGCGTGGCCGATCCCGGTTTCTGGTGGAGCTATGGTCAATACTGCACTTCTACCCTCACCTATTTTAAAGGTCAGCCTTGAAGTTGTCCCCCCATTTTAAGCGCTGGCAAAAGACACATGGTGACCACTTTGCACACCCTCATGCAATGCCCCCAAAGTTCAATGTGAATTTTTTATTTACAAAGCACTTCCATTTACAACAGCTCAGGGAAGTGGGCATTTTATCACCGTTTTGTAGTTCTGGGATAACTAAAGTTCAGGAAGCTAATTTGTATGGTCACATGGTTAGGATGTTGAGCAGAGATGTGACCCTGAAGGTCAATAAGTTATCACCATATTTAAACTCATATCCCTTTCATAATTAGAAAGTTAACACTCAGTTTTAAAAATTTGACACTTCAAGACCTAGAATAGTACTATATAATACAGCTTTCTGTGATGATGGAAAGGTTCTATAATCTGTGCTGCCCAGTGTGGTATCTACTAGCTTCCTGTAAACACTGAACACTTAAAAAAGTGGTTCAGTTCAGTTCAGTCGCTCAGTTGTGTCCAACTCTTTGAGACTCCATGGACTGCAGCCCTCCAGGCTTCCCTGTCCATCACCAACTCCCAGAGCTTACTCAAACTCATCCACTGAGTCAGTGATGCCATCCAACCATCTCATCGTCTGTCATCCCCTTCTCCTCCAGCCCTCAATCTTTCCCAGCAACAGGGTCTTTTCTAATCACTCAGCTCTTCACATCAAGTGGCCAAAGTATTGGAGTTTCAGCTTCAGCATCAGTCCTTCTAATGTGGTTAAGTGTGATTAAAAAACTAGTTGTGTGATTCAAAGTGGATTTTTTAACTTCCTTAATTTATACTGAATTTAAATTTAAAAAATCATATGTGGTTAGTAGTTACCATACTCATCAAGAGAGATCTATTCATTTACTCAAAATCAGGAAACGTGTGTGTATGGGCTCAGTCACATTTGACTCTTTTGCAATCCCATGGACTATAGCCCACCAGGCTATATAGTCTCTGTCCACGGAATATTCGAGGAAAGAATACTAAAGTGGGCAGCCATTTCCTTCTCAAGGGGATCTTCCCAACCCAGGGATTGAACCCGGGTCTCCTGCATTGGCAAGCACATTCTTTACCATAGCACTGCTTGGAAGGCTGAAGTTCTACTGTAAACAATTATAGAAATTTAGAGCACATGCTCTAAGTCACACAGAATATTTCACATAATATCCAGCTAAGTCGATCAGGAAAGAATGGGGAGCTTTGAAGAAGTTTAACAAAACAGCTTAGAAATCTGAGGTCTCAGTGTTTCATATACATATATATTGATATTATTGCATTATTTTGTAAGTAGAAAAAGAAACTGGAAAAGAAACATAATCATTTGATTTTTCCCCGGTAGTGTCTTCTTCATGTAGAAGCATCATGGAGAAATAGTGCAGCTTGGAACAAGAGGCTTAGTGCTGCTGACAGAGCAATCAAGTGTGGCCAGCAAGGGTGCCTCACCAGGAAAGTCGCAGCAGTAGCTATGGAGCGAACACTAGGACAGAAGTTTGAGGCCAAGTGGCAGATCTGAAACGGACTAGGGTAAGCGCTCGGGTTTCGGGCTCCAAGCAAAACAGTTAAAATAGTCAGGAGTTTGTCTCTTTGAAGCAATTAAATACAGGGCAAGAATTCAGGAAACTAAAAATTAAAAAGAAAAGTTTCAGATGCTACCAGGTGTTTACTGTCAGAAGGTAGAGGAAGAAGGAAACCAACACCTAGGATGGTCACTCTTTTGGGGGTGACTCCTGAGGGGCCAGGTTACAATTGTTTAAGGGTAACCCTTGGGACTGGAAGCAGAGAAATCAGATGTGACCTGCTGGTCAGGATGCTCCTGTTTGCAAGCAGGAGAATCCTCAGGTGACACGTTTTAAACAGTAAGGACATTAATTATTTTGAAGGCTGAGAAGTCCAGAGGTAGGGTGGATTCAGGGTTGCTTATTTTATCTCATTTGTTTCTCACGACAATTTCATGAAGGAAGTGTATTTTATAGCCACAAAGAAATCAAGGCTTTCAGAGTTTTAATTATCTGTCCAAAGACACACAGCTGGTAAGAGGCATCAGCTTTAGTGCCGCCTAAAGCTTTGGGTTTAAAAGTAACTAAATATTTCATTTTGGGGGTGTCTCACTGATATAAAGGATTTTCAGTGTTTTATGACAGCCTTAGGACAAGGCTAGTGGATATAATTTCCAGTTGNGTCTGACTCATACTCATCTTTATAGCAACTACTAATGCAGGAGACGTAAGTGACTCGGGTTCGATACCTGGGTTGGGAAAATCCCTTGGAGAAGGAAATGGCAACCCACTCCAGTATTCTTGCCTGGAGAATCCCGTGGACAGAGGAGCCTGGTGGGCTACAGCCCATGATGTCGCAGAGTCAAACGCAGCTCAAGCAGCTTAGTACACACCCACACAATGCCGTCATAAAATAGAACATGTAATTTTTTTCTTTAATGGAGAAAGGGGCCCATGAAGGCAGAAGTGACAGAGACCCATGTACGTCATATGGGGCCTGGTTAAAACCTCCCCGCGTGTCTGTGTACATACATACCACAGACGTACACACCACACTCACGTACATACAACACGCTACACACACTGCATACAAGACACACCACTGCACACCCATAGGTACACATGCACACCGCACACTCCCACATCACTCCCACACACACACACACACACACACNTGTACATACATACCACAGACGTACACACCACACTCACGTACATACAACACGCTACACACACTGCATACAAGACACGCCACTGCACACCCACAGGTACACATGCACACCGCACACTCCCACACCACTCCCACACACACACACACACACACACACACACCGCCCTCCCTGGCTGGCCCTCACACACTGGAAAATTCTGGAACCATAGGCCAGAATCTTCCAGGGAGTGGTCCGCCCTGCACAGTCCATCCGCGCGGGTCCAGCCACCTGCCTGCTCCGGGGCAGACCTGAACACAAGTACTGCGGTCTGTGGTCCCAAGCCTGCAGGCCTGACGCCCATCTGTCCAGGTGGACAGGCTCCCCTTCGAAAGCCTGGGAGCGGGGCCCCCACAAGTGCCCCTGCGGGCCTGCACACCGACTCCTGGGCCCTGAAGCGCTTACCTGTTGGCATCCCCCGGGAGTGTTCAGCTCTTTCTGGGGCTTGGCCTGGCCTGGGTGCTGAGGGCCGTGTTGGATGGAACAGTTGTGTTCCTGACCCCGGGACACTGAGCATCTCCTGGGGACGTTTAAGAAGAATTTCCTTTCTGTCCCGTGGTCACCATGGTTACGTCCTTCACAGTGTTTAATCCTGTCCTTGTGATTCCCTGGCCTAATGTCACGGGTTTTGTGTTGTTTTTTTCTGCAGATGACCATTCCAGGGTGATTTTAAGCCAAGTGGATGGAATCCCGTGTTCAGACTACATCAATGCTTCCTACATAGATGTAAGTACCCCCCAACCCAGCACATCACTCACCCCCGGACCACTGGGGGCGGAGTGTGGATGGGGACCACTGGACCCCTTCTTCCCGGGGCCAGGAAGGTAGTGTCCCTGCTTTCCTGGACACGGCGGCCACACCGGCCACCACGCAGAAAGCATGGAAGTGCTTGCTGGGCCTGTTGAGTTAGCGTCTGTGCTGGGGGCTCGCTCCTAAGTTGCAGATAAGCCCAGAGGAGTCTCGTTTATGCTGCTGCTGCTGAATTACTCAGTCATGTCCGACTCTTCGCCCCCGCCATGGACTGTAACCCATCTGGCTCCTCCGTCCATGGGATTCTCCAGGCGAGGATACCGGAGTGGGTTGCCATTTCCTGCTCCAGGGGTTTTTTCAGCTCCAGGGATCAAACCCAGGTCTCCTGCTTGGCAGGCAGATTCTTTACCGCTGAGTCACCTGGGAAGCCCATACTCATTTATATTATTGACCAAACAGAACAGAGGGGACCAGTTAAATAATTTGCAGTAAAATCATATAGAATGGATTATTAAGAATCCAGTTTAGTTGAACCTTAAAAGATCAATTGATATGTTACGAATTATTATAAAAATTCAGTATAAGAGAATGTGTGCATATTAACCAATTAAACGATATATATCTGTGCCTGTGTGTCTGCTTACATATCTGGAAAGGTATTCACAGAAAAATGCTGGCAAGGGATATGCAGAAATAGCATGTTATTTCTGAAACTCCTGGCAAGGTTTCTTCTTGGTTTTCTGTGTTTTCCAAATTCTCCACGACAAATACATGTTACTTTCCTAACCGTAAAGTCCTTCCACACCGACAGTTCTAAAAAATCATAAATCTGATTTTGTTTCTCTAGGGTTATAAAGAGAAGAATAAGTTCATAGCCGCTCAAGGTAAGCTTCTCGTTAAATGACAGTCTGAATGTGATTTTGGTAAAATGACATGAAAGGTGATTGCTTCCTTACCTGGTACCATCCAGGAGGGTTATACGGGCTTTTTGTATGT
>SJYV01039606.1:1533688-1594585 GCA_006410875.1 Neotragus pygmaeus | reverse complement strand
GCTGTGGGGGAGATGTCCCTGCGCTCTGAGCGGATGCTGCAGCCCCATGCCCTGAACGAGGAGGCTGACCTGGAGCCTGGCATCCCCTGGGACCAACTGATCTCTGGGCCAGGCTTCTGGGGGCTTGTTTGCAAACAAGAGACAGAGGAGACCAGGGCAGGGACGGTGGGGCTCTGAAGGCGCCCCCATCTCCCCGGTCAGTCGTCTTGTCGCTACATTACTTGACGTGCCCCGTGGGCTCTTTCTCTGCAGCCTCCTACTGCATTTTTCCATCTCTGTGACTCAGACTCAGCCTGCCTATGGGCCTCGATTTTCAGTGTCTCAGATAAAATGGTTTCTCAATAGAGTTCCCCTTTTCTCAATTGCTCACACTTCTGTTGTGGGCTCCTTGCCTTCAGCCTCCTGGCTCGGTGTTGTGAAAGCTGGCATCTCATGATCTGATGGGGGCGGAGCAGGGGTGGGGTGCGGGTGGCAGGCGGTGGTGACCGCTGTGTAGACGGGAGTGCCGAGGGCGTGAAAACAGAGCACACGCTGAGCCCTGTGGGGGTCCGAGAAGCAGCCCTCGGGTCTTCGAGTGAGAGTCTGTCAAGTCGAGAGTCTCTGGAGGGTCCCCGGGAGGCCAAGACTCCCCAAACCATGACCTTCAGGCTGGGCTTCTCCTCGGGGTCCCTTCAGAGCTGCCCAGGGCCAGGCTGCGGGAGGGGAAGTTGGTGGGGGTTGTCACACAAGCCCTGGGCTCTGGTGAACACCAGCTGACTTGTTTTATAGGATTATTAATCCTCGTGGCCTGGCCTGTGAGCTGTGCCCGGTGGGCAATGTCCAGGGTCAATGGCTTGCTGACCCCTGCGTCCATGGAGCAGGGGTTCCCCCATTAGGGGGACCTCATGCCTTCAAGCCTCCTTGCAGGAGGATGCGCTGGGGTCAGGAACTGGAGGCACAGTCCCCACCCTCTCCTGTGTGGTCCATTTGTAGCTCTGGGGGAGGGAGAGCAAAGGAAGACCGCTCTGTGGCCAGCCACCCATCCAGCTCTACAGATTCCTGCATCAGCCTTATCCCTGGCTGGAGAAAAGGCAGGAGCGTGCAGCTGACAAGTCCGTGACTCTAACACAGAGGGTGGGTGGGATGCAAATGGAGTTCGCCCTCAGCGCTGGGCGGGAAAAATGACCCACCGAATCCGATGGGCAGTGTGTGGGGAGCACGTGGTCCTCTGGGGCTTGAAAAGCCCCGCCCAGGTGAGGCTGCTTCCACGTGGGTCCCCAGCTCTGTCGAGCAGCTCAGCCCCACGGTCCAGACAGTAGGTGTGGTTAGTAAGGGGATGAGTAACCGAGGCATCAGAGGGGTCCGACTCTGGTCTCAGTCCTGCCGCTAAGCAGCACCGGTGAGCTGGAGACGCCCCGCCCTGGCCTCAGGACTGTGTCGCCGGAGCCGGCTGTGTGCGAGGCCTTGTGTCCGTGGCCCGGGCGGAGGGCGACGAGGCGACGAAAGGCCCCCCTCCGACCTCCTGTTTCTGCCCACGTGTCCCACGCAGGAGAAGTGCTACCAGTACTGGCCGGACCAGGGCTGCTGGACGTACGGGCACATCCGGGTGTGTGTGGAGGACTGCGTGGCGCTGGTGGACTACACCGTCCGGAAGTTCTGCATTCAGTCCGTAAGCACGCGACTTCCTGCAGAGGCAGGCTGGCGAGGCGAGGCACGCATGCGCGCTTCATCACAGCAAGCGCTTGCCTCACCCCAACACCCACACCGCCACCCCCAGCAGCTCCCACGAGGGGAGGCGAGGCGGAGGCGCTGCCGGGCAG
Organism: Neotragus pygmaeus; assembly: GCA_006410875.1. NCBI lineage: Eukaryota > Metazoa > Chordata > Mammalia > Artiodactyla > Bovidae > Neotragus > Neotragus pygmaeus. The sequence continues at coordinate 1,592,786 of SJYV01039606.1, read as the reverse complement.
GGCGCGGGACGCTCCCCAGAGCTGAGTCTACGGGGCAGCTGACAGGCAGGTGCACGGGACCGGGAGTCAGGATCGAGACTCCGGGCTCCCAGAGACCGCCTGGGTGGAGGAAGTTGAGTCGGTGGAGCATCCTGGGGGTGTGGGAAGGGGTCCCCCACTCAGTTACACAGGGCCGTTTCACCCACTGGCGTGGAGACATGAGGTTTTTCTTCCTTTTTTTTTTTACAGTTTCAAAATTATATCTGAAACGTTTCATTATTTTTCAAACTGTTTTCCTACTAGTCACCCCTCCTCTGAGATGATTTAAGGCAGNCCCTGCGTCCATGGAGCAGGGGTTCCCCCATTAGGGGGACCTCATGCCTTCAAGCCTCCTTGCAGGAGGATGCGCTGGGGTCAGGAACTGGAGGCACAGTCCCCACCCTCTCCTGTGTGGTCCATTTGTAGCTCTGGGGGAGGGAGAGCAAAGGAAGACCGCTCTGTGGCCAGCCACCCATCCAGCTCTACAGATTCCTGCATCAGCCTTATCCCTGGCTGGAGAAAAGGCAGGAGCGTGCAGCTGACAAGTCCGTGACTCTAACACAGAGGGTGGGTGGGATGCAAATGGAGTTCGCCCTCAGCGCTGGGCGGGAAAAATGACCCACCGAATCCGATGGGCAGTGTGTGGGGAGCACGTGGTCCTCTGGGGCTTGAAAAGCCCCGCCCAGGTGAGGCTGCTTCCACGTGGGTCCCCAGCTCTGTCGAGCAGCTCAGCCCCACGGTCCAGACAGTAGGTGTGGTTAGTAAGGGGATGAGTAACCGAGGCATCAGAGGGGTCCGACTCTGGTCTCAGTCCTGCCGCTAAGCAGCACCGGTGAGCTGGAGACGCCCCGCCCTGGCCTCAGGACTGTGTCGCCGGAGCCGGCTGTGTGCGAGGCCTTGTGTCCGTGGCCCGGGCGGAGGGCGACGAGGCGACGAAAGGCCCCCCTCCGACCTCCTGTTTCTGCCCACGTGTCCCACGCAGGAGAAGTGCTACCAGTACTGGCCGGACCAGGGCTGCTGGACGTACGGGCACATCCGGGTGTGTGTGGAGGACTGCGTGGCGCTGGTGGACTACACCGTCCGGAAGTTCTGCATTCAGTCCGTAAGCACGCGACTTCCTGCAGAGGCAGGCTGGCGAGGCGAGGCACGCATGCGCGCTTCATCACAGCAAGCGCTTGCCTCACCCCAACACCCGCAGCGCCACCCCCAGCAGCTCCCACGAGGGGAGGCGAGGCGGAGGCGCTGCCGGGCAGGGCGCGGGACGCTCCCCAGAGCTGAGTCTACGGGGCAGCTGACAGGCAGGTGCACGGGACCGGGAGTCAGGATCGAGACTCCGGGCTCCCAGAGACCGCCTGGGTGGAGGAAGTTGAGTCGGTGGAGCATCCTGGGGGTGTGGGAAGGGGTCCCCCACTCAGTTACACAGGGCCGTTTCACCCACTGGCGTGGAGACATGAGGTTTTTCTTCCTTTTTTTTTTTACAGTTTCAAAATTATATCTGAAACGTTTCATTATTTTTCAAACTGTTTTCCTACTAGTCACCCCTCCTCTGAGATGATTTAAGGCAGCCTTCAATAAAGACACCTGTAGGCGAGGCAGATGAAATGAGAGATTTCAGAGATTAAAAAAAAAAAATTGAAAAAAGCGGAAGGTGGTGTTATCAAGAATCAAAGATAGAGTGATGGGTGTGGTTAGATCACAGAATATGAGCCTGAGCTCCCTAGAAGCCACAGCAAAAGAGGAGAGAGGATGAGCTTTATCATATTACTGTCCCCGACCCTGGCCTACCTCCTCCCAGAAACACATGCGTACACACACGCACACACACGCTTCCAAATACACTATATAACTTCCATGGCTTGGGGCAGAGAAGCAAACTCCTCGGTTCTGGGTGAGAAGAGTGGAGAAAGCTTTTGTGGGAAGGGTTGGGGTGGGGTCTCCCAAGGGTAGACCAACCAGGTGTTTTCCCCACAAACCAAGCCGCTTTTGAGAGTGAAAGCTTATGCTGTTGGCAGTTACACGGCAACACACAGTCGCGGCAGACTGGGACGCAGCCCGCCTGCTGGCCGACGGGCCCGTGAGCCCCGGGGCCGGCTGCAGGGGCTTGCCCGGCTGCTGGGGCCTGGCCCAGCGTGGTCCTGGCCCGGGTGACCGTGGGCCCCGCTCTGCCGTTCCCACTGCTACGGGCTCCAGTAAGCATCAGGGCGTCTCCCTCCCGGGCGTCCAGTCTTCACTAATGGGCCCCTCTCTGCACCAGTCCCCACGGCTGCTCACGCCTGGACGGCAGAGGGGGACGTCGAGCAAGTGTCCTGGAGCCGTGACGCTGGGGTGGGGAGGGGGCAGGGGCCGTCCCGCCCGCTCACGTCTCCGCGCGTCCCCACCCCACAGCAACTCCCTGACGGCTGCAAAGCGCCTCGGCTGGTCTGCCAGCTGCACTTCACCAGCTGGCCCGACTTCGGGGTGCCTTTCACCCCCATCGGCATGCTCAAGTTCCTGAAGAAAGTGAGGACGCTCAACCCCACGCATGCCGGGCCCATCGTGGTCCACTGCAGGTGCGTGTAGGGCGGGGCCCCAGGCAGCCACAGGAAGGATACAGCCTCCAGTGGGTGGACATCAGGGTGGGCAGAGGGGCGGCTCGGGTGGCCTGAAAGTACCTCCCAGATACTAGACGCAGCTCAGAGAATCCCTCAGGGCGAGAGCTGGAGGGATGCCCTTCATCCGGGGAGGCAGAGCCCTTCATCAGTACCACCTGCCGGGGAACCTTAGTATCTAAAGCTGACAAGCGCCTTGTGACCCGGCAATGCAGGCTCCTCTGAGCCACTGGCTTTGCAGAGTCTGGGGCATGGTCCAACCCCGCCTGGCCCTCTCAAGGGGGCAGCCCCCCGTTCTTGCTCAGACTTCCTGAAAGCCAGAGTTGGTGTGTTGCTTCCACTGTGTGGCAGATTTAGAGCCCCTGTGTCCCTGGAGAGCAGGTGCCTCGTGCCTGGCAGGGCCATGATACTCGGAATGACCCCGCCTGTAACAGCCGGAAACCCCGTGTCCAGTGGAGAGTGACAGCCGGTGAGCAGGACCGTCCGTCCTCCAGCCGGGAGGGCAGGGCCACTGGCCTGAGTCCCTGCACAGGGAAACGCCTCCAAGGCGCGGACCCGTGGCAGCCCCAGCTAGAGGGGACACCGGTCAGCAGCGTGTCCTCAGGGCGGAGAGTTTGAAAGGCCTGTTGCAGGCAGGCAGGCAGGCGCGCTCCTGTTCCCATCAGCTGACAGTCAGCTGGCCGGGCTCCAGACGGCGGGGATGAAAGAGCCGCCTCTGCGTGGGGTCAGGGCTGGCTGCAGGGAGCGGTTCAGCTCTGTTTTGTTCTGATGCCTCCAGATTCCCTGGTGCTAGTGGACCCTCAGTGCCTGGCCCCTCCCCTGCCTGCCTCCCCGCTCGCTGCGGTGCTGGGGCAGGTTATTTGCTCTTCGTCTTGGCTTCCACTCTCCGCTGCTCTCTGTGGCCAGGAGCCCCAGCCTCCACCTGGCACAGAAGCTCCCTCCCCGAGGGAGTGCGTTGCAGTTGCCGCAGCAGCTCCTGCCTTCTCTGTGCTCTGCTTCGCAAGCGGGTTTTTCTGTGCGGGGAAGGGACGCCCTTCTCTCTGGTCTGTGCATCCCCATCGAGCTGAGTCCCGTGCAGGCAGATGAGTGGTCCAGGCAATGCCTGGGAGCAGAGGCTCCCACCAGAGGTTCAAGCCTGCCAAAATCCCAGAAGAGGCTCTCACGAGCTGGCAGACCCCAGTCCTCAGGAGGGAGCGGACTTGACGGCCTCATCCCTCCAAATATAGCTTCACTTGGGTCTCCTTGGGCTCCAGAGCATGTACGGCCTGGGGCTGGGGGCTTAGCCATTTCCTTCTGTGCCCCGGCACTCACTCCTCACCCTCAACAACCACCCCCACCCCCAATCCCTTAAAAAAACTGCCACTCGGTCCCTGATGAAACCACAGGGAGAGGTCTCTCGCTGCGGCTCGGAGCTCCACACCAGCATCCAGAGTCCAGAAGAGGAAGACCGCCTGGCCTGGGGCTTCTCTTGGTGGAACCAGCCTGGCCCCTTTCACTGCTGAAGTCCCCTGCTCCCCTCTCCCTGGGCCTCTTGCAGCCTGAAGTCAGCTGCGTCCTGGCCCCTTCCACGCACCTGCTGGGTGGGCTGTCTTGACCTGGCTCTGCACCTGACGGTCATCTCCTTCGTTTGTAAAGAACTAAGACTCCTGAAGGATCCCTCAGGCCTCGTCCACTCTCCCCTCCCCGTGACGAGCAGGGAGTCTCCAAGGGGGCAGGTCTTCACTGCCTGTCTAGTGCCGTTTTGGAGTCTAGTGGAAAGAGTGGTGCCATCCTCCCCTCAAAAGAAGAACATGGTGGGGGGGCTTCATTCCTTAAGTTGTGAAGCTTCTGTTTAAAAGATGGCGTTCTGTTTTAAAAAGAGGCTAAGACTGCAGCGGGTTGGGGTGCGGGGGGCAAGCCCAGTTCCACCTAGGGATCCTGCACCCTTGGCTGCTGCGTGCAGCTGTGGTCTGGACCATTAGGGGCTTTTTGGTCCCGTGGATGCTGGCTGAATTTGTCTGTGTACCTGCTGAGTCCTGGGTGTTGGGGAGACACATATGGACGGCCTGCATTGGTTGGAGGGGATCTAGATGGACAGGTAGGGTGGGGGTGGGAGGATGTGCAGAGACCGCTGCGGGGAGACCATTGGGGAGAGAGGAAACCCAGCTCAGCAGTGGCATCGGGCAGCTTCTCAAGGAAGGAGACCTCTCGGCGGAGCCCCTGAGCACCAGCTGGCCCCAGCCAGCCCAGCTTCAGGGCTGGGGTCCCAGAGAGAGCCAGCTGGTGCCCCAGCTGGCATGACCTTGGCTCCAGGCCAATAGACCTGGCCTGGAGTCTTTCTTTCTTATAGAGAACCTGGAAAAACATATCAAACATGACAATAAAAAAATAATCAGTTGCACAAGTGATAATGGGGAGACAGAATCCGGTAATAGAAGAAAAATTACCAGTACCGTTCACACAAAGCTTAGAGAGCGGCCCTTTTCCATAAGCCTGTTATTAGTCTCCAATCCACCTGCAGTTGCAGGGCCTGCAAGAGATGCAGTTTCGATCCCTGGGTTGGGAAGATCCCCTGGAAGAGGAAAGAGGAAATGGCAACCCTCTCCAGGGTTTCTGCCTGGAGAATCCCATGGACAGAGGAGCTTGGCGGGCTCCAGTCTCTAGGGTCTCGGAGTCAGACAGGACCGTAGTGACAGCTCCCTGGCCCTTGAAGGAAATTTGAGATCTTGTCCCTGAGATTTGGTGCCCTCCGGTGGCCTTACCTGGATTTGTCTTTATTAACGGAGGGAAGTTTGTGTGCCGTGAAGAGGTTCGTCTTCATTGAGGGTGGCGAGCCCTCTGGTCCGGATGGCAGGCGTGTTCTAAGTTCCCGTCATCGCAGTGGGGACAGGGGACTCACGACGTGGCCTCTTCCTCTCTCCCCAAGTGCGGGCGTGGGCCGGACGGGCACCTTCATAGTGATCGACGCCATGATGGACATGATGCACGCGGAGCAGAAGGTGGACGTCTTTGACTTCGTGTCCAGAATCCGCAATCAGCGGCCTCAGATGGTTCAGACAGACGTGAGTCGTGCCCTCCTCTGGCCCATCTGCCTGTGCTGGCGTGAGCTTGGCTCAGCAAACCCCGACGCCCCGGGACGTGAGTCAGGTGCATGCAGAGCAGTGCCTGGCCGGGACCATGTCACCCCGGCCCCTGCCAAGGCCGCAGATGGTCACTACAGAGAGCCCTTAACCTGACGTTCCCGCCAACCCCTTCCCCTCTGCACAAAGAGAAGGGGCCCCCCTGGAGCCTGTCTGGGTCTCCCCGCAGATGCAGTACACGTTCATCTACCAAGCCTTACTGGAGTACTACCTCTACGGGGACACCGAGCTGGATGTGTCCTCCCTGGAGAGGCACCTGCAGGCGCTGCAAGGCCCCACCGCCCACTTCGACAAGATCGGGCTGGAGGAGGAGTTCAGGGTAAGCGCCGACCTGCCCTCCAGGAGGACCGGCCCCGTGCACACGAGGCTGCTTGCAGCTGCTTCCTCCCTTAGGAACTCCCGGAAAAGCAAGGGGGTCTGTCCTGCCTGTGACTTTCAAGGGAAGAATAACGGAGAGTCTCAGAGCTCTGCAGGCTTGTTGGTGGGGTGGGGGGGTGAATATCGTACGTGCACATTTTATCTCCCAAGACTCGGGCCGTGTCTGGAGATGGAGACAGGCGTTTCCTCTGAGCGGGTATCCTTGACGGCAGTGGGGTTAGAAGGCTGAGCAGTCTCTCGGGAACGTCAGGGTTTTAACTGCGCGGCTGTGTCTCTCTTGGCTGCAGAAACTGACAAACGTCCGCATCATGAAGGAGAACATGAGGACAGGCAACCTGCCCGCGAACATGAAGAAGGCCAGGGTCATCCAGATCATTCCATGTAAGGGGCCGCCTGCGGAGGGTAGGCCCTCGCGGCAGGCACCGTCGGGCGGGTACCTGGGGGCTTCAGTCGCTGGATGGTCATTGACCACCCGCTTCTGTAAACCAGGGGTCCAGGGCAGAGTGCCCTCGGGGAGCTCTGTCAAGTGTGGGGAAGAGAACGCTCACCTGTGAAGATGTGTGACCCAGGCTGTCCCGCGGGTGTCAGGCGGGCAGCTTGTGACCTGGACTTGGAGGCGGGAGAGGGAGGGGGACTTCCTGGAAGTGGAGAGATGAGCTTCCGGCCTGACGTGGTGCCTCCTGATTCTATGAGATGCCATCCCGTCCTCCCCCAAGCCTGGGCAGAGGCACGACAGCCCGCTGTACACAGAGTGGGGTCCTGGCCCGCGCTGTGCAGCTAGACCCGAAGGGAACTCAGCTGAGACCTTCCAGGGAGAGGCCTTGGGGCCGGCACCCCGTGGGCAAGGGAGGCGTCGGGTACTGGGCGGCCTGAGGTCCAGGGGGGCCGAAAGCCTACAGGCCTGGCAGGAGCAGAGGCATTGGAGGAACCCCAGGGGGATGGGGAGGCGCCCGCCTAGAGGGGAGGCGGGAGGGCTCACCCAGACCTCCCCTCCGCAACCCTCCTGGACTCCAGCTCCTGCAGCAGCAGGCCTTCATGTGGACCTGCCCAAGCCGGCAGCGTGTGGGGCTGGGCAAGCCCTCTCCAACCTTAGGCCCCCCGGGGGCTCTGTGGCTGTGATGCCTCCGGCAGGCTATGCCACGTTGCCTAACTGGCCACACTCCTTTGACATCTTAAATTTACTTTAAATGTTTACGTTTTAGTATGAATGGCTTCAGTTTAGGGCTTCCCTGGGAACTCAGCTGCTAAAGAATCTTCCTGCCATGCAGGAGAGCTAGGTTCGATTCCTTGATGGGGAGGATCCCCTGGAGAAGGGATAGGCTACCCGCTCCAGTATTCTTGCCTGGAGAACCCTCAAGGACAGTGGAGCCTGTGGATAGTCCACAGGGTTGCAAAGAGTCAGACATGACTGAGCGACTAAGCACAGCCCAGCACCTCTGTTTATGACCAGTGAAGACAATGAGTCAGTTATCTGAGAACTTTCCTCGTAAAGCACAGCTTCCCCTGGCCACTTGCAGGAACCTAGTTTAGGAAGGAAACCTTCCAAGGGGTTGACTGTATTTAGTGATTTTATCCATAAGCTTAGTCTCGGAAGCTCCTAACAGCGAGTTCAAGTTTGCCAGGCAGGATGGGGTCGCTTCTGACCTGGGGGATGCACTGCCTTACAGACGACTTCAACCGAGTGATTCTGTCCATGAAGAGGGGCCAGGAGTACACGGACTACATCAACGCGTCCTTCATAGACGTGAGTGCCGGCCCCTGCCGAGCCTGCGTGCCTGGTGGGACGATAGCTCCCTTCCCCTGTGATCACGGACGGTCTCCTCACCTGCTTGCTTTCACAATCGGAAAGGGTGGACACGCCCCCAGAATGCCAAGCCAATTCATTAGCAAACACTCGCTGCAAAAAAAAAAAAAGAATAAGGAACTTTGAAACAGAGGATGTACCTGCACTTTAAAATAATTGGCTGCTTTTCCATTCTGCCTTTAATACATCGTAACTTCTCTTTTGCTTCGCTGTTAACACTCCAGCCCTCTGTCCCTGGGCTTTCTGTCCTGTGACCACAGTTCGGTTCAGGCCCCGTCACAGGCTGCCTTGTGCACAGCAGAGCTGAATGGGCGGGAGACAGCTTTGCAGTCAAGTCCGTGCGTGGATTCTGGTTTACAGACGAGAGAACGCTGTGCTGGAGGGGGGGTCACGCGGGCCCCAAGCCAGGACCAGGGAATTAACTCACTTCCTCTAACTCCGCGCCCTCTCTGCCCTGCCTTGATGCTGCTGGCTATGACATGCACAGACGCATTCTTAATAGAATCGAAGCCAGTCCAAGCAAGGGTCCTGTTACGTCGTGCAGAGGTGAAGGGGACCTTTGACCTGTTTTCTGGGGCTCAGGCGCTGGAAGCCTGAATGCCGTCCCTCTTGCGACCCTGGGCTGTCCTAAAGCCACGTGTCCCAGCGTGGGAGAGCGGTGGGGGGAAGCCAGACTTGAACCTCTGCTCCCATTTGAAGGGCTACCGGCAGAAGGACTACTTCATCGCCACCCAGGGGCCCCTGGCGCACACCGTGGAGGACTTCTGGAGGATGGTCTGGGAGTGGAAGTGCCACACGATCGTGATGCTGACCGAGGTGCAGGAGAGAGAGCAGGTCAGCCTGCCCCCCGCCCCAGTGACCTTCAGGGCCGCTCACACCCACCAGGTGCAGCCCACCCGATGGACTGCCTGTTCTTGGGAACGCCTCACCTGCCATCAGCTGTGAGGCCAGGCCACGACTACTGAGGAGGGAGTGAGGCTGCAAATGAAAAAGGTTTTATTTCAACCCCCCTCCACTCCAGTTCATGGTAACTACCCACTGGCTGTTGTTCTTAGCCTACATTTTATTTAAAGGGAAGTCGCTCAGTCGTGTCTGACTCTTTGTGACCCCACGGACTGTAGCCTACCAGGTTCCTCCGTCCATGGGATTTTCCAGGCAAGAGTACTGCAGTGAGGTGCCATTTCCTTCTCCAGGGGATCTTCCTGACCCGGGGATAGAACCCTGGTCTCCTGCACTGTAGGTTGACGCTTTACCTTCTGAGCCACATTTAACCTGCCTTGAATTTCTGCCATTTTGTGTTTGCCACAAATACATGTTCGATCACAACCTGTTGAAGAAAAAGACCTTTATTCACTTTTCTTGGGACAAAAGTATTGAAGTGTGTGCCTAATTAATATAGTCCTGATAGAAGTGAATGGGTTAAATACGTCTTTTCTCCCAGAGATCCATCTAGAGGCACGTAGTCTTCTTATTTTTATTTAATAGAATCATAAACACTTTTGAGCCCATCATCTAATTGAAAAACCAAACTTTTGCTGATAACATATACTTACTTACCTAGGTGTTCTCCCAAGAGGTATCCACTACCCTGAATTTGTGGGGTTTGACTTCTTTGCTTTTTAAAAACAGTTTTATTGGGATATAACACACATATCATGCAATTCCTCTTTCTAAAAGGTACAGTTCAGTGGTTTTTAGTATATTCACAGAGTTGTACAGCATCACTAATTCCAGATCATTTTCATCACCTGAAAAGAAACCCCATACCCATGAATGATCACTACCTACTCCCTCCTCAAAATCCCTGCAACCACAGATTAGTTACTTTCTATGAAGCTGCCTCATCTGGACATTTCATATAAATGGAATCATACCACCTTTTTTTTGTGATTGAGCACTTTCACTTAGTGTGTTTATAAGGCTCATTCATGAATTGGTTCCTTACTCTTTTTTTTTTTTTACTTTACAATACTGTATTCGTTTTGCCATACATTGACATTTTTTAATAGTATGGCCCTAAATTCTGTGTTTTCCTTCATTAGTATTTGGACATTTGGGTTGTTTCACTTTGGGCTGTTATGAATACTGTTTTGAACATTCATGGACAAGTTTTTACGTGGACACATATTTTTATTTCTCTTAGGTAGATGCCTAGGGCTGGAACTGCTGGGGCCTGTTGTAACTATATTGCAAACTCATCTCACTTAACTGTTCAAGCAGCTGCCCACCAGTAATGTACAAGTGTTCCAGTCTCTCCCCATCCCCATCAAAACTTATCTTTTTAATTAAGCCATCCTAGTGGATGTTTTCTTAGCTTTTTAAGAAATCTTTTTTTATCGAGTATATATATTCCTAAAGAAGCTACTGTTTAGTTTTGTCTGCTTTTCAACTTCATATAAGAGGGCACCATTAAGGTATACAGTGAGGCTTGCCTGGTGCCTCAGCTGGTAGAGAATCCGCCTGCAATGCAGCAGACCTGGGTTCGATCCCTGGGTTGGGAACATCCCCTGGAGAAGGGAACCGCTACCCACTCCAATATTCCAGCCTGGAGAATTCTACAGACTGTACAGTCCACGGGTCACAAGGAGTCAGACACAACTGAGTGGCTTTCACACAAGGTATACAGTCTTCCGAGACTTGACTTTTCCACTCGAAGTCATGCATTCGATGTTTTGCTGTGTTGCTGCCCATAGCTGTGGCTCATTCATCATCATTTCCTTATGCTCCATGACACAAGCTGTGCATCCTGCATCCACTGACTCGCCCCTCCTCTGTCATGGGCATTTGGGTTGTTTTTCAAACAGTGCTGTGGGTACTTTCTTGTATGCATCTCATGATGCATGCGGAATTGTACGGTTCCGAGACAGAAAGGTCACGTTGGAGAGTGTGTGAACGTTCGAATTGGCAAGGCAGTTCCTAACGACTTCCCAAAGTAGTTATGGTTTTCAAAGCAGACCCTGGATGAACGTCATTCATCTACATCCCTAGGATTGTCTGGCATCCTCATTTTTGTTAATTAAATAGATATAAATATCATCTCTTTGTGGCCTTGATTTGCATCTCCCTGATCCCTCTGAGGTCAGGCATCACTTTGTGTATTTATAGAGGATGACATGTTTCCTCTCGTGCAGAATGCCTGTTCATGCCTTTCCCTCATTCTTCTTGTGGGTTGTTTGCACTTTTCTTATTGATTTGGAGGATTTCTTTCTATATTCTTGGTACTGATTCCTTGTTGCTTTTAAGTATTGCAAGTATCTCATCTCAGCTGATGGCCTGTCTTTTTATTCTCTCAATGTCTGTTGGGGTTCCCCCAAGTGGTTCAGAGGTAAAGAATCCGCCTGCCAGTGGAGAAGACGCTGGTTTGATCGCTGGGTGGGGAAGATTCCCCTGGAGGAGGAAATGGCAAGCCACTCCAGTATTCCTGCCTGGAAAATCCTATGGACACAGGAGCCTGGTGGGCTACAGTCCATGGGGTCACAAAAGAGTCAGATACAACTTAGCGACTAAGCAACAACAAAATGTTTATTGATGACGGGTTAATTTTAACATAATCTGACGTTGAGATCTTCTTTGTCATGGTTGGTGAGCTCTTTGGGGTTCTTGTTTGGTAAACCCGTACCCCAAAATGAAAAGGTGTTTTTTTCTAAGGGGTTCCCAGTTTTATTTTTGACTTCAAGTCTTAGCCTGTCTTGGTTTGTCTTTATTAAACTTCAAGTCTGCCATATACAGTTGTGCAGGTTGCATACTGCCCAACTCCAGGAGGGGCTGGGGCATTCATATCAGTCCAGGCAGGTGAGTTAGGGATCCAGCTCACTTCTCCCATACAGAGAGCTGATTCTCCAGCTCTCTCTCTGGCCCCTCCTCTGTGTGCTGTCATTTCTGTTCTGTATCTGTCCTGCAGACACACGCATGTCTGTTCCTGGACTGTCTGCTTTGTTCCCTTGGTCAGCAGGCAGTAGTAACATTCATATTTATGTTCATGTGTTACTTTCCTGTTCAGATGAAATACTTTAAATGGTTTGACAGCACGCCTGCATCCTATTGTTAAAACTGCTGGCAGCAAATTCTTTATTACGAGACTTAAAACATTTTTATTTTATCCCCCAGGATAAATGCTACCAGTATTGGCCAACAGAGGGCTCAGTGACTCACGGAGAAATAACGATCGAAATAAAGAGCGATACCCTTTCTGAAGCCATCAGTATACGAGACTTCCTGGTCACCTTCAATCAGGTACTGTTGCTGGAGACCTTCAGTCTCTTGTGGACAGAACACCCTGCCCTCGTGCGGGCTCTGTCTTTGTGCCAGAATGTCCTGTCCCTCAGACATTTCCAGATCCCCATGTTCATGTCAGTGGTCAGTGTGGGCAGTCGGCAGCTGTGTTACCAAGTGGCTGATCTCCCGTAAGATTTCACCTCCATGATCGACCCCCAGCTCCTTGCTGGAGCCCAGGGATGGTGGGGCCAAGTAGCCGACTCCAAGAGGCAGCCTGCTGCCTGGTCCCTGGGAGAAAACCGTGGGTCAGAGAGCAGGAGGAGTGAATGGGTGACGCCACAGAGGCCTCCCGGGCTTCTCTGCCAGACCCCTTCTCAGAGCCTCCCGCCACCCCCCACCAGCCAGGTCTTGGGAGCTCTCCCTGTGTGTCAACCATGGGTAAAATGACCTACCTGTGGGATCTGATTCCAAGCTCAAGACGGTCAGTACAGAGAAACCCAGCTTTGCCCAAAGACTTGGTCTCCTCCACGTGGGTCGCAGAAAGACCCGGGGCCCCTAGACTCTGAAACTGCTCATCCCCTGCCTCGAAGAGACCTGGTGGGTCCTGAAAGCCAAAGTCCAGCTCTTCGCGACCCCATGGACTATGCGTTCCGTGAGATTCTCCAGGCCTGAATACTGGAGTGGGTGGCCTCTGCCCTCCTCTTGGCAATCTTCCCAATTCAGGAGTCGGACCCAGGTCTCTCACATTGCAGGCGGATTCTTTATCAGCTGAACCACAAGGGAAGTCCAAGAATACTGGAGTGGGGAGCTATCCTTTCTCCAGAGGATCTTCCCAACCCAGGAACTGAACTGGGGCCTCCTGTGTTGCAGGATTCTTAACTGAGCTATCAGGGAAGTGAGGCTTCTTAGAAAATAGGGATGATTCTTGCCATCTCAAGCAAAACTGCCCAGGATCCCATAACGGCGTCTAGCAGGCCCTGGGGGCTCCAGGGAGCATCCTTTGGCTGGCGTGACCCCCACCCAGAAGGAAGCACGGCTGGCCATCTGCTTTAGGGTGACCACAGCCTACGAGCAGCCAGCATCTGGGAGGCCAGCCAGATGAGAAGTCCGCGGGCTGCCCGAGACTGTGGCCCGAATCCCCCCCGGGCGGGGTTGGGAGGGCGGCCGGGTGGCTGTGACCGCGCGGCCCTGAGACGCTCTTCCCGCCCCGCAGCCCCTGGCGCGGCCGGAGGAGCAGACGCGGGTGGTGCGGCAGTTCCACTTCCACGGCTGGCCCGAGATCGGGATCCCGGCCGAGGGCAAAGGCATGATCGACCTCATCGCGGCCGTGCAGAAGCAGCAGCAGCAGACCGGCAACCACCCCATCACCGTGCACTGCAGGCAAGTGGGCCGGGGCGCCCTTCCCGGCGGGCCCGACGCGGACCATGCCCAGGCCACCGCTCGGCTCAGCACCGCGTCCCTGGACCGGCTTCTTCCCCTCCCCCGCTCCCAGGCTCAACACAAACGCATACTATCTTCCTAAACTTGCAGGAGCGTTTGGTGAGGAGGAGTCAGGAAGCGACTCAGACACATTTCTTTGTGCTTTTTAAGTCGTCAAAAAAAAAAAAAGACACATTTCCAAGCACAGCTCAGACAAACCCTGAACTTGAATTATCTTCGTTTTGACAGACCGGGGAGGCTCTGGCTGGCATGCCCACCCAGCACAGCAGGAAGCTTTTCTTGAACTACTCAGGGATGTCTAGGCCAGGGTCCATAACAGAGGGTCTGCAGCCCCAGCCCATCCTGACACCACTCAGCCTGGCTCCCAAGCCCCCCACCCCACCGTGAGCAGAGGGACCCACCAGGGGGCACCTGGACACAGCAGGACACACCCCCCACCCCCCAGCAAGAACCTTGATAAACAGCTTTATGAGCCAGAGGGTGAATCCTATGGAGACGTGCCCGCTCTCCTTCCTTCTGGGCCAGGCCCCCTGCTGGCAGGGACCTTGACCGCCCTTGTAAAACTCTTCCTGCGGGAGCGTGGGGTGTCTGATCTTGGGGTGGGGTTGATTTGTGGAAGCTTGGGGTGTCTGATCTTGAGGTGGGGTCTGACTTGGGGAAGCTTGGGGTGTGTAATCTTGATGGGATCTGATTTGCTTCTAAGACTGCATTTCTATACCTCTGTCTATATGTGGCTCCCATTTTTCTGACTGCCATTTGCCCCCACCCGGAACCCTTGTGTCAACAAAGCCCAGCTTAACCTGGAGGACTGGTCTGGCAGCTTTCCTGACCTTGGACCCAGAGATGCGCCCTTCGGGCACAGCCAGCAGGGGGTGCACACACCTAGGTTTTCAGTCCCTGGTGCCTTCGTAGATGTCCTTTAGAATAAATGAGAACTGAGTTCCTTCTTGTTCCGCCTCCGCAAACCCAGACAGAACGTTATGGGTGTCGGGCACCAGGGATGCCAACAAAGCTGAGCGAAACCCACAGTCGGGATTTGGGGCCCCCGTGGGAACCCTGCGTCCTCCGAGGGCTCCGTGGAAGAGGCCAGCCCAGCCTGCCTCCATTAGGCCTGCTCTCTCTCTCCCAAGAGGGTCTGCTTCCGCAGAATTTATCCGAATGATCCTGTTAAGCAGAGGAGATGCAGACCTTCACTGTCGGGAAGGGTCAGTTATCTGACCCTTCCTGCCAGGGGCTGTCCTTTGTCCAAGCAACCCTTCCATCCACCTGCACACCTCCCATCTCAGAAGGTGGTCCCTGCACACACGGGGAGTCGGCCAGGATTGCAGCTCCCTATGCCTGAACAGGGAGGGGTTTCGCTCCTAGGAAGTTTCCAGGTGATGTAGCTGCTGCCATCCCCGGGGCCATCTTCTGAGAGTCCCCTCACAAGGAGGAAGGGAAACGGGTCCACCAGCTTGAAAACTCATACTGGTTCTGGCCTGACTCATGCTACACTTAGGCACGTTCTTGAGGACTTCTGTGTTTGCTGACTCTCTGTCCAGAGCCAAGCTGCATATGAAATAAAACAGCCACGCTCCAGTCATTTCTGCGCCGGCGTGCAGGGCCTGGTGGAGGCGGTGGGTTTCTCGTGCCCACGGGCGAGTTTCGATGTCTTACTCCGTGTCTTCTCTGCAGTGCTGGAGCTGGGCGGACGGGGACTTTCATAGCACTCAGCAACATTCTGGAACGGGTCAAGGCTGAGGGGCTTTTAGATGTATTCCAAGCTGTGAAGAGTTTACGACTTCAGAGGCCACACATGGTGCAAACCCTGGTAAGAAACGGCTTTCAGAGGAGTTGAGAATTGTCTCATGTTGCATTTGATGTATGTTGCACTGAAGTTCAAGTCCACCGGGAAGGAAGGAGGGAGGCTACGTTTCCAGGACAGAGAGCTGAAAGTCCCAGACAGTATACAGCATACAGCAGCTTCACAGACTCCCTTCCTCCCTTGCATCGGGGTGGGGGTCTGTCTCCTGGGCAGACGCGAGAGGAGGGGCACAGCACTGGCTTTCGATGATAAGACCCGTTGGACAGAAGCCCAGCTGTGTGTCCGCAAACTGTTCCTGCAGATTCCAGTCTATGCTTATAGACGTAGACGTTCACACGCGGTGGTGACATTTACAGTCCTGATCCTTGCCATCTTCTGCCTTCCACGGGTCATGTGGACTCTTGTTCTTGGCTGCGTCTCACTCAGCCTCCAGACGCTGCCCAGGGGGCTTAAGGAATCCATGCAGAGTGCAGTTGCCCATAGGTTTTCCTTCATTCCATGGTGAAAACCCACTCTTTGTGGTTTTCAGAAGAGTCGCCTCCCTACCAAATGTGGTGATTGTCCTTCAACAGCAAGTTCAGTTTTCAAGACTGTTATAACCCGTTGCTTTTCCCAAGAAAAGTGAAAGTGTTTGCAATGTCCGACTCTTTGAAACCCCCCCTCCCCCGCATGGACTGTAGCCCACCAGGCTCTTCTGTCCATGTGATCCTCCAGGCAAGAACACTGGGGTGGGTTGCCATGCCCTTCTCCGGGGACATATTTATTTTCCCCAGTTCAGTTCAGTTGCTCAGTTGTGTCCGACTCTTTGCAACCCCATGGACTGCAGCATGCCAGGCCTCCTGGTCTATCACCAACTGCCGGAGCTGACTCAAACTCATGTCCATTGAGTCGGTGATGCCATCCAACCATCTTACCCTCTGTCGTCCCCTTCTCCTCCTTCCGCCTTCCATCTTTCCCAGCATCAGGGTCTTTTCCAATGAGTCAGTGGCCAGCGTATTGGAGTTCTCCCCAAGGCCTCCTATCTTAGGACTGGCCTTCCCAGGCCCCTGGCACAGCCTGCTGGTTCTCTGTGCTTACTCAGTCCTAACGCAGGCACTTTCGCTTTCCTTCCAAGGGCTGGGTGACCAGGTGGGATCTTAGTAGCTGGAAGGGAGGACCCTGTAGTGATTCCTGACTCTCCCAAAGCCCCTGCAACCACAAGACAGCAGCTTTTGGCTCTGTCTTTCTTTCCCTGCAAAACACAGCTCTGTCCTATGCTGGCTGGACAGAGATCCCAGAAGGGCTAGACGGGCTAATGTTTGGCCTCTTCCAACCCAAAGGCCGGTCAATTCTTGTTCAATGTGAATTTAGGTAAGAGGCTGAACCCAAGGTGCTGGGAAGGAAGAGGAGGGAGCTAGGAGCCTCCCTTGGGCCCCCCGCTTCCCCAGCTCCCATATTCACTGGGCCAGCAAGTGACCAGGGTCTGCAAGGGGAGCCGCCGTCTGCTGTTCCTCACGCCACCGGGGTCCACCCCCGTGTCTGCTCACTGTTGTGCTCATGGTTTTCCTAGATTCATGGTAGGATCGCCAAGAAAGTCCAGGCTTGCCATTTCCCCATCTGTTTCATTTCTTCTTTTCCCCCTGCCCTTTGGCCGCAATGCCCAGCATGTGGGATCTTAGTTCCCCAACCAGGGATCAAACACACACTCCCTGCATTGGAAGCTTCGAGGCTTACCCACTGGAGCACCAGCGAAGTCCTCATTTCTTCTTTCCAGTGCTCGTTACTGGTGGTGTCACACGCCCCGGTCACTGGTCCCCCATTAACCCATCACCTGGCTCTAGTCTCGCAACCTCAAAGAGCTGCTGGAAGGTCAGAAGTCAGGCGATGTCCAAGTGTGCTAATAAGTTAAGAGCCTCACACAGATGCGTGGCGGGGCCTTCCCAGGTGGCCCAGTGGCAAAGAATCTGCCGCCAGTGTAGGAGACACAAGAGATGGGGGTTCAGTCCTTGGGTCGGGAAGATCCCCTGGAGTAGGAAGTGGTGACCTACTCCAGTATGCTAGCCTGGAAAATTCTGTGGACAGAGGAGCCTGATGGGCTGCAGTCTGTGTATTCACAAAGAATCGGACACAACTGAGCGTGCACGCACCCACATATGCAAGGCATCATTGTTTTGAATTTTAGTAAAGTTGACATAAAGCAATGCCCTTTTGTAGTGTAAATTTAGGTTTAAAAATAATCTATTTTTCCATCTTATTTAACTTTTATAGATTATTTTCTTTGTATTATGAAGTTTGATGTTAGGTTTGCTATTATTTTTTCGTTCCAAAGTAGTGTTTTTTAGTTTAAATATGAAAACTAGAGATCTCTCACTCAGAGAGTGAGTCCAAAATACACTGAGCTGAAACATTGACATTTTCTATGTAGAAAAATAGATATGGAAACATATACCTAAAAACTAAATTATGTAACAGAAGTTTATATGCATCAGGATATACACTATTTTAATAACTGGTCAGACTTTCTTATGTCTTCTCTTTAGTGTTTCTTCTAATTAAATTAATTAAATATATCTTTAATATTATTTTAATATGTTCTTGGTTTTCTTTTTCAGGAACAGTATGAATTCTGCTACAAAGTGGTACAAGATTTTATTGATATATTTTCTGATTATGCTAATTTCAAATGAAAATTCCTGCCTTAAAATATTTTTTAATTTAATGGTCAGTATATTTTGTAAAAATCATGTTAATTTATTTCATAGTTGACATTAATATCCTTCCTAATTTCTTTGTATATATTTTGTTATGCTTTAAAGGCCACGTGCTGTAAAGTTATTAAATCTTAAATACGCCCTTTAAAAACTGGAATAATGTGTTAAGGTCAAATAATATCCCATAAAATATATATTTCTGCTAATATCAGTAAAAAATATTTTAATTTTTCATTAGATTCATGTCACTTAACTTCACACAGTCAGCGCCTCTAAAGATCTTAATATGCCGAGTGTGTTTATTTACACAAGGTACTAGCCACAACTTCATTAGGAAACAATCGAGGACTGAGAAATTAGTAGAAAGTTTCCTGATATTGATTTCACAGCCCTGCGCAGTGGCAGGTTTTTGAAGGCAAACTGCCCATGAAGATACAGTGTAAACAAGGATCCCTGCAGACCTCAGCCTCAGTCCATGTAGTTTACCTTTACCTTTTAAAGATCAAAGAAGACTTTACAACCTGAGTCCAGGTCTAAAACACACTGGAGTAATCAGTGGCTATGTAGTGATCCTTTAAAATGCATTTATCAAGACTGTGTTGTGACATCTTGTCGAGACAAAAGAGATGTGAAGGCCAGTGGCCCAGGGGCCTCGGTCCAGCAAACCAGTTCTCAGAGCATCCCTCCCCTGGCACTGCTTGCTCTCCATCTGTCTGGGTGGTTGACTCAGATGACCCTCTGAGAATCACACCCACTGCCCATCTCACTCCTGTGTCCCCCGCCTGCACCCCACCATTCTGCCCTGCTAGTCGTGAGCTATACCTCGAGGCACAATAAAAAGTCACTTCCCATTCCAAAAGGTCAGACAGCGCATCTGACATGCACAGAGACGCCAGGAGCTCCTGCCTGGGAGAAACAGTTGGGCAACCGCAAGCAATTATGCTTTAAACTTTCTGAGAAGAAGCGTTTTGCTATTTTAAAAAATCTCTTGTAAAAGTTAAGACTGTTTGTAAGAAAAAAAATCTTAAAATATAGATTTATACAGTTTTTTTTAAGTCCCACTCCTTAATATTTAATAAAAGGAAAGAAAGAGAAATCCTTACTCTAAAGACTAACTTCTTTTTGAATGGTTCCTATTGAGACTTCTGACACTGGATAATAATGATCTCATTGCCACTCAGGATTGGCTTGTGGGGCAAAAAAAAAAGAGGATGAATGTGGAAAGGTTTAATTTCACGGCAGCAACCTGTTTGTGGCCATCAGGTGCCCAAGCAGATGAGCACAATGTAAAAAAAAGACACCTGGTCTACCTTTCTGTAATCATTTAACGTGTGCATTTTGGGGTACTTTTTTTTTTTTTTTGCTTTCTAAAAGAGATATGAATCTAAAGACCTAGTTTGATATTTCCACTGGTAACTGATTGCACGAGTGCAACCCAGGGTGGGTGATGCCCTAACAGGCCCACAGGTAATCAAGGTTCTCCTCCACGCCCCACCCAAAGGTCAGAGGAGCCCAGCTGGACGGACGAAAGCACAGCTGTGTGAGAGCTGCCTTGCCACCAGCAGCAGCCCTGGGCTCCTCACGCAGCCGGCCGCCGCCCTCTCCCTTCTGGGCGCACTGATGGTGCTCGTGGGTCGAAGAGGAACACGGAGGGAGCTTTGCGAGCACACCAGGTGGCCCCATTTGTTTCCACTGTTAAAGTCCCGAGCCGA
This sequence comes from Neotragus pygmaeus, assembly GCA_006410875.1. Classification (NCBI taxonomy): domain Eukaryota; kingdom Metazoa; phylum Chordata; class Mammalia; order Artiodactyla; family Bovidae; genus Neotragus; species Neotragus pygmaeus. The sequence continues at coordinate 1,573,018 of SJYV01039606.1, read as the reverse complement.
AGTCCTCCTTTGACTAAAGGGGAAGAGAGAAAGTTGAGCACCAAGCCTAGAAACAGAGCTACTGTTGGCAGTGATGGCAACACGGGATCGCAGCGCCCCAGGGCCTGGACGGGGGCCGACTTCAGGAGGCTTCACTGAGCGTCCTGCAGGCCCTTTCGTGGTCTAGCTGGCATCTCGTGTCATGGGATTAAGGTAGACCTTTTCAGGGGTGCCCTCGGGAAAGCACCCTGTTTGTGTGTATCTCCTGCCCCCTGGGCCATCGCCTGCATCTGCTGAGGCTCCACGCTGGTGGTTCTGAGAACAGAGCAAATGCCACTGGCCCTGGGGTGCAGCACCCTGCTCCCTCCACAATCACAGCAGCACTTGCCTCCCTGGGGGGCTCAGTCGCCAGCCTCCGAGCCCCTGCCATCACCCCGCAGCTCTGATTCCAGCCTCGGTGGGCGCTCCAGGACTCCGCATCCTGTCTGCCTTGCCCTGAAAGCGGGCATCTCCTCCCCTTGGGTCAAAGAAAGTCCGTTGTACATAACTGAACAGCCCCATGCTGGTAAAGGCACTTTTCTTTGACGTGTTTCTCTGTTGCATGCGGTTGCATTCAAATGCCAAATAGCGATCAGAAGACGACCAATCCTGATCTCCTTGCTCTGTCGGTCACTGTGTGACTCCCTTTACTCTTTCTCTCCATGTGCTCTGAATGAAGAATGCGCACCAGTGTTTTAAAAGGTATTTTTATGTATTTNATGCCAAATAGCGATCAGAAGACGACCAATCCTGATCTCCTTGCTCTGTCGGTCACTGTGTGACTCCCTTTACTCTTTCTCTCCATGTGCTCTGAATGAAGAATGCGCACCAGTGTTTTAAAAGGTATTTTTATGTATTTTAAAAACTTTTAAAAATGAGCCTGATGCCTCTGTTTCAGCATTTGGAGACATGCCTTTTTAAAAAATGTATGATTACTGATATTTCTGTTGTGTTTAACTAAGCTGTGTTTAATTTATGTGCAATCTTTCTATGTATGTATTCTGGTTTCAACTATCGTTTTTTGGTTTTATTCCATTTATCATTTGATCTTGCTCTGATTCCAATGCCAGTGAATGTTGCTGAATTTGTATATGCAAATTGCAAGATCCAAAATATTCTGTTGCTAGGATAAATCTTTACTTTGACTTCCAGCCTGCGTCTCTTTCTTCAGTGAAGTCTCCTAATCTTATTCCTATGCCTTAAATCCTTCTAGACAAGACATTCATTAGGAGGTAAGCATGGATTTATGTGGACAATTTTAGGACTTGCAAAATTTAACTCAGAAGTGACACAGACGTGTGGATGTGATGGTCAATGCACTGGTCTTCAGAAGCCGAGTGGTTCGTGAAGTCTGGATTATAACCGCCTTACAGAGGGCGACCGTCCTAGAGTCCAAACAGAAGCTCTCAACAGTGGTTTCTCAGAATGTACAAGGAAGGTGACCGAATGCTCCATGTCCACTGCCAGGTGGGATCAGAAAGCCTTTCCAACACTGCTTCTCCTCCTAAAACCTCGACTCCAGTTAGGCCTTCCTTTCCACATGTGTCTGGGGATCCCAGATCACTCTTTTTCAGTTTCACACCTTCCCTAATTCACACACCAGCTTCCTCTTTCAGATATTCTGGGCCTAATGTGGAAATTGGAGCATATGCTTTTTATTATTGATTGCATTTATTTAATAAATTTTATAAGCTTTGTTATATTTGTTAAAGTGGATCATCTGAAAACCTTTATTCCTCTTCATCTGAAAAAAATCACCTGCAATGAATGCTGTTTTCTCCTGTGGACCCTCTAGCTATTGGGTTTGCCTTATGGGTCTGTGGGTTTCACAGGTGGTGCTAGTGATAAAAGAACCCACTGGCCAATGCAGGACACATNTACCAGGCTTCTCCATCCATGGGATTTTCCAGGCAAGAGTACTGGAGTGGGGTGCCATTGCCTTCTCCCGAAGCACCATAGAAATTACTTCAATTTTTAAATGGCTTTTGGTTTACTGTGATTTTCAGTTTTTTCTTGGGGCAGTTGGGTAATGTATACATCTTGCTTGAAAAATTGACATCAACTTGATTTCTAATTTATGGTGAAACTTACAAATTATACCCTATTCTTCTAATTTTAGCTATATCTGTAGTGATAACAACTTTATTCTTTCTTATGTGTTTTGTGTTATTTATACTTATAATGACTTTATGACACAGATAGACATATCCTCCTTTAACAAGAAAGGACACTGAGACTGAGAAAAATTCGGTGATTCACCCAGGGCCAAACAGCTAGGGAGGGAACAGGCCAGGGTTCTAGTGAAAGCCCTTCTGAGCTCAGAGTCCAGCTGACCTCAGCTGTTCCTTCACAGTTGAGGTCTGTGGACCACACTTGGAGGAGCAAGGCCTGAATATCCTGAAATTTACATGCCTCCCTCCCCTGGAGGAGCTTCCCAGGTAGTGCTAGTGGTAAAGAAATGCCTGCCAATGCAGGAGATGTAAGAGACATATGTTCAATCCATGGGTTGGAAAGATCTCCTGGAGGAGGGTATGGCAATCCACTCCAGTATTCTTACATTGAAAATCCCATGGACAGAGGAGCCTAGTAGGTTACAGTGCATGGGGTTGCAAAGAGCCAAATATGACTGAAGCGACTTAGCACACATGCTCCCCTGGAGATAGTCATGTCCTTGGTTTGTAGCTGGGAAACCAGAAGCTTGTTGAGAGGAGGTCTGCAAGCCTGAGGTTACACAGGCTCAAATGATATCTTTAATGTCAGAACTCTGCTTTTCTGATTTTTTTCTAAATGGTGTCCTTTTGAATAATTCATCATGCAATTTCACTATGTTCTACAAAGAAGGGCTAAGATTTTAATGTTTCTGACCCAATCTGAGAGACTGCTTTTGCTAATAGATTGTTAATGTCATATTTCTACTTATTGATGTAATGTAAGTGCTCATTACTAATCAATAATAAATATTATTACTTATGTTCTATATTATTGAATAATTATATCAACTAGTAGCTAGTAGCTTGTTGTTCAGTCATGTCCAACTCTTTGTGACCCCATGGACTGTAGCCTACCAGGCTCCTCCCTTCATGGGATTCTCCAGGCAAGAATACTGGAGTGGGTTGCCATTTCCTTCTCCAGGGGATCTTCCCAACCCAGGGATCGATCCCGGGTCTCCCGCATTGCAGGCAGATGCTTTAACCTCTGAGCCACCAGGGAAGCCCAATTATATCAACTAGTGACTATTAATTATCTTCATTAGTCACTAATAATTTTATGAATTGTAAGTAAATTACCTCTTTTCATAGCCTCCTAAAAGGCGTAGGCAGCAGTGTCTCTATTTGCTGTTTCCTTCAGGGAAGGTGGCAGCTTCCCTGGTGGCTCAGATGGTAAAGAATCCACCTGCAATTCAGGAGACCCAGGTTTGATCCCTGGGTTGGGAAGATACCCTGGAGAAGGGACTGGCAACCCACTCCAGTATTCCACCCAACCCACTCCAACCCAGTACTCCCAGTACTCCTGCCTGGAGAATCCCATGGACAGCGGAGCCTGACTGGCTACAGTCTGTGTGATCACAAAGAGTCAGACAGGATTGAGTGACTAACACTTTCACTGTTAGAGAAACTGACCTAGGGGAGTTGAGGGTGAACTGGGCTGCACCTGATAGTTTATGATGAATAGTGTTGGATTCTTGGTCTCCAAAGAAGATTTAGCTTCAGGATAGGGACGAGGCTTGATCACTCAAGAACTTTTTGCATAGCAGAGTTTTATTGAAGTATGAAAGGGACAGAGAAATCTTCTGATATAGACATCAGAAGGGGAATGGAGAGTGCCCCCCCTCGCTAGTCTAAGCAAGGCTTTATATACTTTTATCAGACCCACTCCCACAACATACATCTTAAGATAATAGGATTAGAAGTAGATGAAAGATCTTACCAGACACACTCCCACAGTATACAAATTTTAAGATAACAAGATTAATTAGAAAGTTCTTGTTAAGGAGAAACCTATCCTCGAGCAAGATACATTGTTGTTATATTGACTAGACAAAGCAATGTAGAAAAAAATGTTTTTAGAAAAAAATGTCCTTTTCTCCTCTCCGAGAGCCTTGGACCCCTTTCTCCTTCTCAAGGGCTCCAGACCCCTTTCTCCTCATTGGAGTCGCTGGACTTCTTATCAACCTACCTAGTAATTGACACTCTCACACCCCACACCACGTTTCCCCTGATCAGAGACTCAGAGGGCTGTAGTGTGGGTCTTTTGCTCAGCTCAAGGCAAACACTCTGCTACTGAATTGTTGGACAACCACTTTTCTAAGATGACTACTGAATATTGAAAGAGGCCCATCTTTTGTTTTTGCTGTTGTTGTTCTGAATTGCATGAGATTTAAGGTACCGGGCAAGTCCACCTTTCACAGCAACAGTCACTAGGAAGTACAGTTTTTGGAAGAAGGATGGTGGATGACCTCGGAAGCAGGAGGCTGGACTCCAGGGAGAATGAGAACATGACAGGAAGACAGAAAGAGATGAAGACAGTGTGGTCTTAGAGGTCGGGTGTGAATGGGATGACTCCAGCTGACATGTCCTTAAAAATGGCATGACTGTAGTGTAGGAGGGGACAGTAGTATAGGTGTGTCTGCAGGCAGCTCTGAGACTAGATTAAAGGAAGGGTACAGATAGTCATATATATATTTCTCTTAGCTTTGACCACAGTGGTTTGAACACAGAGTTACTCCCACTCCTGAGGGAACTTTCATAGGAATGTGAATGATAGATTCCGCTAGAGAGTTTTGGGGACCTTTGGCATATCAATGAGGACTTGTTACCAGGGAATTCCGCATTAAACATCTGGTCCCCTCACTATGCGGGATGAAGCTAGTGGCCCCGGGGCCCCACACACTGCCTGGTGGCACCATCTCCACCATGTCCCAGTGGTAGTATGTAGGGAGGAGGACACGGGGGTGGGTGCAGGAGAACATATTTCTACAGATAAATATCTATGTCAAATCAGCTCTGTGAAGAAGGTGACAAAACCAGTCGTGAAAACACAATGTGACAGAGCAGCCTTTGCAAACATTTATGAGAGAGGAAAATGCTGAGAGAGAGAGAGAGAAATAGCCCTGGCAGGCTGGCAAAGAAGGGAAGAGAGAAGTCAAGGATGTTCCACAGTGTGGGAGTTCAGTTCAGTCGCTCAGAGGCTGCCTTTTTTTGAGGAAGGGAGTAGAGAAGGCAAGGCTAATCAAATAGTAATGCCATTAGGGAGGGAAGAGGATGGGCACTTTTTATTTGTGCTTTTAGTACCTGTATGATAGTCCTTTTGCTAAGCATGTATAATTCTTGGAGGTAAGCATTTCAAATCCATTTTACAGATAGGAAAACCTGCATTTAAACCCATTTTACAGATAGGAAAACTGAGTCAAGGAGATTAAGGGAATTTTTTTTCAAGTTACTCAGCTTGTACATAGGGAAGGACCTGGGATTCCCTACACATTGATTTGTCTCCTAGCCCAGCGGTCTTTCCACCACTAAACTCTGGTTACCTGACCCAGTTCAGACATGTGCAGTAATGTGATGGGCAATTGAGAGACTCTGTCTCTGCATTCTGTACATTTTCTATCATAACCATGTGTTACTTTTTCAACTGGAAATACAAAGATTCCTTTGTATTTGTATTTGTGTAGCCATTCCTTTCTCCAGGGGATCTTCCCTACCCAGGGATCAAACTCAGATCTCCTGCATTGCAGGCAGATTGTTTACTGTCTGAGCCACCAGGGAAGCCCAAAGATATTAATACAAAACTCCAATAGAAGAAAGCTCTAATATTTGAAGAATTATATACAATATGCTTTTTTTGTTGGATGGGCAATGTCTGGCAAGGGTCTACACCAGACAGTATCCATGTTAATCTTGTGAGCCGAAAGGGGAGTAGACATTTTTAATTTTCCATTTTGTCCATTTCTTCTTAAAAATTTTTGCAAGATCGTTGTGACTTTTGTGATAGATTACTAAATTCAACACACACACACACAGAGGACAGGTGTCTATAACAGGCATATTCAGCATCTTTTCCTCTCTCTGTCAAATCTCCTCTTTGATAAAATGATGATAACTGAAGTTCTATTGCATAGGATTTTCTGAGGATAGAGGGAGAGAGCCCATATCAAATACTGCAGTGCCCAACACATGGGAAGCTCTCAGTCCAGGTCCAAGGTTACTCTCATTTTTTTCAGCTCATTGAAGAATTGCCTGGAGGGGTGGTTGATGGATATAACCCATGGGTTGTTCAGAGTAGGGGCTCAATACTTTTGTTGAAGAAATAAATAAGCTGGGACTGACATTGATTTTTGACAGAAGGAAAGTCAGCCTCTGTGTATAATTCAGCTCTAGGCATTTACCAGCTATTGTAGAATTTTGTTGTTGTTGTTCAACCAAAGGTCCTCTTCAGCTTTAGGACATGGCCATTTCTTTATTTTTTTAAAAAATTAATTTATTTATTTTAATTGGAGGCTAATTACTTTACAATATTGTAGTGTTTTTTGCCATACATTCACATGAATCAGCCATGGGTGTACATGTGTCCCCGTATCCTGAGCCCCACTCCTACCACCTTCCCCATCCCATCCCTCAGGGTCATCCCAGTGCTCCAGCCCTGAGCACCGTTTCATGCATCGAACCTGGACTGGCAATCTATTTCACATATGGTAATATACATGCTTCAATGCTGTTGTCTCAGATCATCCCACCCCCGCCTTCTCTCACAGAGTCCAAAAGTCTGTTCTTTACATCTGTTTCTCTTTTGCTGTCTCACATATAGGGTCATCATTACCATCTTTCTAAATTCCATATATATGAGTTAATATACTGTATTGGTGGTTTTCTTTATGACTTACTTCACTCTGTATAATAGGCTTCAGTTTCATCCACCTCATTAGGACTGATTCAAATGCATTCTTTTTAATAGCTGAGTAATAGTCCATTGTGTATATGTACCACAGCTTTCTTATCCATTTATCTGCCAATGGACATCTAGGTTGCTTCCATGTCCTGGCTATTATAAACAGTGCTGCGATGAACACTGGGGTACATGTGTCTTTCAATTCTGGTTTCCTCAGTGTGTATGCCCAGCAGTGGGATTGCTGGGTCGTAAGGGAGTTGTATTTCCAATTTTTTAAGGAATCTCCACACTGTTCTCCATAGTGGCTGTACTAGTTTGCATTCCCACCAACCGTGTATGAGGGTTCCTTTTTCTCCACACCCTCTCCAGCATTTGTTTGTAGACTTTTTGATAGCATTAATTCTGACCAGTGTGAGATGGTTCCTCATTGTGATTTTTTTTCTTTTTCTTTTTTTTAAAAATTTATTTATTTATTTATTTTTTGATTTGACTTTACAATACTCTGTTGGGTTTGCCATTTAATTTGCATTTCTCTGATAATGAATGATGTTGAGCATCTTTTCATGTGTTTGTTATCCATCTGTATGTCTTCTTTGCAGAAATGTCTGTTTAGTTCTTTGGCCCATTTTTTGATTGGGTCATTTATTTTTCTGGATTTGAGCTGCATGAGCTGCTTGTATATTTTGGAGATTAATTCTTTGTCAGTTTCTTTGTTCGCTATTATTTTCTCCCATTCTGAAGGCTATCTTTTCACCTTGCTTATAGTTTCCTTCATTGTGCAAAGCTTTTAAGTTTAATTAGGTCCTATTTGTTTATTTTTGCTTTTATTTCCATTACTCTAGTAGGTGGGTTATAGAGGATCCTGCTGTGGTTTATGTCAAAGAGTGTTTTGCCTATGTTTTCCTCTAGGAGTTTTATAGTTTCTGGTCTTACATTTAGATCTTCAATCCATTTTGAATTTATTTTTGTGTAAGGTGTTAGAAAGTGTTCTGGTTTCATTCTTTTACAAGTGGTTGACCAGTTTTCCCAGCACCACTTGTTAAAGAGATTGTCTTTTTTCCATTGTATATTCTTGCCTCCTTTGTCTAAGATAAGGTGTCTATAGGTGTGTGGATTTATCTCTGGGCTTTCTATTTTGTTCCATTGATCTGTATTTCTGTTTTTGTGCCAGTACCATACTGTCTTAATGACTGTAGCTTTGTAGTATAGTCTGAAGTCACATAGGTTGATTCCTCCAATTCCATTCTTCTTTCTCAAGATTGCTTTGGCTATTTGAGGTTTTTTGTATTTCCATAAAAATTGTGAAATTATTTGTTCTAGTTCTCTTAAAAATACCATTGGTAGCTTGATAGGGATTGCAATGAATCTATAGATTGCTTTGGGTAGTATACTCATTTTCACTATATTGATTCTTCTGATCCATGAACATGGTATATTTCTCCATCCATTTGGGTCACGGCCATTTCTTGCCAAGACACCAGTGACTGTTTCTGCTTCTGGCAAATGGCTATCCTCAAATTTTAAAGAAGATTTATTTATTAATTATTGTTGTTGTTCAGTCTCTAAGTCATGTCCAACTCTTTGTGACTCTGTGAACTGCAGCATGCCAGGCTTCCTTCTCCTAGTGTTTGCTCAAACTCAGGTCCATTGAATCAGTGATGCCCTCGAACCATCTCACCCTCTGTTTCCCCCTTCTCCTCCTGCCTTCAATCTTTCCCAGCATCAGGGTCTTTCTTTTTATTTATTTTTGGCTGTGTTGGGTCTTTGTTGCTGGGCTTGGGCTTTCTCTAGTTTTGGTGAGTGGGGGCTTCTCTCTAGTTGCAATACACGGGCTTCTCCTTGTGGTGGCTTCTCTTGTTGTGGAGCGTGGACTCTAGAGCACAGGCTTCAGTAGTTGCAGTGCATGGGTTTAGTTGCTGTGCAGCATGTGGGATCTTCCCAAACCAGGGATCGAACTCGTGTAACTTGCATTGGTAGGTGGATTCTTAACCAAGGGACCTCCAGGAAAGCCCTGTCTTCAGGTTGACTTGCAGTACCCATGCTCTTCCTAAAATTCTGGAGGGAATGGGGTGGAAAGATCTCTGTACTATAGGAAACCAGCCAGGCAGTGGTGGTGGAGGAGGAAGACATGCTTTTAAGATGTTTGGACATTTTTTCCCAAGAAGTTGGAAAAGAAATATATGGTATCACTTGGGTTTGTAGGTTTGCTGCGTAGTGTTTTCAGTATCAGTTTTCTGTAAGGAGCAAATAGACAAGTATAATGACTGGTGTTTGGGAGGGAAGGGAGAAGCATGTTGACATTAGTGGTCTAATGTCACTAATGGTGTTGTGCTTGGTGTCCTATGAACGTTTGCTCATTTAATCCTCAAGCAACACCACAGGGACCATATTATCCCACCTGTCTTATGGATAAAGAAACTAACGTCCCAAAGCTCATGTAACTCAAACAAATATGATAGAACTAGGGTTTGAGAACTAGAATATTTGTCTGGATCCAAATCTTTGAGGGAATATGTGGGAATTAAAAAAATAAAAGAGATGTGATGGTAAAGGTACACATTATAATACGGTCAGTTTGTTTTTCTGCTCTCTTGGGAAGTGAGGCAAGAAAGAAGAAATTTTGCTAATCCAAAGGATAAGTTTATTCATATTTTTAGGAGCTGTGATGGACTTGGGGCAGGGCTGGTGAATAGATTAAATCTTTGGTGCCTAATCTGATCCACTGGTAGTGGCTGCTCAGTGGGAAATTGATTAATGATGCCTGGCTGCCATAATAGGATGGGGTATCAGTGACCCAGTTGCTGTTGATACCTACTCATAAAGTNGGGCAGGGCTGGTGAATAGATTAAATCTTTGGTGCCTAATCTGATCCACTGGTAGTGGCTGCTCAGTGGGAAATTGATTAATGATGCCTGGCTGCCATAATAGGATGGGGTATCAGTGACCCAGTTGCTGTTGATACCTACTCATAAAGTGGCGATGGTACCCCACTCCAGTACTCTTGCCTGGAAAATCCCATGGACAGAGGAGCCTGGTAGGCTGCAGTCCATGGGGTTGCTAAGAATTGCGCACGACTGAGCGACTTCACTTTCCCTTTTCACTTTCATGCATTGGAGAAGGAAATGGCAAGCCACTCCAGTGTTCTTGCCTGGAGAATCCCAGGGACGGGGGAGCCTGGTGGGCTGCCGTCTCTGGGGTCGCACAGAGTTGGACGACTGAAGCGACTTAGCAGCAGTAGCAGCATAAAGTGACTGTTCTGAATAATACAGGAAAATTGCTGTATTGAATGCACACATTAGGGCAGGTGGATTATATCTTTTTAAAACAAAGTATGAGGTGGATGGTAAGCATGGGTGGCAGAAACTGAGAATCTAGGTGAGAATGGGCAGATGTTATGTGATAACATTTTGTGTTATCATAGAAGATGAGTGAGTGAATGCTCAGTTGCTCAGTCATGTCCAGCTGTTTGTGACCGAGTGGACTATAGCCCACCTGCTTTTCTGTTCATGGGATTATCCCAGCAAGAACACTGGAGTGGGTTGCCATTTCCTTCTCTGGGGTATCTTCCTGATCAAAGGATCAAACTGCTGTCTCCCACATTGGCAGGTGGATTCTTTTCACACTGAGCCACCTGGGAATAGGAGATAGTGAATTATAATTCTTCAACTGCCTCCAAGAGAATCAGCCCTATCTGGGCAAAAAAGAGATATTAGGGAGAATCCGGGAAGTGAGCCCTTTTCCTAGTAAAGTGGTTATTAGGGGGACTGTTGGAGCTAGACAGATCACATTTCAAATTCTGGAAATTAGGCGCTACATGACTTTGGGTTTTTACCTCTGTATTCTCTTTTACAAAATATGAATACTACCCCCAACTCTTGATGTTATTCTGAACATGAAGCAAGGTAAATTATTAAAAGGCTTTGCATACAGCAGGTACTCAGTGGACTGGAGTTATAAATTTGGAAACCGTAGTATCATTTTGGGCTTCCCCAGTGGCTCAGCAGTAAAGAATCCACCTGCAATGCAGGAGCTGCTGGTTCAATCCTTGGGTCGAGACGATCCCCTGGAGGAAGGAATGGCTACCCATTCCAATATTCTTGCCTGGAGAATCCCATGGACAGAGGAGCTTGGAGGGCTATAGTCCATAGGTGTGCAAAGAATTGGACATGACTGAAGCAGCTTAGCATGCATGCCACAAGTATCATTTACTGTGTTCTTTTATGATGGCAGAGTCACTGTGCTTGTCTCCATTTTGAAACTGACAGGATATGAGAAAGGGCCCAGTTCCCTGCCACATCCTAGCTAGTGACAAACCTTAAGCATTATATAACACAAGTTGAAAACTCAGTGATCTACACAGGCTCACAAAGCTTTAGCCGTCTTGTGTGTGCAGAAGATGACATCTTGAGTACCGGCTCTTGAGTAGCTTCTCCAAGCCATTTTATCCTGAATTTGGGGGCACTGTCCTTGATGGGGAAAGCCCTCATTGAGGGGCACTTAATCCTGACTCAGACTGAGTCCAGCCCTCCATACACAGGTGTCTAATGACCCCTCCCATGACCCAACTTCAGGATGCACTTGGCTTCTTCTATTACTATTAATGGAAACTGTGTTCCAAATTCCCCCTCCTGCTGTAGTCAATTTACCTCTTAATGCCTAGCAGAGGCTGCCCAAAAAAGATTGGCAACATTGTTCAGTGTTTAAAGGCTCCACTGTGTGTTGAAAATTACCTAAATGGGGTGATAATGAACAATCACCAAATTGAAGCTTGCTCAAGCTGAGACCAAAGAAAGGCTTTGAAGACAGGTTGACCTATGACCAAAGTTATTAGCTGCGGAGTGTGGAGGGGGGTGTGGAGGTGGGAGGGGGTGTGTAGTGGGGTGTCAGTTTCCCAAGCTCAAGAGAGATCAGACCTGTTAAAGCATGAGGCGTGTGGAGCCTTTCACTGTTTGCAGGTTACCTATAACATTTCGGTGTAGCAAATGGTGGCTCAGACAGTGTCTGTTTACAATGCGGGAGACCCAGGTTCAATCCCTGGGTCGGGAAGATCCCCTGGAGAAGGAAATGGCAATCCACTCCAGTACTATTGCCTGGAAAGTCCCATGGACAGAGGAGCCTGGTAGGCTAAAGTCCATGGGGTCAAAATGAGTCGGACATGACTGAGCGACTTCACTTGATAACATTTCAGGGAATTCTGGACAGGCACATCTTCTCCTCTAACCTATCCTCTGGACAGGGTAAAAAAACTGAGAAGCGATTGGTGTCTTCCACTGTCTGCATGGGCTTGCCATGTGAATTCACCACTGATTTCCTTCCTGATGGTAACTTCTCTGATGGGGTGGGGTCTCCCATTTGGAAGGACTGTGCCTCAGATTCTGGCCCTCTGTTTTATTAGTGTTGTGTCTTCGAGTTTTTGCTTCTCTCCTGAAATGAGTATATGATGATACCTATCTCACAGCACCGTGATGATGAATTAGAGTCATAAATTTAGAAATTGTAAGTTTTCTAAGAAATTGTGTTCTTCTTTTATGATGGAGGAGCCGTTGTTCTCATCTCCATTTTGATCAGTAGTCTTGCAATGCAGAAGTCATAATCTACACTGGGAACATGTGACAGTAAGCTGCATAGAATTGAGGTTTCTTACCCAAGACCTCACACTTAGGAATGAAAATCTGTTTGACTCCAAATATCATGTTTATCACATCTACACAAGATGACCTTTAACATGAGACAGTCTCTGATTGTCTGATTTTACCTGATAATTCACCATTGCCCAGGACAGAGACAGGCAGACATCAGACCAATTTCTTTTTCTCTTTTAACAACAAGGATGACTCTCTCAACGCTGTGCTAAGTCACTTCAGTCGTGTCTGACTCTTTGCGACCCCATGGACCATAGCCCAACAAGCTCCTCTGCCCATGGGATTCTCAAGGCAAGAATACTGGAGTGGGTCACCATGACCTTCTCCAGGGGATCGTCCCAACCCAGGGATCAAACCTGCATCTCTTGTGTCTTCTGCATTGGTAGGCGGGCGCTTTAGCACTAGTGCCACCTGGGAAGCCCTGTGAAAACCCAGTCTGCTGCAAAGCTATCATTACCACTCAGGATATATTTATGTGTTTTTTGTTTACTAATCTGTTCTCACAAATGCTGAACATTGATCAACTGTGAGACCAGTGGTAGACACTGGCCGGCTGATAACTGATTTTACCTGACTATTCACCATTGCCCAGAGACAGGCTGACAGCAGACCTATTTCTTTTTCTTTTTAACAACTAGGATGACTCTCTCAGCAATGGCCAGCCCAGTTTGAAGTGGACAAGATATGAGGAAGGGTCCAGTTCTCTGACACATCCTAGCTAGCAGTAAGCCCTTAAGTGTTACACGGCACAAATTGAGAACTCAGTGACCTACAGAGGCTGACAAAGCCTTGGTAGCCCTGTTTATGCAGAAGGTGACCTCTTGAGCTGGGAGAGTGGTTTGCACAGTGACGTAGAGACTGCCTTGCAGACCGAGCCTTCCCCGGGGGCCCTCTTCCATGCTCCTACAGCCCACTCACCTCCCTTACCGTCGTGCTCACCTCCTATTGCACTTGTCTCTGTGGCTCTTTATCTCCCAGCTCTAACTGAGTGTGGGTTCCTGGAAGACAGAGACAAGGTCTAATGGATCTTCACGTCCCAGTGGGATGCGGGAGACCAGGCAAAGAGTAGGTAGGTAATCAGTACAGGAAGAGAATGAGAGCACATGAGAGTGAGGAAGTGGGAGGGGGGAGACAGAGACAGTGAGACAGAGATCGAGGTAGAGATGGAGAGCAAAAGAGAGGCAGAGTCAGAGATAGAGACACAGAGAGAGACAGAAGCAGAGGTGGAGAGAGATAGACAGATGGAGAAAGAGAGAGATAGAGACAGGGACAAAGAGAAATAGAGAAAGACATCGAGGGGGGAAGATAGAGAGACTAGGGAGATAAAGGAGAAAACAGGGGGAGACAAGAGAAAACAGGGGGGATGAAGGTTAAAGTGAGAAAAGAGAAAAGAAAGTTGGGAAGGAAAAAAGGGGGAAGAAGGAGGAGAAGAAAGGTAAAGATAGGAAAGAAGGGCAGACTCTATAGGCCAGTGTTTCGGGTTTTTTTAGTACTTCAAAGTTGAAGTTAATTTTTTTTTAATATTTATTTTTAGTTGAAGGATAAGTGCCTTACAATATTGATATATGGCAGAAAACAGCACAATATAGGCTAGCTCTTGAAAGGTTTCTCTTTGGTTCTTTTCCAAGACATAAATTCTTTTTTTTAAATTAGTATTTATTTATATTTATTTTAAAATTTATTTTATTGAAGCATAGCTGATTTACAATTTTGTGTGAATTTCTGCTGTAGAGCAAAGTGACTCAGTTACACACATATGTATGTTCTTTTTTTATATTCTTTTTCATGGTTTAATCCCAAGATATTGAATATACTTCCCTGTGCTCTGCAGTAGGACCTGGTTATTTATCCACTCCATTTATAATAGTTGCATCTGCTAATCCCAAACTCCTTGTCTGTCCCTCCACCCCACAACTTGGCAACCACAAGCCTGTCCTCTGCCAAGATACAATTTCTTAAGTTGTCAAGGTGGACACTGAGCTTCAGGGAGAGCTTAGGAGTTTTGTTCCATATCAAACTCTGTAAGGCTCAGTCCTCATCTGTGAAATGGGCTTAACCATGTTGATCTCACATGATTGTAAGAATTAAATTAAATAATAATAAAAAAGCCACAATCTCCAAAGCAGGGGAGGCTAAAGCCAAGATGAGGTATTTCAGAAGCCAAAGCATCCTGAGAAGCTCAGCCAGGAGGTAGGGATCTTGGGGAGAGCCCAGCTTTGGTTGCATGAAGACCTGTCAGCCTTCCCCATTTTAAATTCTGTTATTAGACATTTTCCTCTGGCTTTATAGGCCTGTGTCTGTGAACGGGACCTTTCCTGGGGTTCACACAGACTGTGCTATTTTGAATGCTGCATCATTAAGATAATTAGATGCCCAGACAAAGTTTAAATGCTACTAAGGATTTGGTGCACACTGGCTGGCCCTTTGTGGCAGCGTCATTTGGGGACACAGCCTCTGCTTGCCACTGGCTTTTGGAGGCCAGAAACTTGCCTAGGACAAAACAGCAATCCTTGGCAAAAGAAGAGAAGGAAAAAGGAAAGAAGGGGGCATAATTCTGAGCTCTAAGTGTCAGATGATCAGCAGGAATTCTGCACCCATGGTAGGATTTAATTTCGTCCTCCTAGTAGATGACCAGGTATGCACTGTGGCTTCCACATTTCAGATGGAGATACAGGGTGATGGAAGGTTGAAGGCTTGAACCAGGGTCAAGCCTCTAGGAAGCCCCAGGTCAAGCCTCTAGGAAGCCCCACTGGCCAGGTGGCCTTAAGCACCACCCTTCAGATCTCTAAGCCTAAATGTGCTGACTTGGAAAGTGAAGATAACAATAATACTACCAGGTAGGGTTGATAAGAGAATCAAGTAAGAGGGGACATATATAACGCTCTTATCACAGTACTGAGCAGCTACAAAGAACCCGATAAGTGTGAGTTAATATTCTTATTCATTCTGCGATTATCTGGACCCCAATCCTACACTTGGTATGAATCTATAAGCTCAGCTTATGTGCCCTTGGGAAATGGAGTGTCCTCCATGGACATGAGTCCCATATGTACATGAAGTCTGGAAATCTCTTGTTCTGTCTGGGACATGAACACTCTGGGTTCCCATTGTGCTGTAAGAATTCAGCTATGCTGTGTCTGTGTACCCGGGTCTGCATCATGATGCTGTAAGAATTTTGTGTGGCTATGTCTGTCACAAGCTCTGACCTGTGTGTTTGCAAACCCACCTCAGCAGTGATGGTAAAAATTAATATCCTCACAGAACTTCGCTGTTTACAGAAGAGCAATTTTCAGTTTGGAGAAGGAAATGGCAACCCACTCCAGTACTCTTGCCTGGAGAATCCCATGGATGGAGGAGCCTGGTGGGCTACAGTCTATGGGGTCACAAAAAGTCAGACACGACTGAGTGACTTAACTAACTAAGTTTTCTGTATATGCATTTATCTCATCTTTCCAAGGACTCTAGGTCATTGATTGCTGTTTGTCTTGTCCTCAACTTGCTAATATTTTGGTCTACAAATGTTATCTGAGCATCTTCTTTATGTCAGACTGTTCCAGACACAAAGGTGAGTAAGAGGACAGAGTTATTGTTTTCATGAAGCTTCCATTTCAAACGTAGTATAAAGGAAAAGTAGAAGAAAGTGACAGAGGATGAGTTGGCTGGATGGCATCACCAACTCAGCGAATGTGAACTTGAGTAAACTGCTGGAGATAGTGAAGGACAGGGAAGCCTGGCATACTGCAGTCCATGGGTCGCAGAGAGTTGGACAAAACTTAGTGACTGAACAGCCATATCAAGGTACTTATATGTATTAATTAGGGTTATGAAGAAGAAAAACAACCCCCAAATCTCAGTGCATTAATATAATCAATGATTTTTTCCTCATGCACAGCTAGTGAGTTCTGTTCCATGTAGTCATTTAGGGACTCAGGGACTCTTCTAGTTTCTGGGTGCACGATTCCCACAAGGCCAAGGGTCTGTATCTGACCAGCAGACTAGGAAAGATCTAGATGGGATGCTTTACTTGGATGGGCTTGGGGGGTCTTGGAGGGGCAAACATAATTTCTGCCTAGCTTCTATTGGCCAGAAATGTTGTATGCATATATGCTAAGTTGCTTCAGTCATGTCCGACTCTCTGTGACCCTGTGGACTGTGGCCATCCAGGCTCCTCTGTCCATGGGATTCTCCAAGTAGGAATACTGGACTGGATTTCCATGCCCTCCTCCAGGGGGTCTTTCCAAACCTAGGATTAAACCCACATCTCTTACATGTACTGCATTGATAGGTAGCTTCTTTAGTAGCACCATCGGGGAAGCACAGAACTGCTGTATGGCTAAACCTAAATACAAGAAAGGCTGGTGGATATGGACAGTTTCCCAGGAAGAAAAGGGAACCAGTTTAGTATAAATACATACATACCTTGCTGCAGTGTACACAAGTATGATTGTGCAATGCCTTCTTGTGTGTTTACAGTTGCATGGGCTTTGGGGGGTTACATTCCTCCAGAAGAGGAGGCATCCTTGGTGGATGTGTAGCATTCTGTATGGTTTCATGATGTCCAGGAGGGAAATCTGACCACTAGCCCTGCCATTTTCACATCCTCTTCTTTCTCTCTTTGCCCTCTGTTGTTTAGTCACTCAGTCATGTCCAACTCTTTATGACCCCATAGACTATAGCCCACCAGGTTCCTCTGTCCAGAAATTCTCCAGGCAAGAATGCTGGAGTGGGGTTGCCATTTCCTTATCTAGGGGATCTTCCTGACCCAGGGATTGAATGCATGTCTCCTGCATGGGCGGGTGGATTCTTTACTGCTGAATCACCAGGAAAGCCCCTGCCTCTCTTACTGTTAAGTCACTTCAGTCATGTCCGACTCTATGCGACCCCATAGACGGCAGCCCACCAGGCTCCCCTGTCCCTGGGATTCTCCAGACAAGAACCCTGGAGTGGGTTGCCATTTCCTTCTCCAGTGCATGAAAATGAAAAGTGAAAGTGAAGTCACTCAGTCGTGTCCGACTCTTAGTGACCCCATGGACTGCAGCCTACCAGGCTCCTCCATCCATGGGATTTTCCAGGCAAGAGTACGGGAGTGGGGTGCCATTGCCTTCTCCACCTGCCTCTCTTACCCTATGTCTTATCCAGTGCTCAGATATACACAATGTTCTCCTGTGTATCTTCTCTCCTTCCTTCTTCCCTGGGTTAAGCTCTTCCACTCTTGTGAATCCCTCAGTCACCTCTCAAAGCTCTCTTACAACTGGGAACCCAGATGTCTTACACCTTTAAAAAATTCTTAGCTGTTGGTAGAATTTCAAATTAAGTGAATTACTTAATTTGAATGGCCCTTCCAGTTTTCCATGAATTTCATGTGCTGAAGTTTCCTGCTCAGGGTCATTCTATTCCACTAGACCCTAGGCACCAGGATAACGGGACTATGCTGTCTGAGCATAGTGGTCCATCAGTGATTGGCACAGCTCCTGGTGCACAGTGGGGAGACTGTATGATATATTCAGTGAACAAATGCATAGGTCATTGAATATATTCCACTGAATCTTCCTTTCCAGCAACCTTAGGAATTGAGTATAATTATCCCTGGGCTTCTCTGGTGGCGCAGATGGTAAAGAATCTGCCTGCAATGCAGGAGACCGAGGTTTGATCACTGGGTGGGGAAGATCCCCTGGAGAAGAGAATGGCACCCATCCCAGTATTCTTGCCTGGAGAATCCTATGGACAGAGAAGCCTGGTGGGCTACAATCCATGGGGTCGAAAATAGACACAACTAACACTTTCAATGTCCCCATTATGCATCATTCCCTCTCCATGGTGGTGGTGGTTTAGTCACTAAGATGTGTCCTACTCTTGTGACCCCATGGACTGTAGCCCACCAGGCTCCTCTGTCCATGGGATTCTCCAGGCAAGAATACTGAAGTGGGCTGCCATTTCCTTTTCCAGAGGATCTTCTTGACCCAGGGATTGAACTCAGGTCTCCCGCTTTGCAGGCAAAGTCTTTACTGACTGAGCCACCAGGGAATATTATCCTCAGTTAAGAAAACTGAGGTCATAGCATTCACTAACTATGCCCAAATCACATTAGTAATCATCGGTTGGACTTGGGTTCAAATGTGCCTGATTCCAAATCCTATGCTACTTGCTTGCTTTTCATTCTGTAACACTGCAAGAGGCCTATATTTCTTAGTTCTTTTCCAAAGTGTTTTCACATGGATGATCTCATTAGACCATCATGGTAGTTCAGTGTTAGCATTCAGCTCATGTTTGAGTCTTTGTTTTTACACTTCATAGATTTAGAAAGAAAATCTACAAAGAATTACCTCTACACTAGGGCTCAACAGACTTTATCTGTAAAGTACCAAATAGTAAATATTTTAAATATGTGTTGACCCTACCATCTCTATTACAATATCTCACCTCTGCCACGGTAGCACAGAGGCAGCCATAGATGACACTTAAAATGTGGGCGTGGCCATGTCTCAATAAAACTTTATTGTTAAAAATGGGTGACAGTCATATTTGGGCTATGGGTCATAGTTTTTCAGCTTGTACTCTATACAACTGCCAGAAATAAAATGAGAAACATGGAATATGCCAAAAAGAGAGAGAGAGAGAGAGAGAGAAAGAGAGAGAGAGAGAGATGAGGTGAATTTAACAAACTTGCTCAAAGTCTCAGGATATCTTTCTGGCAGAGCTGTGTTCTGAATCCATGTTTCTTGCTTCCTGACTTAATGTTCTTTCCCCTATACCAACCTCCCTCATTAACCACTATGGCAGAAACAGAAGCCAATCTCAGGCTCACGTAATTGCCATTTGTTCCTTCCGACTGCAAACTCTGGTCACTGTTCAGTGTTCACTCCCGATACCTTTCTTCCTCAGAAACCTACACAAGTACAGACGCTTTGCTCAGTTGCATTGCCTCTTTCCTGAAGAGATGAATCTAGAAGCCAGAATAGACACGGTCCCTGATCTCCAACACACCCAAGTGATTAAGAATACAGATCTGGAGCCAGGCTGGTGAGGTGGGAATAACAGCTCTGATACTTACTAGTTGGGTGACTTCAGGTGCCTCAGGATTTTCATTAGTAAAATAAGGAGAGTAATTGTCCCCCCCTGAGGGCTCTTGGATGAGTGTTGAAATAGCTCAAGTGCAAAGTGCTTAGAAGAGTGTCTGCCCATAGATGTATAGAACAGTCTTTTGGACTCTGTGGGAGAAGGCGAGGGTGGGATGATCTGAGAGAATAGCATTNAACAGGGAGGGAACACAGCCTTGTCCATCAACAGAAAATTGGATTAAAGATTTACTGAACATGGCCCCACCCATCAGAACAAGACCCAGTTTCCCCTCAGTCAGTCCCTCCCATTAGGAAGTTTCCTTAAGTCTCTTATCCTTATCCATCTGAGGGCAGACAGAATTAAAACCACAACACAGAAAACTAACCAAACTGATCACATGGACCACAGCCTTGTGTTGCTCAGTGGAACTATGAGCCATGCTGTGTAGGGCTACTCAAGGAAGACAGGTCATGAAGGAGAGTTCTGACAAAACGTGGTCCACTGGAGAAGGGGAAAGCAAACCACTTCAGTATTCCTGCCTTGAGAATTCCATGAACAGTATGAAAATTCCATGAAAACAGTATGAAAAACAGTAGAAATTAGGAGAGTCAAAAAGACCCATTGGGAAGGCTGACATATTTCAGATCACGGCATCAGTTCAAGTGGTGGCAGTGAAGGTTAAGAAATAGGATGATTTTGAGAAATACTGTGGGATGGACTTGATGCAACTGACAGCTGGCGAGACCCCAGGGAGTGAAAACACAAAATGAGTCAGGAGTGGCCCTCAGATCCCTGACTTGAGAAAACAGGTGATGTTTTCTCTGGGTGAGGCCAGGACCACAGGAGGTGGAGCAGATGGAGGAGGAGAGATGGTGAGCAGCTCTGTATGTTCTGACGCAGGGATGGTGATCGGGTGACATTAGGGTGATGTTGCAATGCCACAAGCCTCAGCTACTAGGCAGGAGAGGAGCTCCAAAGAAAGGTCTCAGTTGCAGATACTGACTCAGGACTTAGCAGCAAAGATGTTAACTGAGCTAGGATAGGAAGAGATTTGCCTGAAAATAAGGTGTGAACAAGGCCTCTGGAGCACCTTGACAATGAAGGTTTAACCCATTCAGAATATTTGCATTTTAAAGAGGAGCCAGTTGGGCCAGGGGTTGGGTAGAAAATTAATTCTGCTTCATATATACAAAGTTTGAAAAGACTAAAATTAAAAAAATAATAAGCTAGGTTAGAATTAGGTTGAATCACGCATCTTCCTGTTTCGGTAATGGAGAAGGCAATAGCAACCGACTCCAGTACTCTTGCCTGGAAAATCCCATCTACGGAGGAGCCTGGTAAGCTGCAGTCCATGGGGTCGTGAAGAGTCACTGAGTGACTTCACTTTCACTTTTCACTTTCATGCATTGGAGAAGGAAATGGCAACCCACTCCAGTGTTCTTGCCTGGAGAATCCCAGAGACGGCAGAGTCTGGTGGGCTGCTATCTATGGGGTCGCAGAAAGTCAGACACGACTGAAATGACTTAGCAGCAGCAGCAGCAGCACCTGCTTCAGTAAATGTCAGAGTAACAAAGGTCAAAACAGAGAAGAAACTGCAAGTATTGATATTTGTTCTTTATTAAGACTGTTTAAAAGTATTGCAAAGGAATAAAATAGTTACAGACTCACTATAAACCTTATAAGAAGATACAGAATTCCAGGAAGAAGTGATCGCAGGAAAATATTTGCAGATGATATTATTCTCGAGAAGTTATTAAGAACTTGTGAATGTAATAAAAGCATTCAATGCAACAAATCAGAAACCTAAGTAAAATCTTCAGGCAAAAAACAAAAGTTGCCTGTAGAAAGAGCTAGAATCAAAGCAGAATGGGAGCCGGAGCAAAAGCAGTTACATAGTGATAACAAAGTAAACAGCATTTGCTGATTTTCCAGTTTCAGAATCAGTCACTAAATAAAAGCAGATGAATTAATTATGGTTACTAAATAAAATTAATATCTTATCAACCTTAGCAATTTAAACTGAAATGCCAGAAATTTGGTGAAACAGAGACAAAAGGTGAAAGAGAATCATATTCCAGTGTGCGAAGTCAAGATTTACTGTCTCTAGCATGCAACAAGAATTTAAAATACGTGATTTAATTAATTATTTAAAATAGGCAGAACACTCTGACATAACTTGTAGCAGTTAAGATCTGCCTCCTAAAGCAGAGGAAATAAAAGTGAAACTCAACAAATGATACCTAATTTAACTTAAAAATTTTGCATAGCAAAGGAAACCATTAACAAAATGAAAAGACAACCTACTGAATAGGAGAAAACAGTTGCAAATGGTACAATCAATAGGGGGTTAATATCAAAATACATAAACAGCTTATATAACTCAACATAAAAAAAANGAAATATAACTCATCCCTCATGGCAGGCTTCATAACCCGGTAGCCCAAGATTAGCAAGGACATTACGTAGGTTTAGCCTCCAGAGATGAATGACTCCTTGGAATGTACCCGCCTGTAGACCCTCTATCTGATTTCTCATCAGCATTGATGGGCCCTGACTTGACATTGCCACAGAGGGGTGGACAGCAGGCAGGCGGCCTGTCTTTGGCAGTTAGCTCCAGGCCGTGTCTTTGTCCACCTCCCTCCCTCTTTCATTATCTCTTGGCTTTGCTGTCCCTGGTTCCCTGGAGGCTGAGACACTATCTTTAAGTTTTCTAAAGAAGAATGCCCTCTTGCTGCGAGTGTGCTGAAAAGCAGCCATCTGTTGTACCCTTCCCAGCACAAGCATTTCCAGGTGGACAAAGCGTCTTTTCTTTTAAGATTTTTTTTGGACCGTTTTTAAAAATGTTTATGTACTTATTCATGGCCGTACTAGATCTTCGTTGCTGCATGTGGGCTTTCTCCAGTTGCATCGAGCGAGAGCCACGCTCTGGTTGTGCTGCACAGACCTCCCATTGCGGCGGCATCTCTTGTTGTGGAGTGCAGGCTCTAGGCACACAGGCGTCAGTAGTTTCCATGCATGTTGCTCCATGGCATATAGGGTCTTCCTGAGCCAGAGACCGAACCCATGTTCCCTGCACTGGCAGGCAGACTCCCAACCACTGGACCACTGGGAAGTCTCAAAAGGATCCTTTCTTCAATGACCTTCTGCCTGGTGACCAGCAAAGGAAGTAGAAATAAGCTTCATCTCCATCCCATAGATTGTAAAGTGAAGGTCTAGTTGAAAAAGACAGCCCCAGCAAAGACAGACACTAACAAAAACANAAAAGTCCCCCCATTATTCTGTACCCCATGGTGCCAACCAAAACTCTGCCTGCTAATTGACAAGAGGCCTTCAGCCTTGCTGTGACAGCTGTCATTCAATGACACTGAAAACAAATAAAGATAAAAATGTTTGCCCTCCTCTGTGCAAATCTGAAAACCAATTCCAAAGTTTCTCTATTATATGGTAGTTAGTAGTCAATGGGAGCTGAACTATTTCAGGCAAACTTGATCATTTGCTCTAACTACTTGGAGTTATATTTTGTAGCTACGTTCAAAGCATATTTTTGAAGCTTTGAATACACTGAACATAAAAACCTTGGGGACAAATACCGATACTTTTGTTCATTATGATATACTTCAACCATTTATAGCCAAAATATATCTGTGAACATTGAGAATTGGTACTAAAAAAATCTCTTCATCTTCTCAGACTGATAAGACTCTCAAGGACATAGATCTTTAAAATGATTTGAAGGAAAGTACCAAATCTCATCTATTGTGTCCACAGAAGATATTTTCCTGACATCAGAGTGAAAAATTTTTGCCAAACACATGATGGAAACGCTCTTCTCATCTAAATTAATAGGCGATATCGACTAAGAATTTAGTATGTGTCGGACAGGGTTTTTTGCCATCAACCACCTCGAACTTCAAAACCTCCAAGTGTCTTACTTATATTATCTCACTTAATTCCCACAGCATCAGTATGATGGAAAGACTAGTGTTTCTTTTTCCATGAGGAAATGAGACACAGAAAGGTTAAGGAACTGGCTGGAAAGAACTTAGCCTAGAAGTGATGGAGCCAGGGCTTGAACAAAGGTCGCCTCCCTCCAGGGCCCTCTATATCCGTCTCTAGAATTAACCACTGCATGGTCTGTGGCAAAAGAACTCAAGGAAAGCATTGTGAAAGATTTGATTCCATTGTCCTGCATCCTTCCACACGTGTTTTTGAGGCCCTTATTTGCACTAATAAGTGTACCACAGACTTCATTATAAAAGTAATCTTTGTTTAGGTAACTTAATAAAGATTCCTGTCTCTCTCTCTCACACACACACACATACAGAATCTCTCCCCACCCCCAACATCTTCTCTGACCGTCACTTCTTCAACTCTGGCTGACATTCACCCCACTCTCTTCAGGTGTCAGGCCATCTTGCTGTTCCTCTACTCACTTGGCCCACTCCTCCTGTAACGCTTTCATGTTGGCTGTGGTCTCTACTTGGGGTGCTCCTCCCTAGATACCTCCATAGGTGTCTCCTTGAATCCTTTCAACTCTGTTCAAATGTAACTTCCTCGGTAAAGTTGGTCTTTACCTCCCTCTCTAAAACAGCAATGCCCACCCAACCCNTTTATAAATACCACTCAGAAAAAGTGAATTCAAATGTGTAATCAGGCTGAAGCCTTTTGGACCTTCTAAACAACTGGTGTGTCCACAGGGGACATCACTCGGTGCTAGCTGAGTGTGAGCGGAGACCCCACTTGGGTTGCCATCTTTAGGAAGGGGAAAGGACACCAGGCTGCCTCCCAAATGGGAACTGTTTACGGGACTGTTTGCCTACAGACACCCCACCTGCTCTGTGTCCCAGCTTTCTGAGGGGACACCTTTGAAATCAAGCGTTACCTTTCGGGAAGTTTGTTCAATCTCTAACCACACACTGAAGGCAGTGCCTGGACCTTTACTTAGTACAGGGTACGCAGTGAGCACTCAGAAAGTACTAACTGGATAAATCCCCTGAAAGAAGACGTCATCATGTGAATTTACTCTTCAAGTGGAATTCCCAAGCCACATCCACCTGAATACTGAGCCACAGAATATGGTTTAGATTCCCGCTTCTCATGGTAGTTTAAGTGGGAGTTGGCAGCGTATTATCCCATTTGCTGTGTCTGCTCTCGCAACGTGGGATAAAACCTCTACTGACATAGTCTCTAGGCTTAAAAAAAGGACAGGAGATTACTAGCCTTTTGAAGATTGTGGGCACATCTCTTGGCACTCCGGGTCACTCTCTGTTCAGATGCCTTCTCTGAAGGGTTTCCTTGAGGGCGGACGCTATCTTTTCTGGATCTTGAATTCTTAGGGTCTGAATGTCCTGTCCCTTCTTCCTTTTCCTGCTTCTTCGCCGGGATGTCCACCCTTCCCTCCCTCGCTTTCTCCTCTGCAGCCTCAGGCAGAGGCATCTGGTTCTGCCTCCCAGGTCTCGCGCGCATCCTCCTCGCTTCAACTTTGCCCCCAGAGGCAGGCTTCTTGGCTCCATCTTCAGGGCTCCGGAGCTTCATCTCCTGGGAGGGCTGCACAGACTTCTCACTTCTTTTTATTTTTACCTTTTCTGCTGATATAAGAACCTCAGGTCTTTGCTCCTCTACAGAAGTTTTAGCAGGACGCCTGGAACGCAGGGACACTCCCTAAAAAAATTCAAAAGACATCCACAAAATGTCAAGAATGAGGAATACAAATTACAAATCTCAACATGGAGAACATTATTTGAAAGTGAACTCAAAGGGGAATCAATTGCAACATTTTCCATTGATTCATATCCTAACATGCAAGTAAGTCTAAGCAAGTCAGGGGTGTCTGTCAATTTGCTCCTACAGAGAAATCACCATTTCCACCAATAAACCCTAAGTAAGGAATTCAGTATGAACTCTAACCACAATGTCTGTCATATATAGTCAACGTGATTTTAACAAGTGTTAAAAGGGTATTCCAGGAAAACACCCCACTATTCAGACAGCAAATGAATTCCTAATTCCTTCAAGTCATTGCTAGAGCAGAACAGGAAAATTTCAATTTCTGGAATCCAATTTACAAACTTCTCTGACAACACTTATAGCTCCCCTAACTGGCTTAGATGGTAAAGAATCTGCCTGCCATGCAGGGGACCTGGGTTCAATCCCTGGGTTGGGAAGATCCCCTGGAGAAGGGAATGGCAACCTACTCTAGTATTCTGCCTGGAGAAACCCGTGGACAGAGGAGCCTGGCGGGCTACACTTCGTGCGGTCACAAAAAGTTGGACACAACTAAGCAACAAGCACTTTCACTAACAGCCCTGACAGTTATGGTCTTCCCAGGACACACACACACCCTGGGCAAATTGCTCTAAGTGTTTAAGTACTGATGTAGATACTACTTGTACTCAGCACTCCGGGTCTAGAACAAGGCAGGACTGAGTTGCCCACTTTTTTTGGCACAAAGCTCCATATCTTTGAAGACGAACATAGGAAGATCCCCTGGAGAGTGAAACAGCAACCCACTCCAGTGGGGTCCATGGGGCTGCAGAGTCGGACACGACTGAGTAACTAAACAGCTCTCTAAATTCTAAGGGGACGCTTTCCAATGGCCTGCAGCTACTCACTGTGTTGACTGTGCACCCACACTTACATTGGGGTTACATACAGTTGATAGCAAGTTTATGCCAGAATGGAGAGCATCTGCCCAAGCTGCCGTGCTGTGCCACGCCATTCAGTCATGTTTGACTGTGCAACCCCACGGATTGCAGCCCGCCAGGCTCCTCTGTCCATGGGATTCTCCAGGCAAGAAGACCAGAGTGGGTTGCTGTGCCCTCCTCCAGGGGATCTTTCCGACCCAGGGATCAAATCCACATCTCTTACATCTCCTGCACTGACAGGCGGGCTCTTTACGACTATCGCCTCCTGGCATGCCCACAGGGCACAATCACATCACTCCCCCCGTCACCTTATCCGGAGCCTGTGTGACTTCTCCTTGCGGATCCATAGCTTTAGCTTTCAGGCCATCGTCAGGCAGGTTGCCCACAGGTTCACTCGTTTGTGCCCAAGTCCGCAGGCTTCTCTTCTTCACTCCTGGGGGCTCGGGGGGCTCCCGTGTCTCCCTGGGGGCTGTCCTCTGCTTCTTCTGGAGTGGCCTCTCGTCCTCGGGGAGCTGGGCGGCTGTCACAGGGCGCAGTCTCTTCCTGCCTGTGACTCTGCCGTCTTCTCCCTGCTCCCTCTCGGGGGACGGGGAAGCGCAACTTTCCCCTGGGTGTTTCTCAGGCTCTCTGCTGCCCACAAGGTCTTCTGTGAATCTTACTTTAGGGGCCCTGAGGACTCTCTGGGATGTTTCCACAGGCCTTCTGTCTGCTGTTTGCCTCGGGGCTCTCTTGACGGCAGTAGCATTGCTTTCCAGTTTCTCGGCCTGTTCAGGCTTTTGAAAGGGCTCCTGGGAACTGGCCGGGCCTTCCACAGTCTTCTGAAATGCTTTTCGCTGACTCCTGACTCCAGTGAAGTTTTCTGCTGAGTCCAGGCTCCTCCTTGGCATGTCCTTGGCCATCTTGGTCTTGCTCTCATCGCCCACAGCTTCTGTGTGCATGGCCTCCCCTGGAGTCTGTGCGGGCCTGCTGAGCGCTGAGGGCTCGTCTGCAGCCACTCTTCCTGGTGGTGACCTGAGCTGTCTCTGTCTACCTGTTCTCCTGGTGACTGGTTGTGCTGGTGGAGGCTGGCAGGGCGCTGGAGCCGTCGTAACATCACTCACTGGTTCCTTGGCCCCATCTCGTTTTTGGAAGAGCTCTTTGGCACCGGCCGGGTCTTCCAGGGGTTGGGTCTTTTCCTTCAGTGTTCTTAGCCGGCTCCTGACCCCAATTACATTTTCTGCTGGATTGAGTTTCTGCTTTGAATTTTCCTTCAACACTCTGTTGTCTTTTTCATCACTTGCAGGCTCGCTGTGTGTGGTTTCCCCTGGTGTCCGTGTGGGTTCTCTGAGTGCCGAGGGCCTTTCTATGTCCAATTTCTCTGGTGACGCCTTAAGCCGCCTCTTTCTGCCTGTTGGTCTGGTGACGGGTTTTGCTGGTGGAGACTGGCGGGGCATTGGAACGGTTGTAACATCACCCTCTGGTTCTTTGACCAGATCTGGGTCTTGGAAGAGCTCTTTGATGCTGGCCGCGTCTTCCAGGGGTTGGGTCTTTTCCCTCCGAGTTCTTAGCTGACTCCGGCCTCCAGTTACATGTCCTGCAGGATTGAGTTTCTGCCTTGGATTTTCATTCCGCACTCTGCTGTCTTTTTCATCACATGCAGGCTGGCCCTGCATGCTTTCCCCGGGTGTCGGTATGGGCTCTTCTTTGTCGACTTTCTCTGGTAATGATTTGGGCTGCCTCTTTCTGCTTGTTGGCCTGGTGACCGGTTCTGCTGGTGGGGATGGGCAGGGCCCTGGAGCTACTGTAACAACACCGTCTGCTTCTTTGGCCTGATCTGGCTTTTGGAAGAGCTCTTTGACACTTGCTGAGTCTTCCAGGGGTTGGGTCTTTTTCTTAAGTGTTCTTAGCCGATTCCTGATGCCTGTTACATTCTCTGCAGGACTCGGTTTCTGCCCTGAAGTTTCCTTTGACACCTTGGTGTCTTTTCCTTTGCCTACAGGTTGTGTGTATATATCCCCTAGTGTCTGTGTGGGCCCTGCGGACGCTGAGGGCTCTTCCACGGCCACTTTTCCTGGTGGTGACCTGAGCTGTCTCTGTCTGGTCATTCTCCTGATGACTGGTTGTGCTGGTGGAGACTGGCAGGACACTGGAGTCATTTTTACATCACTCGCTGGTTCCTCAGTCTGGTTGGGCTGTTGGAAGGGCTCTTTGACTCTGACTGGGTCTTCTGTGGGTTGGGCCTTTTCTTTAACGTTTCTTAGCCGACTCTTGACGCCAGTTACATTTTCTGCTGAGGCCAGTTTCTGCCCTGAAGTTTCCTTCGACACCTTGGTGTCTTTTCCTTTGCCTACAGGTTGTGTGTATATATCCCCTAGTGTCTGTGTGGGCCCTGCGGACGCTGAGGGCTCTTCCACGGCCACTTTTCCTGGTGGTGACCTGAGCTGTCTCTGTCTGGTCATTCTCCTGATGACTGGTTGTGCTGGTGGAGACTGGCAGGACACTGGAGTCATTTTTACATCACTCGCTGGTTCCTCAGTCTGGTTGGGCTGTTGGAAGGGCTCTTTGACTCTGACTGGGTCTTCTGTGGGTTGGGCCTTTTCTTTAACGTTTCTTAGCCGACTCTTGACGCCAGTTACATTTTCTGCTGAGGCCAGTTTCTGCCCTGAAGTTTCCTTCGACACCTTGGTGTCTTTTCCTTTGCCTACAGGTTGTGTGTATATATCCCCTAGTGTCTGTGTGGGCCCTGCGGACGCTGAGGGCTCTTCCACGGCCACTTTTCCTGGTGGTGACCTGAGCTGTCTCTGTCTGGTCGTTCTCCTGATGACTGGTTGTGCTGGTGGAGACTGGCAGGACGCTGGAGTTATTTTTACATTACTCGCTGGTTCCTCAGTCTGGCTGGGCTTTTGGAAGGGCTCTTTGACTCTGACTGGGTCTTCTGTGGGTTGGGCCTTTTCTTTAACGTTTCTTAGCCGACTCTTAACGCCAGTTACATTTTCTGCTGAGGCCAGTTTCTGCCTTGAAGCTTTCTTACACACTTTGATGTCTTTTTCATCCTTTACAGCTTCTTTCTGCGTGTGTGTGGCTTCCTCCGGAGTCTGGGAGGGCCTCCTATGTGCTGAGGGCTCTTCTACACCCACTTTCTCTGGTGATGACCTGAGTTTCTTTCTACCTGTTCTCCTGGTAACTGGTTCTGCTGGTGATTTACAGGGTATGGCCAGGGCCTGGTCATCAATCATTATGGGTTGCTTTGCATGATCTGGACTTTGGAAGAGCTCTTTGAAGCCATTCAGGTCTTCCAGGGGCTGGGCTTTCTCCTTAGGTATCCTGGGCCGCCCCTTGCATGCAGTTACATTTTCTGCAGAGTCTGGTTTCTCTTCTGGAGCTTCCTGAGACACTGCAGTGCCTCTGTCACCAGCTTCTGGTTCTCTGGGTGAGTGTGTGGTTTCCCCTGGTGTTTGCTGAAGCTTCCTGAGAGCTGAGCAGTCTTCCTGCCTGTCCACTGTCTTGGAAGGTGTCCTGAGATGCCCCCTTCTACCTGGTGTTACAGTGACTGGTTCTGGTTGTGGAGACTGGCAGGGCATTTTAGGGATACTGTTATCAGTCATTGGTTCCTTGGATTGATGTGGGGTTTGGAAGAGCTCTTTAAAGCCAGTCAGGTCTTCCAGAGGCTGGGCCTTTTCCCTAAGTGATGCTTTTGACCGCCTCTTGCTTCCAGTTAAACTTTCTGCTGAGTCCAGTTTCTGCTTTGGAGTTTTCTTAAATGGTTTTTCTTCAGCATCACCTGCTGGTTCTCCTTCTGAGTGCCTGGGTCTCCCTGGAGTCTGTGCGGACCTCCTGAGTGCTGAGAGCTCCTCCTTTACATCCACTTTCTGGGAAGGTGACTTGAGTCGTCTCTTCTCACTTGTTGGCATGTTGGATAGTTCTGCTGGTGGAGATTGACAAGGCATTGTGGTGAGTTTGTCATCAGTCATTGCTCCATTTGCACGATCTGGGGTTTGGAAGAGCTCTTTGAAGCCATCCAGGTCTTCCAAGAGCTGGGCCTTTTCCTGGGGTGTCCTTGGCCGCCTCTTGCTTGCAGTTAAATTTTCTGCAGGGGCTGGTTTCTCTTCTGGAGTTTCCCAAGACGCTGCCGCACTTCTGTCACCACCCTCTGGTTCTCTGGGTGAGTGTGTGGTAATCCCTGGTGTATGTGCAGGCTTCGTGAGAGCTGAGCTGTCTTCCCGTATGTACACTTTTTGGGAAGGTGTCCTGAGACTTCCCCTTCTACCTGGTGTTATGTTGACTGGTTCCAGTGGTGGAGACTGACAGAGCATCTTAGGGGTTTTGAGAACAGCCCTTGGCTCTTTGGTATGATCTGGGGTCTGGAAGAGCTCTCTGAAGCCAGTCAGGTCTTCTAGAAATTGGACCTTTTCCTTGGGTGTTCTTAGCTGACTCTTAATTCCAGTCACATTTTCTGCAGGGTCCCATTTCTGCCTTGGTGTTCCTGTGAATGCTTTGATGTCTTCAAAATCACCTGCTGCTTCTGAGTGCCTGGTTCCCCCTGGAGTCTGTGCAGACCTCCTGAGCACTGAGAGCTCCTCCTCTATGCCCACGTCCCGGGGAGGTGACTTGAGTCGTCTCTTACTGGTCGGCGTGTTGACTGTTTCTGCTGTTTTGGTAGTCATGGCATCTATCATTGGTTCCCTGGCTTGATCTGGGGTTTGGAAGAGTTCCTTGAAGCCGGTCAGGTCTTCCAGGGGCTGGGCCTTTCCCTTGGATGTCCTTGGTCGCCTCTTGGCAGAAGGTACCTTTCCTGCAAGGTCTAGCATCTCTTCTGGAGCTTTCTGAGACACTGCAACACCCCTGTCACCACCCTCTGGTTCTCTGGGTGACAGTGTGGTTTCTCCTGGTGTCTGCTGAGGCTTCCTGAGAGCTGACAGGTCCTCCTGCACATTCACTTTCTGGGAAGGTGTCCTGAGACATCCCCTTCTACTTGGTGTGTTGACTGGCTCTGACTGTGGAGATTTACAGGGTGTTGTGGTGGTTTTGTCATCAGTCATTGGTTCCTTGGCTTGATGTGGGGTTTGGAAGAGCTCTTTGAAGCCAGCCAGGTCTTCCAGAGGTGGGGCCTTTCCCTTGGGTGTNTCTGACTGTGGAGATTTACAGGGTGTTGTGGTGGTTTTGTCATCAGTCATTGGTTCCTTGGCTTGATGTGGGGTTTGGAAGAGCTCTTTGAAGCCAGCCAGGTCTTCCAGAGGTGGGGCCTTTCCCTTGGGTGTCCTCGGCCTCCTCTTACTTCCAGCAGAATTCTCCGCAGGCCCCAGTTTCTGCTTTGGTGTTTCCTTAAATGATTCCGTGGTTTTATCATCATCTCCTGGTTCTCTGCACCATGTATGCATGGTTTGCCCTGACGCTGGTGTGGGTCTCCTGAGCGCTGACAGTTCTTTCTCTGTATCCACCTTCCCAAGAAGTGTCCTGAGCTGTCTCTTTCTATTGGTTGGTGTGACAGTTAACTCTGGTTGGGAAGATGTGCAGAGCATTTGTGGTGTTTTGAGAACAGCCCTTGGCTCCTTGGTGTGATCTGGGGTCTGGAAGAGCTCTCTGAAGCCAGTCAGGTCTTCTAGAGATTGGACCTTTTCCTTGGGTGTTCTTAGCTGCCTCTTAATTCCAGTCACATTTTCTGCAGGGTCCAGTTTCTGCCTTGGCGTTTCCATGAATGCTTTGATGTCTTCACCATCACCTGCTGCTTCTCCTGAGTGCCTGGTTCCCCCTGGAGTCTGTGCAGGGCTCCTGAGCACTGAGAGCTCCTCCTCTACGCCCACGTCCCGGGGAGGTGACTTGAGTCGTCTCTTCTTACTTGGTGGCGTGTTGACTGGTTCTGCTGGTGGAGATTTACAAGGTATTGTGGTGGGTTTTTCATCTGTCATTGTTTCCTTGGCTTGATGTGGAGTTTGGAAGAGCTCCTTAAAGCCAGCCAGGTCTTCCAGTAGGGGGGTCTTTCCCTTGGGTGTCCTTGACCTCCTCTTGGTTGCAGGTACATTTTCTGCAAGGTCTAGCATCTCTTCTGGAGCTTCCTGAGACACTGCAATGCTTCTGTCACCAGCCTCTGGTTCTCTGGGTGATTGTGTGGTTTCCCCTGGTGTTTGCTTAGGTTTCCTCAGAGCTGAGAGGTCTTCTTGCATGTCCATTTTCTGGGAAGGTGTTCTGAGACGTCCCTTTCTAGTTGGTGTTATGTTGACTGGTTTCAGTTGTGGAGACTGGCCGAGCATTCTGGGGGTTTTGACAATAGCCCTTGGCAGCTTGGTGTGGGTTGGGGTTTGGAAGACCTCTCTGAAGCCAGTCAGGTCTTCGAGAGATTGGACATCTTCTTTAGGTGTCCTTGACTGCCTCTTAATTCCAGTCACATAATCTGCAGGGTCCATTTTCTGCCTTGGCCTTTCCTTGGACACGTTGATGTCTTCATCACCAGCTGCTGGTTCTCTATCTGAGTGCCCGGTTCCCCTCGGTGTTTGTTGAGGTTTCCTGAGAGATGAGAGCTCCTCCTCTACCTCCACTTTCTGGGAAGGTGTCCTGAGATGTCCCCTTCTACTTGGTGTGTTGACTGGCTCTGACTGTGGAGATTTACTGGGTGTTGTGGTGGTTTTGTCATCAGTCATTGGTTCCTTGGCTTGATGTGGGGTTTGGAAGAGCTCTTTGAAGCCAGCCAGGTCTTCCAGAGGTGGGGCCTTTCCCTTGGGTGTTCTTGGCCTCCTCTTACTTCTAGCAGAATTCTCTGCAGTGTCCAGTTTCTGCTTTGGAGTTTCCTTAAACAGTTGGATGCTTTTAGCATCTCTTGGTTCTCTTTGAGTGGGCGTGGCTTTCCCTGGTGTTCCCGGGAGCTTCCTAAGGTCCGAGAAACCTCCTACATCCACTTTCTGGGAAGGTGTCTTGAGCTGTGTGCTCATCCTGCTGGGTGTGCTGACTGCTCCTGGCTTGGGAGACTTGCAGCTCATCTTTCTGGCTTTGTTCTCTGCATCCGTCACTTCCTTGCCATGAACTGGGGTCTGTAGGAGACTCAGGATGTCCACCTGCTTCTCTTCGGGCTGTGTGTCCTGCAATCTCTGGAGGGTGGTCAGGTCTACCGCTGGTTCACACTTCAGCTCCGAGGCTCTTCTTGATCTCCTCACAGCTATCGTCTTTTCGGAATTTTCTTTCGATTCAATGTTTTGCCTACACTGTTTGAAAGACTTTTCACTTTCCTCTGTGTCTCTCTCCAGCTTCGCCTCTGGTTGTGGTGTTTTCCTCAGACATCTTCCCAAGATGTCCTCGATGGTGTCGGGTGTTGTGTCCTGGTTCTCTGGCCCTGTACCCGGCGTCTGCACACCACTGAGCTCCACAGAACTTCTAGACCTGTTTGCACTTGATGTTGCCTTTGGAGTCGCTGCTGTGGACACGGGAGTTTTCATCTCAGCAGCTGTGGTTTTATTCGCGCTCTTTGGTGTTTTCACACGATCTTCGCTCATTTTAATGCTGGGACGTCTCAAGGCAGGGCTTGCAGAACTTTGATCAGATGGCCCTTTTGCTGTATCCTGAGTCCTAGGAAACACATTCTCGCCTATAAAATATTAAACACACAATAAACAGATTTTGTTCACTGTGTTGTGCCAATTTGCTGATTCTCATAAAATATTACTTAAAAGCTAGTTTTGGCTCCCATCCACCCCCCAGGATATGAGGCTGTCTCTATCAGACAGAGATAAATCTGTCTGATGTGAACCACACCCACGTATGAATAACACTGCTGCTGCTAAGTCACTTCAGCCATGTCCGACTCTGTGCAACCCCATAAACTGCAGCCCATGGGGCTCCCCCGTTCCTGGGATTCTACAGGCAAGAACACTGGAGTGGGGTGCCATTGCCTTCTCCAATGCATGAAAGTGAAAAGTGAAAGTGAAGTCACTGTCGTGTCCGACTCTTAGCAACCCCATGGACTGCAGCCCACCAGGGTCCTCTGTCCATGGGATTTTCCAGGCAAGAGTACTGGAGTGGGGTGCCAGTGCCTTCTCCAATGAATAATGTTACGGGTGCTGTCAAGTGAGGTCATCATAGGTGGTGGTAAGGAGCTACAGGAATTAGGTAAAAGAAAAATAACTCCTTAGCAGGGGTCCCCTGGGACTTCCCTGGCGGTCCAGTGGTTAAACTTTCACCTTCCAATGCAAGAGGTATGGGTTGGATCCCTGGTTGGGAGCGAAAATCTCACATGCCTCTTGGCTAAAAAAAACGAAAATATCATACAGAAGCAGTATTGTAATGAATTCAATAGACTTGAAAAATAGTCCACATTAAGAAAAAGAAAATCTTAAAAAAGAAAGAAGGGTCCTCTGAAGGCTGCCACCAAGGTCTCAGTGACACAGACATTTTTCATCATACCAGAGAAACAGCTGTTCAACCTGCTGGACCACCAATGCAATAACGGGGATTATACTTAGTGTGCTTAGGGTCTGTGTTACACAGGAAACATGTATTTTTCAGCGACAGGAAGCACCTCAAGCATAGCATGCTATTCTCACTACGACAGGCACGTGGTGATCAGTGTGAATGGCAGAGAAGATAGACACTGTGTGTCCATCTCACACTCATCCTGCGGCAGACGTCCACCCCGGAGAAGCCTCAGTACCTGCGCAGTGCACACTTGCTGTCTTTCTCTTTGCTCACAGCACTTTCAGATCTGAGTAATTTACATACGAGTATGATGAGAGCTTCCCTTCTAGCTAAGTTGGTAAGCTTCCCTTCTAGCTAAGTTGGTAAACAATCTGCCTGCAATGCAGGAAACACAGGTTCGATCCCCGGGTCAGGAAGATTCTCTGGAGAAGGAAATGGCAACCCACTCCAGTATTCTTGCCTGAAGAATCCCATGGACAGAGGAGCCTGGCAGGCTACAGTCCGTGGGGTCGCAAGAGTCGGACACAACTTAGCAACTGAANGGAAGATTCTCTGGAGAAGGAAATGGCAACCCACTCCAGTATTCTTGCCTGAAGAATCCCATGGACAGAGGAGCCTGGCAGGCTACAGTCCGTGGGGTCGCAAGAGTCGGACACAACTTAGCAACTGAACCACCACCATGATGAGAAAAGGATTCCCAGGTGGCGCTAGTGGTAAAGAACCCACCTGTCAAGGCAAGAGACTTAAAGACACAGGTTTGATCTCTGGGTGGGGAAGATCCCCTGGAGGAAGGCATAGCAACCCATTCCAGTATTCTTGCCTGGAGAATCCCATGGCCAGAGGAGTCTGGTGGGCTAAATACAGTCCTTGGGGTCACAAAGAGTCAGACCCAACAAGAGACCTAGCGCGCGCGCGCGCACACACACACACACACACACACACACACGATGAGAGATGATTACACTTGGCTGCTTGTCAACCTCTTAGGCAAGATGAAGAAGGCCACGTGCACACAAGGAGTTTAAGGTTAGTAAATGGGTTTGCCTTTTTATGCAAGTCTCCGAAAGCCAGTGCTGGTTCCACTGCTGATAGAAACTCCCCCTATAAACAATGGGACAAAGAAGCTGGACAGCATAGTTTGTCAGGAGTCTCTGTTGTGGAGAGATAATACCATAGCTATTGTAACAAAAGACTGTCTACAGTTCTGACTGAAAAGATCAAAGTGCTAGGGTAAAAAAAGGAAACCAACCAAAATTTTCCAAAGTGCACAGCAGAGGTTTCTCTCCTGAATGAGGTCCTGGAAGCTCTTTTCCAAGCAAATCCTCTGAATTTGGAAAAGTCGGGGGACACATGCTCATCCTTTGCGGCTTCTCTTTCACTGGTGTCTTGAACATTTCAGGCAGCCCTGTTACACAACAGTGGAAAAGCAGTTAGTAGACTGCCCATACCTGCAAACAAGCGTGCCTGTCCTCAAGCACAAAAGAGAGGATGGCAGAAGGTAAATAACAGATCACCCCCTAGAATTCCTGGGATACAGAGTCTTAGGAGAGGGTCATGCTGGTTGTGAACCCATTTTTAGAAGCAGGCACTGGGGAGTTAGATCATTTATCACGTCTCCTCTGTCCTTCTTCTTGGAAAGAAGATCTAATGAAGGAGGTCGACATCCGCAGTCTTTTAGAGTGTTCTCCAGATGTGAGCGCTGCAGAGAGGGCAGAGATTGCCCTGTGGGGTCTCCCTACCATGCCTGCCGAAACCTAGGGCCCTCAAACTCCTTGAAAAAGTCCTCAGGGACGCAGTTCTGGAGTTCTTGTACAAACAAAATGTCTCTAGATTTTAAAAGTGATATAGGACTGTCCGTTTTTAGTACTCCCAAGTAATATCACCTTCTTTTCATTTTAATACCAAAAGGCAGTACTAACAAAACCTCAAGCAGGAAAAAAATACAGTTCTCCAAAGGGAAGATTTAAGTTTCTCAAACATTCATTATCCCCCATTCTCCTTATTGTTCTCATTCTGACAACAATGGATCAAAAAGATGCTCTCAGGCTGGCAGCGTCTGCAAAGTGTGTTTGGGAGCCTATTCTGAAGGTGCCCAAGCCAGCCAAACCCCTGAAAACCTCATCCATCCACTACTGCTCAGGCATCACTGAAAATATCCAGGATATTTAGGCTTCATCATGTGTTAATGTTTTGTCATAAAGCACTAACGCTGAGGGCGACCACTGTTGCACGTCTACAGAATGTTTTGAAGGAAGGCTGAGAACATCACACCCCACATGCTATTTAAACTTCTCTTCATCTTTGTCTTGTTTCACGACATATACCTTAATATACTCTCAGTGCGCACAATTTACAGGGATACACAGATACACATGGAGCTGCATGTTGGGTGGTATAAGCTCCGTTTTTTAAAAAAAAATTTATTTATTTATGTTTGGCTGTGCTGGGGGTTCTTCACTGTTGAGTGGGGTTTTCTCTGGTTATGGCAACTGNATACACATGGAGCTGCATGTTGGGTGGTATAAGCTCCGTTTTTTTAAAAAAATTTTATTTATTTATGTTTGGCTGTGCTGGGGGTTCTTCACTGTTGAGTGGGGTTTTCTCTGGTTGTGGCAACTGGGGGCTGCTCTAGAGTTACGGTCCAGGCTTCTCACGGCGGTGGCTTCTCTTGCTGCAGAACACGGGCTCTGGAGCGCAGGCTCAGGACTTGAGGCGCATGCGCTTAGGTACTCTGCAGCACGTGGGATCTTCCCAGACCAGGGCTCGAACCAGTCTCCTGCACTGGCAGGTGGATGCGTATCCACTGAGCCACCAGGGAAGCCCAAGCTCCAAGTTTTTTTCCCTCAGGGAGCATCTTGACAGAATGCTGGTTACCACTGTTCTACATTTTTGTAGTTTGCTTTTGAAAAGCTAAATGTGTTGCTCCAGATGTGACTTTAATTAGAGGGCATCTTGCATTGTTATATAAGTGGTACAGTAATTTTCCCATCTGAAAATCTGCCAGGAGACAAAAACGGGATGCCACCTAATGGATGCAAGTGTCACCTCCCACCAGAAGTGGGAGCTCAGAATGGAAGGTGCTGGGCAAGCCAGGCACCGGTAGCATCAAATCTCAAAGCCAGGGCCCTGCCGTGGCCCTAACCTGGTCCAAGCGTAAGCAGGTAACATCACACTTATAAAAACAGCAACACTGGCTCAACTTCAAAAGGTCCAAGGAAGCCCTTCCACAGGGCTTTGTTCCATAAAACAAGGCGAGGAAGTCTTCTAGAAGCAAAATATCACTTAAATCAAATACCCCAACTCTGGGGTAACCTATTGGTAGAGATGCAAAGAAAGGGCAACTACACGAGCAAGCCTGCTTGCCTCACCAACCACAGTGGCTGCCAGTGTTCCTGTACCTCTGCTGCTCTCCCAGCCAACGATGTGCCTTCACTCAGGTAACCACCAAGGACCGACCTAATGGCACACAGAGCTGTGCTCCACATCCTGCAGTAACTCCTAATGGAGAAGGATTTTAAAAAGAATAGAGCCGCCACCTGCTGGCTCAGAGGTTAAGGGTTCACCTTCCAACATAGTGGACATGGGTTTGATCCCTGGTCAAGGAACTAAGATCCCATGTGTCAGAGGGGCAACTAAGCCTGCGTGTCTCAACTACTGAGCCTGCGTCACCACGGCTAGAGAAGCCTGCGTGCCACAAAGGACTGACACAGCCAAGAGTAAAACAGCTAAAGAAAGATTTTTTTTTTAAATAATTGTATACATATATATATTTGAATCTCTGTGCTATACACTTAAAACCAACACAACATTAAACCAACTATTCTTCAATCCAAAGGGAAGACAAGCGTGCATTTCCCGTCTGCTTCCTGCAAGACGTGTGACCGCAAATTGTTGGGGACCGGTCCTTGCACTCCAATCCAGCTCCCTCTTCCTTGAACACCATGTCGCACCCCGTCTCCGCCCCCGAGTTGTCTGGATTATTTATCTTCCTGCCCCAGGCACAGCAGATAAACAAACAAGACGCCCACCCAGGTGGGACCCCCAGAGGAGGAGGACAGGGCTCTGGTTTATAAGAGCCAGGGCTATGCTTTTACCTGAAAGATCTTCACTGAAGTCCCTTGGTTTGCTGACCACGAAGTTGTTTATCACCCTGTAGGGCCGAGCAGGCGCAGTCACTTTCTCGAGCTGAGCTTTCCCTATGACGATGGTGCAGGGAGAGTTCGCGTGGCCAGTGCTGAACTGACTGTGAACGGGGCCGGGCGGCTTCTGGAAAACGATCGGGAGATCGACAACACGTCAAAGCCTGAAAGCCACCCTCCGCGCCCCCCTGACGCGTCAGCAGCACACGCCACGTGGGAACACGCACCTTCGGGGTGTTGGCTCTTCTCGGCCGTCTGCCCGGCTGCTTGGGAAGTCCACGTTTCACTGCTCTGTTCTGGGCCTGCTTGGCCCCGAGTTTCACTACATCTGCCCATGACCTTCCCACTGTCACAGGAAAGAGATGCGGAGACGTTCCCAAACCGGCACCCACCGGAAGTCCACCTCGAACCCCATCTGCAGACGCCAGGCACTCACCGATCAAATTGGCCTCCGAGGCACCGCTCCTTCTCCTGGAGAATATCGTCTGGAGGATCCCGTGCTGGCTCCGCTCCAGGGACGCTCTCTGGGGAGGGAGGCTGCCGCTCCGTCTCCCTCCTTTCCTG
>SJYV01039606.1:1445387-1532697 GCA_006410875.1 Neotragus pygmaeus | reverse complement strand
GCTGGGCAAGCCAGGCACCGGTAGCATCAAATCTCAAAGCCAGGGCCCTGCCGTGGCCCTAACCTGGTCCAAGCGTAAGCAGGTAACATCACACTTATAAAAACAGCAACACTGGCTCAACTTCAAAAGGTCCAAGGAAGCCCTTCCACAGGGCTTTGTTCCATAAAACAAGGCGAGGAAGTCTTCTAGAAGCAAAATATCACTTAAATCAAATACCCCAACTCTGGGGTAACCTATTGGT
Organism: Neotragus pygmaeus; assembly: GCA_006410875.1. NCBI lineage: Eukaryota > Metazoa > Chordata > Mammalia > Artiodactyla > Bovidae > Neotragus > Neotragus pygmaeus. The sequence continues at coordinate 1,532,456 of SJYV01039606.1, read as the reverse complement.
AGAGATGCAAAGAAAGGGCAACTACACGAGCAAGCCTGCTTGCCTCACCAACCACAGTGGCTGCCAGTGTTCCTGTACCTCTGCTGCTCTCCCAGCCAACGATGTGCCTTCACTCAGGTAACCACCAAGGACCGACCTAATGGCACACAGAGCTGTGCTCCACATCCTGCAGTAACTCCTAATGGAGAAGGATTTTAAAAAGAATAGAGCCGCCACCTGCTGGCTCAGAGGTTAAGGGTTCACCTTCCAACATAGTGGACATGGGTTTGATCCCTGGTCAAGGAACTAAGATCCCATGTGTCAGAGGGGCAACTAAGCCTGCGTGTCTCAACTACTGAGCCTGCGTCACCACGGCTAGAGAAGCCTGCGTGCCACAAAGGACTGACACAGCCAAGAGTAAAACAGCTAAAGAAAGATTTTTTTTTTAAATAATTGTATACATATATATATTTGAATCTCTGTGCTATACACTTAAAACCAACACAACATTAAACCAACTATTCTTCAATCCAAAGGGAAGACAAGCGTGCATTTCCCGTCTGCTTCCTGCAAGACGTGTGACCGCAAATTGTTGGGGACCGGTCCTTGCACTCCAATCCAGCTCCCTCTTCCTTGAACACCATGTCGCACCCCGTCTCCGCCCCCGAGTTGTCTGGATTATTTATCTTCCTGCCCCAGGCACAGCAGATAAACAAACAAGACGCCCACCCAGGTGGGACCCCCAGAGGAGGAGGACAGGGCTCTGGTTTATAAGAGCCAGGGCTATGCTTTTACCTGAAAGATCTTCACTGAAGTCCCTTGGTTTGCTGACCACGAAGTTGTTTATCACCCTGTAGGGCCGAGCAGGCGCAGTCACTTTCTCGAGCTGAGCTTTCCCTATGACGATGGTGCAGGGAGAGTTCGCGTGGCCAGTGCTGAACTGACTGTGAACGGGGCCGGGCGGCTTCTGGAAAACGATCGGGAGATCGACAACACGTCAAAGCCTGAAAGCCACCCTCCGCGCCCCCCTGACGCGTCAACAGCACACGCCACGTGGGAACACGCACCTTCGGGGTGTTGGCTCTTCTCGGCCGTCTGCCCGGCTGCTTGGGAAGTCCACGTTTCACTGCTCTGTTCTGGGCCTGCTTGGCCCCGAGTTTCACTACATCTGCCCATGACCTTCCCACTGTCACAGGAAAGAGATGCGGAGACGTTCCCAAACCGGCACCCACCGGAAGTCCACCTCGAACCCCATCTGCAGACGCCAGGCACTCACCGATCAAATTGGCCTCCGAGGCACCGCTCCTTCTCCTGGAGAATATCGTCTGGAGGATCCCGTGCTGGCTCCGCTCCAGGGACGCTCTCTGGGGAGGGAGGCTGCCGCTCCGTCTCCCTCCTTTCCTGGGGACATCTGTCTGATGAGGGGACCTGCCGACCCCCGACACGCAAGACGCCTTGGACAGCCTGCGGCATCGGTCAGGAGCGGCCGCAGAAGCCTGGACAGCATTAGCAGCCGGAGAGCTCATGAAGGCATCTGGTGGGGTCACTTCCAGACGGACTTCTGAAGAATCTTCTGTCCCTGATGGCTGGGGCTGCTCCTGGCAATTGGAATGTGTGTAGGAAACCTTACCCCAAATGTAACATCTGCGTAATGAATGTGAAAACCCTACCCACTCGACAATTTTAGTTGTGTAAATCTCAAAGCACCGACTGCTCCGACTAGTGTCTGTCAAGTATACAGTGGAGATAGAAGTCTGTCTCTCACTTAAAAAGAAGGGGGAAAAGAAAGCACTGAGTAAGTCTTAACTGAGGCATTTCCAGTGGAAAGGTGGAAGGAACTTCCTGATGAGTGGGGCTCTGATCTATATCCAAGGAAACACCCTCCGTGGGAGTCTAACCACCTCGGGTCAGCGTGGGTTCCAAACCCATCGGAAGGCTGGGTTTGGCCCATTTTGGGGGCTCATACAAAAGAGGTGGGAAGGAGACATACCTCATGCTCCTATACCAACAGGAAAAGAAAATTAACTGAAATGAAAAGAAATTAAAGACTACCCAGGCCCTCTGGAAAAGGGGAGCTGGGGGGTGGGGGGCACACCTCTCTAGATCACACCCCTAAAGGGTCAGTGATGAAAAATTATTAAGAGCTGACGGTCAAAACCATGGTGTGCATGCCATCCAAGCTCTGTCTTTCACCTTGTCATTCTAAAAGGGAAAAAACTCAATCTTTTGGCTCTGTCTTTCCAAATGGTATTTAACTATGACCCGGGTGTGACCCCCTGGCCCAGAAGTGTGGTCGGCAGGCCGCCTCTGCAGAGAAGGGAGGACCTGAGGACCCATCTGTGCTCAGCCACACTTGGGTTGTGGTTCAGAACTCAGGGGTCCATTTGCCAACACCCCTGGGAATGCGTTCTCACAGAGACGTTGATGCTTTTTACTTTTTTATTAGAAAGAAGAAGGTCTTCACTGTCATTCTACTAGTGTGAGAGTTTTGGACAGAGGTAAAAAAAAAAGTGTTCATCACTTCAGTTGTGTCCAACTCTTTGCAACGTTGTGGACTGTAACCCACCAGGATCCTCTGTCCATGGGATTTCCCAGGCAAGAATGGTAGAGTGGGTTACCAGTGCCTTCTCGAGGGGATCTTCCTGACCCACGGATCAAGCCCGGGTCTCCTGCACTGCAGGCGGATCCTTTACCGCTGAGCCACCAGGGAAGCCCTTGGAAAGAGTGTGGACCAAGGATGTACGCCATCATCAGACCCCAGGGAGAGACCCACAGGGAACCTCACCTTGATGATTTTCTTCAGGACGTTGGGCGTGTCAGCGGCCAGTGACCGTCTTTGCTTTGGCGTCTCTCCTCTTTTGAGAGGTGTGTTGGGAGGTAAGTTTTCATCGAATAATTCGGGTCTCAGGCAACCCCCAAAGGAGACCCGCCTCCTCTTCGCAGCCACGCCCTCCATCTTATCTAGAGGAATGGGCACAGATGTCAGAGTGCAAAGGAAACCGCGTCCCAGGTGCGACCTGCTTCCACTAACCACTAAAGACAAACCTACTGTGAGTTCACTGAGGCCTAGCACCTCACCACCTTCATACTCTCCTGATGCTGACGAAGCTAATGAAAGATCCAGGACAAACCACAAAATGCCAAGGCCCAACGCGACAATGCAAGGACTCTGTTTACACAGTGACAAGTCCTGTGCAGATGGAGCCTAAGAAGGGTGTGGCTGATCAATGGTTCCCAGTGTGGACCGGGGGGATGCCAGCGATGAGCTCCAGCAGTGGACTAAGTAGGCTTTCCCAAGGGACTCACACTCAGGCCTCACCCAGACCTGCATGTGAGTGGAACCAGGGGCTGGAAGCTTCTTCCAGAGATCTAGACAGACAGGCCCAACTACACACCTTTGTGAAGTGCTCATCAACATAAACCCTTGTCTAAGCGACATGCCCCATTTGTGACACTCATGGGGAACACCATAAGTCATGCACGTGAGTCTGATTTCAGAACCACACACCCCACCCCACGGGCTCTCTGCAGATGCAGAGCCGACAGCCGGGCACAGCCTGAGCACCCAGGGGGTCCCCATGAGGACTGGAGCCGGGCACAGCCTCTGAGCACCTGGGGTTCCCTCAGGAGTATGGGAGGCTCCTGAGCTGTACCGCCTGCCCCACCGGTCACATCTCTGCTGCCCGCGGGATGCCATCAAGTGGCTTCCCCACTTGCAGAAGGAAAAGACTACGACACCTGCCCCACTGGCCCACCTGTGCCAACACGGTGGGGGAGCCGGTGTCTGAAGGGCATCCACAACAGCGCCTGGCACGTAAACCCATGGAGGCGGTCCAAGGGTGTTCTAGGAACCACCCCACATGGAAAGATTTCCACTGCTTATTCTAAAGGCTCAACCTATAGGATATAAGAGCTTATAGTTCAGAACTGAACTCCTATGAAAAGCAATTATGCTCAAGCTTATTCTCCCAAGAATCAAATATATTTTGGGGCCACCCTATCTCCTTAGACCCCTGCTAATTCTTCTCTAGTAGCCAGCACCTCCTCTGGTTGGTGGGTTACCAGAGCTTTCACATAAATCTATGATGACGAATATGACTCTTATTGTGGCCCCTTAGCATCTCACAGAGTGAATCATTAGCAAATGAAGGAAGGGACCGCTAATTCACATCTAGACACAAGGTAGGTGTAAACTTTGGGGGGGCAATAAATGGACAGTTAAATAGACTTACTTTTGGAGTCACCGAAGCTGCTGACTTCAGCTGCGTCGAGGCCGGATAACCCAGGGCCCACTTGTCCAGTTGCTGGGCCCAGCTTCTCAGCCTTGTTGAGAAGATCACTCTGAATCTTCCTTTCAACTTGAAGGGCCAGTGAAGCTGAGATCATCGGAGGTGGACTCTCAGTTTCTGCAGTCAGACGGCCAACATTTGCAGGCACACTCTTCCTCTTTCTAGAGAAAAGCTTTTCTGGTGTATTTCCAAGACTCCCAACTTTAACGGGTGTTTGATTTCCAGGCAAGGACTTCTGGGGAGTGCACCTCTGGTCATCTGCCCTGGAGCCTTCACTTTGGTCCAGACTCTGGGATACACGGCCACTGCCAGCACCCGGGTCTGCACTCCGCCGGCTCCGGGAGGGGCTGTGTGGTGAACACCGCAGGGGCATCGGGGTTTGCTGTGAACACTGCACGGGGGTCCTGGGTTTCCTTGTCTCTGTCTCCGTGCAGGTGATGCCAGAACTCTTGGGCTCCTTGGGCGTCTGAACCGGCTCTCCGCTCCCCTCTCCCTCAGTCTGGCTACTTCCTTGCTCCCCCAAACCGGGGTCTGCCTTCATGTGGGGGCTTCGGCCCGACTTCCATCTGGATTTGGCGGAGACCAGAGTCTCGTCCTGTAACCCATCAGTGCTTTCTCTGCCCGTTGGGTAGTGACGTTGCGGTCCTGATTTTCTGCGATTCTGCAGAACACTGACTTTTCCTGGGTTCGCATCTAACTCCACCTTCATTGACTCGTAAAGCTTCCTAAAGGGAGACTCACTTTGGTCACTCCTCTTAAGATGCTGGGTGGAATAAAGAGCCTTCGGTTCTTCACAACAGGCCCCTGATGCTACACTGGGATCTTCTTTCGAGTCCCCAGTGGTGGGATCCGTCGCACCTCTGCGGGTATCTCCAGGAAGTTCTGAGGAACGAACACCACTCGGTGTTCTCCTGGCCACATGGTCTTCCCAGCACCCCGAGACAGCGTGTGCGGCCGTGACGTCTTCCCCGTGGGCCACAGGCCTTCCCGAAACAGCTTCTTCCATAACTTCTGAACGAGCACTGGAATCTTGACCTTTCCCTTCTTGACAATGAATTATGAAATAAGTTCAAGATTTTCTCAATGATTTTAACATACACAGTATGCACATTTTGGAAACTATTTCAAATTGTCTTAAAAACCTAGCTTTTCACTTGGCCTAAAACTTTCTTAATGTCCAAAATGCATGGTGACAGTATTCTGACACCAGTGTTACAAGCCAAATAGATAAAAGCCCCTCAGCGCATAAGGCCAGGATCAGGCCTCCAGTGCTGCCCATCCCCCCAGGATCAAGGGGACGACTGAGCCAGCCAGCGTGTCTCCACATGCACCCCCCAACCAGCACGGCGCCCGAACATCACCTGGGAAAGGTTAACTCAGGTGCCTGCCTATGTCTGTCCCTTCTGCATCACAAGTCTACATGAAGAACTGATCTTACAGGATCTGAGGAAAACAAACAAACACAAAACTACTGACCTGGATTGGAGGATAAGCTGGATCTTGAGACCCGACGCGAAGCTTCCTGTAAATGGGCAAAATACGAAGATCGATTTAGAACCCTTTTCAGATACTGGCAGTAAATCCTATTTACTAAGATACTCTTCTGGTGGATGGCCTCCTCTACCCTACTGCTCTTTAGGACGTGAAGAGACTTTGGGAAATGAGCCCAGACCTTCGGGTGCTGGGCTCACAGCACAGGCATTTCCCAGATGAGTTTTTAATCTACTGAACTTCTGTGAAAGAGGAATCAAAGCTGAAAGTCAACATCACCTACCCTCAGGGTCTGGGAACCTACCAAAGGCACAGGTTCATTGACTTTACACTCCATTTTAGCAAAAATTGGCTACAGGATCCTTGGGGGAAGTGGGATTAATTTAGCATGTGGGCTCTTTGCTGGCAGACACTGGAGGTGTATCTGAAAGCCCAGGAGTTAAGGCAGAGGTGAACAGCGCGCCCAGAGACTCGGCACCCTCGGGGCACTGAGGTCAGATCTAGCTTTCCTGCTTGGCCGCCTTCATGATCTTTCCCAGGCAGCTTTTTATCAGGTGAAGACTGACTAGAATAACAAGAATACAAGATATAGGAGTCTAATACTGTTCCAAAGTTAGAAAAATAATGTCCTCTGAATCACTGGGGGAAAACCACAAAATATACCCAAAGGCAAATACTTTAACTTCTGTCTTTAATCAATTTCCAGTTTCTTGGTTTTGAATGCACTGCTTCTCAAACTTCCTGTGTGAGGGCTCAGTTTCTGAATAAAAACGAATTAAAATTCAAAAATCTGTACAAAATATAAACCCGTATTTTTTTGCACAATAATATCGAACAGTCATAAAGATCACAGTCAGATGACATGTTCTAAGTACTCAATTTCGATATTTCCATTATCACAACCCAGATAACACTCTGGGCACAGACCCTTGGGACCTCCTATTTAACCCTTAGTTCAGCTTTTTGATTGGTTTCTATATACCTACTCACAAGTTAGAGTAACAAGTTCACAAACTCCAGGAGATAGTGAAGGACAGGGAAGCCTGGCATGCTGAAGTCCATGGAGTCACAAAGAGTTGGACACAAATGAGTGACTGAATAACAAAAGCAAGCTGGAGGGTGCAGTGGTAGGCGGAATACCTCAGAAGCTGTGTATTTAGTAGCTCAGTCACATCTGACTCTTTTTGACCCCATGGACTGTAGCCCACCAGGCTCCTCTGTCCACGGATTTTTCTAGGAAAGAATACTGGCATGGGTTGCCATTCCCTCTTCCAGGGGATCCTCCCGACCCAGGGACCGAACCCACATCTCCTGCACTGGCAGGCAGATTCTTTACCACCTGGGAAGCCCTCAGAAGCTAGCCTTCTCCCAAAGCTGATGAGCAGGTTGACATTAGTTACTTCTCTAGGGAAGGAGGAGCACCTTCAAATGCAGAGCCTCTGGCTGATCTCAGGAGTCCCGGTGACAAGACTCTCAAGCCAGGGCATTCCAACCTGGTCAGACAAGGCTAGCTTGAGTAGCTTCATAAAAAGGAGGATGGACAGGAAGTCTCAGGATTTACCTGGACCATTCTAAGTCCTACTAAATCTCCCAGAACCGCATTTTAGGAAGACAGACCATTTGGAATGTGTTCTCTTCACTGATAAACAAAAGGCAGTGACTCTCTTTCAGTGTTATGGGTCATCTGTCCATCAAACCTGGAAAGCATCTCTGGCACCCACAACTCGGATGTGATTATCTCAGAAAAATAAAAATGGATGAATAAATGGGGCACAAAATGAACCACCAGATCCCATGGTTCTGGAATCGGAGTTCTATGTCAGGGCGGTCTTAACCAAAGGTTTGCAAAATCAGATTGTGAGACACTTGAGGAGACTTTGGGGCCCAAAGTATGATACTGAGTACTCTCATGTTGAATAAAAGAGGAATGATAGCTTAAATTATATTAATATATCTAAGCTCAGCTTGTTTTAATACTACTATAACTGGTATACTGTTCTCCCGCGTAACAAAACACTGTCATAAAAGCTTTCATATCATCATACAAAAAAGACTCAGAGCCCAAAGCTGGATGACATCCCCCATCACCTGGTCCCGTCTTTGTCCTGGAAATCCAGGTGACTTGCTTCCATCCTGATGACTTTCATTTTCATACCTGAAGTGCACAGAATCAGACACATACTCAGATTAAAGGTTTGTGACCGAAAATAAAACTACTATTATATGACTTATGTCAAGGAACAAACTTCAGGTTTTGTTCAAGATACTACTTTATTCAAGCAAAGACATTTAGAGTTAGAGAAGTGTTTTTACACGAGAAACTTAGGTAAATGCTTTGTTTCTTTCAGAACACCATCGTCAGAGATTGGGACCAGGTTAATTTCTGAACCCTCTGAGCACCTACTCTGCTGGAACTGACTGTGTAATAGAACAAAATCAGGTGTCTCCTAGTTTTTTCTCATGGAAATTATGTGATGATTTGGAAGGCTAACCAAGAAGCTGGGTGGCATCTATCACCTTTTATCACTTTGTGATGTCATTCACTGCAGAGTAATTACAGAGCTATACTTTAACTTTGGATTACTATGAGCTCTTCAAGCTTCCCAGTTACTCCATCTGTGTCTGAACAAAGGCACGTTTTAGGAAGAGACATAGTTGTTCTAACAGACTTCGGGTATCAACTCACAGAACAACATTTTATAACACATACTGAACTTAGGTAACCAGATAAGAGAAGATGAAAAGAATTTAGATGCCACCTAAGTAAGATCTAAAGGCTAAGCATTGAAGAATTGATGCTTTTGAACTGTGGTGTTGGAGAAGATTCTTGAGAGTCCCTTGGACTGCAAGGAGATCCAACCAGTCCATCCTAAAGGAGATCAGTCCTGGGTGTTCATTGGAAGGACTGATGCTGAAGCTGAAACGCCAATACTTTGGCCACCTCATGCTAAGAGCTGACTCACTGGAAAAGACCCTGAAGCTGGGAAAGATTGAGGGCAGGAGGAGAAGGGGACGACAGAGGATGAGATGGTTGGATGGTGCCACTGATTCAGTGGACGTGAGTTTGAGCAGATTTAAGGAGATGGTGAAGGACAGGGAAGCCTGGTGTGCTGCAGTCCACGGGGCTGCAAAGAGTCGGAGGTGACTAAGCAACTGAACGGCAGCACCAAGCAAGACTGGAGCCGCCAGGCGTCTGGGATTGTTCCTCATGGCGCCAGAGTTCTGAACCAAGCCCTTCTTCCTCAAACCCATTTTCTGTTGCTAGAGGTATTTCATCATCTCAGTCTTAATCTGAGCAGCATTTGATTTGGGGGAAATAGTTCTGGTTCTCCATTCCACATCAGATATTTCCTATCTAGAAGTCTCTATCCAGTAAAAACACCCTTTAAAAATGAAGGCAAATTCACAAAAAGCACAGAAAAAGAAATGATGAGGATATTCAAATTAGAAAATATCTATTGAACATAAATGAAGGCAGTAATGAAAACGGAGTTCCATTTAGCAGAATGGATGACAAAAAGTAAACAACTATTAATATATTGCTCCCTACAACAGATACAGTTGAGAATCAAAGACACAAATAGTACTGCAAAAATATATATATATATTTCATTTATCTTAAATTCAAGCTTAACTGAACAACCTGGGGTTTTTTGCTTTGTTTTGTTTTACTAAGTCTGGCAACCTTAGCGATTTGATCACAGAAAATCACTAACAGCATGTAAATTCTTCTAGACTTCACTCTCTTTCATATGGGATGAAAGACCTTTCTTCTTTCACCCTCTACTTTCCAAAAGAGGGCATCAAAGAACTCAATTTGCGTGCATGATGAGTTTCTATTTAAGACATCTTTATGACTATATTTAACCTGTAAGTAAGTGTGCTTTGGCTAAATGTCTAACTTACAGTACTTATAATCATTGAATATTCAGTAAAAATATTTTTAAAGTATATATTTTCTTAAAAAGACATACATAGGATGTAAGTATAATGATGGAGAAAGAAGAGGTTGTACCAACACCAGACAAAATTAACTTTAAGATAAAAATTATTTAGAGACATTGCACATTGATGAAAGGGTCAATCTGTCAAGATCAACCAGTTATAGACAAAAATCCATCTCAGCCAGTTCCTAGAGACCATCTAAACCTTAAAGATTATGAAAGTTGAAAACAATGTGATTTAAAAAACAAAAGAGGCAGAAGGAACTATAGTATGAAATCTCTCATCAAAAGCATTACTAAAGGTACAGGACATTTCAGAATGATACATGATGGAGCTTCATCCTCCCAGAGGAGATAATTCTTAATTTAAACCCACAGTATGGCCTCAAAATAGAGGAAGCAAAAACCTACAGAGCTAAAAACAAAAAAGAAAAAAATCCTAAATGCATGATTACAACTTACCTGTCCAAGTAACTAAGAATCAGCAGAAAATGTTACCAGGATTCTAGTTGGGAATTTGAATCTTATGGGCCTATACAGATAAAACACTCTGCCCAGCAGCTGTGGAACACACGCTCTTTTCAAACACACAGATTAGTACAGAGTTAACCACATCTGATCATAAAAAGCAAGCCCTGACTCATTTCAAAAACAAAATTGCTCAAATGTCCATCCGGAATGAATAGTGTATATCTGTGTATAAAACTGTGGTTAATTCAAAGAAATCCTTAAGCAGTGAGAAGGAATCAACTGGGATGGGTCCATCCATCCTATCCATGCTGTGAATCTCAGTCACAGTGTAGGCAGTTTAATAAAGGCAGACAAAACCATAGTGGTGAGAGATGTAAGTGGTGAGAGAGGCAGAACTCCGAAGCCTCTTAGGCAATCAGAAAAGCCACGCTCTCGTGGTTTACGTGGTGAGTGGAGATAGTGATGAGAAGACGCATGAGGAAAACTTCCGGAAATGTTGCTGATGGCTTGGGTGGTATATTAGTTCTCTAACCAAACGTCACACCCTTAAACAAGAGAAATGTCTTTCCTCACAGTTCCAAAGGCCGGGAGTCCGAGAGCAAGGCGTGGGCAGGGTGCCCTCTTGGGACCTCTCTCCGAGGCTCTGGCTGCGTCCTCGGGGTTGTCCCTGAGTACCTGCTCCCCTGGCTTCTCGAGTCCTAGTCTCTTCTTATAAGGATATGGGTGGGAGTGGATTAGGACTCACTCTAACAGCCTCAATTTAACTTAATCCTCTTTTTCAAGGCTTGTCCGAAAATGGTCCCATGCCAGGGGAGCCGGGGGTTAGGATTTGAACTTTTGAATTTAGGAGAGCACAGTTCAGTCCCTGACAGGTGAATTGACAAGGCTGGTCCGTCCCAATAAGTTGGGTCATGCATCTCGTTTCGTATCTTTCTCTATGACTGTACCTGACTTTAACATAGAGAAGTAAAATGAATGCAGTTTCACCATGTTTATAGCAACATGATTCTCCTTTAGGACCTGGTCCCTGTCCTTGGCACAGGTATCTGCTCTCAAACCCTTGAGCTGGGCACTCCATTTGTCAAATAAACTCCATTTGTCATTCCTTCTAGATGCTCATGAATTTAGATGAAGAGTGAGTGTTGGGAATGACAACCTCACACATGTTGACATTCACCCGCATGAAAGAAGGATCCCTGGTGAACTGTGAGGCTGGGTTTTGGTGACTCAGAAAGTCTTTAGCCCAGTTAGTTCTTACCTACCTGAAAGACCGATCAACAATAGTTATCATATCGCCATGCTTTAGCTGTACAGGTTTATCAAAAGTCGATCCATTTATTTGTGTTGGATTTGTGGAACTCAAATTAAACAATACTGCCTATAAATAGAAAACACAGGAAAACATGTCACTAATAAATGGATACAAAGTGAAAATTTTTAAAAAATAGACTTCCCAAAACCCACTCACCTCCTGCTCACTGATTTCAATTTTGCAGTGTTGTTTGGACACTACAGGAAGCTGAATACGAATGTCACACTCAATACCCCTTAATTCAAAAGAATAAAGATTTTTTTAGGTTGTTGTGATTTAAAAAAATGTACATTACTGACTCAAAATAAAACAGCGTTTGATTTGTTAATGCAATGACATAAAGGAAAAACAAACTGGGCAATGTAAATGATCTTTGCATTTTGCTGGCAATTTTTACAAGTATTGTAGAAGCAACTACTTTAAATCATTAAAACTTAGAGTACTTAAAAAAATTATAATGGAAAATATTAGAATGCAAAACTGAATTTCCTTTTGCTAAACTATTTATGCTTATAATTATGAGACCCAGATAAAGGAGTACTTCACATCAGTTTGGAGAATAATTATTTTTTGGACTCTGCTTTTTTTTTTTTAATAAAGATTTACACATGTTTGTTGGTAATGCTATGTATGTTTAAAGATTTAATCATCACCAAAAGTGCTGTACTTCATGTTAGGACTTTTCTGTGCCTCAGTTTCTTCCTATACCAAGAGGACTCCATCGGCACCGACATCATGGTGCTCTGCACACAATTAAATGAGTTACTCAGGTCTGTCACTTGCCTGGCACGCAGTAAATGCTCACAACTTGTGAGCTTAACTGCACTATTAACTGACAAAGTCACAAGTCTCTCATTCCAGACACTAAACACAAGCAACAACAACCAATTATCTAGATGCAACCTGTCTTTTCACAGGAAGCTGACATCAGCAGCAAGCACCACAAGAGAGAAATCCCCAGACCACAGAGAAGCTGGTTGAAGATGCCTTAACAAGGCTCCTCGGGCCTCTGGTGCCCCTGGTACCATCCTAAGTTTAACATGTTTGAACAGACCGTGACTCCTCTGTTCTCAACAGGGGTCTCTGGAGCCTTAGAGTAGCCCTTCCTCCCTGTGTCACCCGATCAAACACTGCAAATGGGTCTCTAGATTCAACAGTCTTGCATAAAAAGACACTTCATCACTATAGTATGAAAGAATGACTACCATTTGATACCGAAATGTTTTTGTCTTTTCCTTTTGAAGAGAGTAGAAGTTATGGAAAGTGAACAGCTACTCTAAGTCAATGAAAAGATTTTGATTTTGAGGCATGAGAGAAAGATTATCTTGTCAGAAATGAGAATGTTTGGCAGGAGACTGCCAGGAGAATCGCTAGAGCATTGGTTCTCTACCTCGGCACCACTGACATCCCAGCCAGACAGCTCTGTGTAGGGGGAGCCGTCCTGTACATTGTAGGATTGGCAGCAAAGCTGACCTCTGCTTCCTGACGTCAGTGATGTGGGGCTCCCACATCGTGACATGAAAAAATGTCTCCAGACTTTGCCAAGTATCTCCTGGGGGTCATATGGCTCTCAGCTGACAAGCACTGCTACATACTGACTCCAAACCCAATTCTCCAGCTGATGTTTCAACAGGACAATTGTTGGCGTGCCAGACAGTAACCACCTCTGATACACCAGACCCCATACCAGACACCAGCTACATAATTATTAACAAGATAAGTTTCTGCTCTCGGGACCTTAGAAGTGAAACGGACAAACTGCAGCCTCATCACCACGTGTGGGTTAGGAAAAAAAAGAGCAGTGCTCAGTGAATTCTTCTTCTCATGAAATGGCTCATGTAGGAGGGTAGAGAGCAAACTCCAGAGGGAGAAGTACCAAGGTGAGCCAGGGTTTGCCCTGTGGTGGAACGTGGGTGCAGGATGACTGGAAGGAGGATGGAGTGTGGGTGGGAGGGGGTCAGGGTTCCACCACACAGGGTTCTACAGGAAGGGTAACTTACCCATCACTTTTAGAAAACGAGAGCGGGCTGTGATTAACGGTTCCTGTTTATACACGGACCAGGGCTACTGCCACCAACAGCACAGGAAGGCAACCGAAGAAAAGTTCTCAAAACACAACCGGAAAGACTCTTCTTCCCAGTCCCACTTTTTTTCCAAAAAGACCAACAAGCCAACACAGATCCCCTCCTTATTTGTTCAATAGTAACCCCCAGCAGCCAAGGAATGCTCAGTTCAGAGTTTTCAGATGAGCAGGGTGGCCTTCGAAAGCCTGCCTGAAGTCAAGCAGGATTTGAGAATCCTTTACCTTTTTCTCCAATTATTTTTAAATCTTTGATTAAACACACACACACAATTATATAAACATCATCCTCAAAATTCTATCTCATAAGAAACAGCCAGTCACACTGACAGTACATAGGCAATCCTGAGCAAACCCAAGGGCTCCACTACTCCTGGAGCTGTGCGTGCCATCTGTCAGCCTGTGGTTAGCAACACTGAGGGGGTTTTAAAGCCAAATCGTGTCAATTGTCCGCAAGGGCAGGCTCACCTTCCAAACACGCAGGCGCGGAGGCTCAGCGGGAAGTGAGGGCCGTCCACCCCGCTCCTTTTGATGGTAACCAGGCGTCTTGTAGGACCCATTTTCTAAACAAGAATTTGAGTATAATCCCCGGACGGGAAGGTCAGGCATCAAAAGGTTTGCTGAAGCAGACTTACAGGTCACTGAACGAAATAACAAAAATAAAACACGTGGGGAGCCGGAGGTTACCCTAAAGCAAAGAGCTAAGAAGGCACTTGGTAAGTGACCAGCTGGGATCGCTTCACCAACGCCCCCGCCGCCCCGACCCACACTTTATACTGACCGCTGTGGAAGCCCCAGGCTGGTCCCGGGCTGTTCCCCAACTTGGCGCCCCCTTCGCAGACCTGCGGCCGGGACGGCGCCCACCAGGGTTATCCCGAGACCCGACGCGAGCGCTGAGAAGGAGCAGGGCCCAGCCCAGGGCGCNTTTTATTTTCATTTTTTAATATTTAATTTTTATTGAAATATAATTGATTTACAATATATATTAGTCTCAGGTAAACCACAAAGTGATCATTTCAGGTGCACAACTATATATATGTATATGTACATATATGTATTCTTTTTCAGATTCTTTTCCACTGCACATTAATACAAGATATTGAGTATAGTTCTCTGTGCTATATAGTAGGTCTTTGTTCATTATCTATTTTCCATTTTGAATTTTAAAAGTCCTGGACAGGTTGAATACTGTTCCCTACCTATTTAAAATTTTCATCTTTTTTACTTTGGGGCAGCAGTCTTTTTTGTGCCATTTCCCTAAGTATCTTTAATGTCTTTGAGTTTTCTTTATCGATTTAAACAATATATAAATTCTTGTTCTGCAGAGTTAGTAGAATTTTAAAAGTCAGGCATAAAGCCAAAGAATATTTAAAGCCATTTGTTGTATTCCTTGGATAAATGTGTATAAAGAATAAAACTCCCTAGCTCTCTGAGAAAATTCTATGCATGGCTGACATATATGGTAAGGGCAAGGGACAGATAAGATCAAAAAAGCTGTCTTCAAAGATGGCCCAAAAGCCCACAGTGAGACTCCCAGAGTAATGTCGCTTGAGTATAAAATGGGAAAATAAAAGTAAAATAAGGTCAGAAAAGACAGCAGGTCCTTGATCCCTGGATTCCTTGAAAGCACACTGGATTCTTTGATCTCTATCCAGGAATGGCTTCACTTCAAATGGAGACACTGGCATATCAACAGGCAAAAGACAGTGCGGGGCTCTGCCAGCATGCCGACATCCCCAAAAGGTGCTGAACGAAACCACCACATCAGAGGGGAACTGACATAGGAGGGAACGATCTTATTGGAGAAGTTTATTACCTCTAGGTATATGATATATGCAATGGCACCCCACTCCAGTACTCTTGCCTGGAAAATCCCATGGATGGAGGAACCTGGTAGGCTGCAGTCCATGGGGTTGCTAAGAGTCAGGCACGACTGAGCGATTTCACTTTCACTTTTCACTTTCATGCATTGGAGAAGGCAATGGCAACCCACTCCAGTGTTCTTGCCTGGAGAATGCCGGGATGGGGGAGCCTGGTGGGCTGCCGTCCTCTTTGGGGTCGCACAGAGTCGGACACGACTGAAGCGACTTAGCAGCAGCAGCATATGATATATGAGTAGCTGAACTAGACAGGTAATTGATAATCTAATATAAAAGATTATTCTTCCCATTGTCAAAGGTTTGAGAAACCATGTGAAACGTTCAATTCTGTGGTTTTCATAATTCTTGGAATCCCAGGGCCAGATGGTGCCCCTGGAGAGAATCTCATGAAACCTCTTTCCCAGAGGTAAAGTGTGTCTCATCACTGAAACTCCTCTGGAATCAGTCTTTAGCATCTGGCTCTTGCAAAATGAAAGTAAAGATCCTTGAGCTTTATTGTTGTTCAGTTGCTAAGTCGTGTCTGACTCTGCGACCCCGTGGACTGCAGCACGCCAGACTTTCCTGTCCTCCACTATCTCCCAGAGTTTGCTCAGACTCATGTCAGTTGAGTCTGTGATGCCATCCAACCATCTCATCCCCTGTTGCCTCCTTCTCCTCCTGCTCTCAGTCTTTCCCACCATCAGGCTCTTTTGCAATGAGTTGTCTTTTCACGTCGGTGGGCAACGTTTTGGAGCATCAGTTTCAGGTCAGTCCTTCCAATGAATATTTAGGCTATATTTCCTTTAGGATTGAATGGTTTGATCTCCTTGCAGTTCAAGGAACTCTCAAGAGTCTTCTCCAGCACGACAATTCAAAGGCATCATAACATTGGGAAAGGTAACTTTCATAGAGATAACTCTCTTTCACCAGTTTTTTAAAAAAATTGCCCTTTACATATATCTACTCCTACAGGAAGTTTTGCTCGTGATGAACTGGGCAGTTAGTAACTAGCAAAGCTTAACTATTTGCTTCACAAATACAGTACCCTGACAAGCAACCGAGTTTCCAGATGTGATGGTTCCTCTGCGTGACAGACTAAAGTTGAGCCGGACAGGGCCCTGGGAGCAAAGGTGAGGGAGGAGCCATACACAGATCAGGACATCAAGCACCTTGAAGAAAGTACAGGCCAAATCGGAGCACTTGTTGCTAAAGACAGAATGAAGCTAAAAAGTTAGGAGTCCTAACCTCCTATCCTAATACTGTAGGAAGACTCTGTCACCTAAGAAATAAAGACATGAATTGCAGTGGAATGTCCTAGGCATTTATCATGACACAAGAGAAAATGATTTCCCTAGAGAACTGTAAAAGCAAGCCCGGAAGAGGTCTTCAAGTATAGAGGCTGCAGAAAATTTGTCTTAAACGTGGAAGAGCTCAGGGTTGGGGGTTGTCCATCCTTACTCGGAATGATCCTGCTTCAGAGAATCCAAGACTGAAGATGCCATTATTAAGGTTCACTGTTGAACAGTAAATAAAAGTGCAAGTGCAGAACTAAGGCCAAGTGATGGTTTTTGGGAAAAGGGTATCTTTTATGGAGGGGATATGCTCTGACCATGCAGGCCTAAAGCAGCTAACAGCGATTAGGGTGGGCTGGAGGTGAGAATACATGGAAACGTAAGCAAGCTCTCGGATTGTCTTCTGTGGGAATTCCCATCCTGAGAAGCCTCAAATTAAGAAACCAAAAGAAAGGACAAAGATATTATATAAAGCTATTAGTAGAAGTGTAGCCATTAGACCATGACTGGAAATACTCTCAAAAATCAAAACATACAGAAGAAGCAGAAAATACAGATAACATATTGAATAACTATATAACTGTATCCATATTCCTTTTAAAGTATAACAGATATGTATCAAGTGTATCGAGCATATATCAAATATATCAATCATTCAATACCTTTAAGTGGCCTATTCAAACAAGACGTTTTTAATATTTCTATAGACTGCTGTGAAGTGATTGCCTCCAAATATTATCAAATTAAAAGATAAATTAGGACAAGTTGCATCTAGCATGCAGTGTTCATCTAAAATATGTGCTTATGAATATAAATGCATATTTGCTCTTATTGAAATGAAGCAATATACATATAGTATATATATGTACATATACATATATATGTGTATAATATCCATATAATGTAAAATGCATATAATGCAAAAAATGCAGGATGGAGCACAAGAAAAGAGGCTAGATCTCGCTGAACCTACCTTCTTTGATAAGTTTGACTTTTGAATCATATTAATATTTACATAAATATAAAACCAACTGAATCAGAGATATAGAAAACCCTAAAAGTAGAAATGAAAGTGAAACTAACATTCAGACAGCAATAGAGCCACACAAAGAGCAATAATTTAAAGTCATTTAAAACACAATAACTTAATGGCACATCCCTTGATAGTCATTCCCTAAGGGTATAAAGGAACTGAAAAGTAATATCAAGCGGTTTTCAATAATTGCATTGGTAGTAATATTGATATCATTATTCTGATCTTATTATGATGGGAAAAAGGAAATAGGTAATTATGTGCGTATCACCAGAGAGTTTTTCAGCCTAAGAAAAAAGGATATAAATATGAAATCAACAGTGAAGTGTCCTGTGCTTCCCTGCAAAGAAGGGACCCCCTCCCCTCAAATTTGCTTTGCATGTAGGGGCTGATGGTTGGGCCCCCCAACTGTCCGGAGGAGAGTCTGAAGGTCTCAAGACCCAGATAACTGAGGCCCTAAGGGAGCAGGCAGCTTCTCTCCAGGTCTGGAAAGGCTTGAGGGAGCAGGAAAGGAGCCTGGCTTGGGGTGTCACGTGGTCGGGAGGTGGGGCCGGCAGGAGGGAGTCTGCAGCTGGGAACCTGCTGTTTGAAGGAGGGAGCCTCTGGCCTGTCTTTTTGGCGCGGGACGACGGTAAGGGGTGCAAAGGGTGAGGCTTAAAACCTGTCAGCGTCAGGCATCATAATGACAGAGTCAGGTTCCTTCTTAAGTAAATTTTGAATTGGAAATGACTGGACACCTTCAGAGGATGTAAGGAAACCAGTCCATTCTGGCAAAGCAAGGGAGAAGGTCAAATGAAAACTCGTCTTTCTTACATCAGCTTGTCTCGGGGCAACCATGCAGCTGATTAGGGAACGTTTCTCTTTATAGAGGCACTTAGTAAATGCCCAGAAAAGGGAA
The DNA here is from genome assembly GCA_006410875.1 of Neotragus pygmaeus. Classification (NCBI taxonomy): domain Eukaryota; kingdom Metazoa; phylum Chordata; class Mammalia; order Artiodactyla; family Bovidae; genus Neotragus; species Neotragus pygmaeus. Next base: position 1,513,808 of record SJYV01039606.1, on the reverse strand, counting down.
ATTGTAAAGACACAACTCTGCAAATCCTTCATGAAAAAAGTACATCCAAGGGGTGATCGTGAAAGGTCACTCACATCGCAGAAAGAGACTGAGCTTTGTGTGCAAGCTGCAGGCAGCAGACACCTGGATCTCCAAGGGGGTCTGGGAATAAAGCATCTGGACTGAGGTTTGGCCTCCGGATGGAACTACCCGTGTCTAGGAAACCCAAGGGAGAGGAGTCCCTATTAAACAGCACCAATGAGAGGCAGAGGTAAGATCAGGGGTAAGAGACTCTGCAGACAAGGAACATGGTTTCTTCAATGTCCTGCAAGGAAACAAACAAAAAGGGGCCGAAGGAACTATATATGTAAAGGAGTGGATGAGAAAGTCTTGGATTCAGCTAGGACAGAATCCAAGAATTCAGCTAAGCAGGTCTTAGACTCACTCTCCAGCTGCCAACAGTAGTAAAATGGAGCAAGGCATCCGAGGCACCGTGCAGGAACTGGGCCATGGCCGGCTCAGGCTGCACCCTTGAGAAAGGAAGCTCGGGACTGGAGTCACGCTCTCCCCCAGCCGCACTCTGACTGTGTGGGGTGCAGGGAGGCGAGGCCAAGTGCAGAGGAGTCGTCTCACCGTCCTGAGGACTAGAGACCAGGGTGCTGAGAAGATGGGGTGCCGGTGCTGCAAGAGGAGGGGCCTCGTGCAGAGGGATGGGCGTGCAGACACCTTGGCTAAGGGGCCTTAGCCAGGGGCTGGACTGCGCAAGTCCAGGGCAAGACTTTGCAAAACCTGATAGCTATTGGGAAAAAGTTTGTCCACAGAGACTTCTATATCCAAGGAAAATACCCTGTTTTTAAAGCAGGGTGTGTGTGTGTGTGTGTGTGTGTGTGTGTGTGTGTAAATAAAGACATTTTCAGATAAATACAAGCCCAGAGAACTAGCATTCATTCTCAAAACAGGAAGTGCAATTTTAAAACCACAACAAGATACTTTTGTTACACACCCACCAGAATGGTTAAAATTAAGGAGACAGAGAACAGCCAATGCTGCGGAGCACGGGGTGGGGGTGGGGGATTTCGGACGTCACTGTGGGCATGCACATGGCGTGCCCAGGATTAAAGCTCTCAGGCAGATCCTTACAAAGCCAAACATCTTCCCTGCGATCCAGCAATTCCACTGCTAGGCATTTGCCAAAGAGAAATGAAAGCATATTGCCACAAAAAGATTGGTGTGAGTAGCTATACCCAAACCTGGGAGCAATCCAAATATCTATCAACAGGATGTTTCCTGAGAGGCTGTTATTTACATTAGAGGGGCTTCCTTGGTGGCTAAAGAACCTGTCTGCCAATGCAGGAGATGTGGGTTTGATCCTGGGTCCGGAAGATCCCCTGGAGAAGCAAATGGCAGCCCGCTCCAGTATTCTTGCCTGAGAAAATCCCATGGACAGAAAAGCCTGGCAGACTTCAGTACATAGGGTTGCACACAGACAGACCTAGCGGCTAAACAGCAAACGTTACCATGGGGGCTGTGTTCCGTTCACACAGTGAGATACCACAAAGGACAAGAAAAGAAGGACGTCTGGGTACATAAGACATTGTCACTGAATCTCAAAGAACATGATTGCTTTGGGTAGAAGGAGTTAGACACAGATGAGTATGCCTGTCCACTTATGTGAATTTCTAAAGCAGGCAGAATTCCTGTAAGATAACAGAAGTCAGTGGTTTCTGGTCAGCTGGGTGGTAGGGGAATGGATTGCAGGAGGGAACTTTCAAGGGTGATGGAAACCTTTTATAGTTTGATGAATGTGTTCATCACACAAATGGTCATATTTGACAAAACAAGGATCTGTATGTCTTGGTACATGAAAAATTTTACCTGAAATAAAAAAAAAACATTTTAAAATCAAATGAATACAATTCACAGGCCTTTTAAGACTTGATTTAGAAAAATCAACTGTTAAGGACACATCCATAAGGCAGCTGGAGAAACTGGGTCACTGAATGAATATTTGATGATATTAACTGACTGACTTAATTTTGGGGGCTCCAAAATCACTGCAGATGGTGATTGCAGCCATGAAATTAAAAGATGCTTACNCCTCTGTTGCTGTATCTGGCCTCTTCGTTGCTGTATCTGGCCTCTTTGTTACTGTATCTGGCCTCCTCTGTTGGGATACACAGGCTCCCCTTCGCGGCGCTGTGCGGGCTTCTCACTGTGGTGGCTCCTCCCGTGTAGCACGGGCTCTAGGCACGTGGGCCTCAGCAGCTGTGGCACGTGGCTCTAGTCTGCTGGCTCAATAGTTGCGGCACCCGGGCTTAGCTGCTCCGAGGCAGGTGGCAACTTCCCAGACCAGGGATCGAACTGGTGTCTCCTGCATGGCAAGGCGGATTCTCAGCCCCTGGACCATCGGGGAAGCCCCTTTTTTGTTTTCATTTTGAGCCTAAAAATATGCACCTTTCTCTGTCTTACTTGCTTGCTCAAGTTGCTTGGACCTGTCAGACTCCTTGCAACCCCGTGGACTGAAGCCTGCTGGTTCCTCTGTCCATGGAATCTTCCAGGCAAGAATACTGGAGTAGGTAGCCATTTTTTACTGTCTTAGGCTGGCAGATTCTAGCATCGTCTCTTAGAGGTGTGAGCTGGGTGACTTTTTGGCAAAGTCTCAATTCCTGAGCGCCAGTGACTCCACGGAATCCTGAGGTCCTTTCCGTTTTCTTTGTTCCTGGCCCTGGAGTAGCAGTTGATGCCTTTTCTCCCTGAGATGCTCGTGTCCTAGATCGGCCGTGCCCCACTCCAACTCCGCCTCTTTTCCACATCAGGTGCGTTTACATCCTGCCTTTCATGATTTCATCGCAAAGCCTGCCCCTTGAGGGCACCCCACCCCTACCCGAGACCCCGAGCCGTGGGCTCTGCTGCCCCGGCGCCTCTGCCCCCTGCACAGACCTGGAGGGTGCAGGCCCAAGGCCCAGTGGTCCGCAGGGCCGGCCCCCCCGGGCCTCTCCCCTGGCTTCGCGGACGCCTCGCTGTGTCTTCACACGGCCTTGCCTCTGCGCATGAGCTCGCGCTGGCCTTTCCTTTTCTTATAGGGACTCCAGTCCTGTGGGATCAGGACCTGCAGCCGTGAGGGTTGATTTTGAGTCTGGATCCGCTTCTGTGATTTCCCCGCCTTTGTTATTATGGGCATACAGAGTGGCCTGCCTCAGGGAGCCCTGCCCGCCCCCTTTGACCTGGCCCTTGGTCTCAGGTGCCCTGGTGTGGCTCACAGGGAGATAGCCTGACCCTGCCCACCTGTGAAGGCTTGTAAGGAAGTGAAACTAACACACCCCCCTCTCTGAGGCTGGCCATTTTAGGAGATATTTGCAATTAAACGGTTTTGTTTGTTTTTACTTTGCTTCCTCACCTACCCCCATCTCTGATCCCTAAAAGAACCTGGCTTCCAGGCCCCCACAAGATGGCTATTTTGAGGCGCTGGCCTGCCGTCTTCTTGGTCAGCCAGCTTTCCAATAAGGCCATCTTCCTCGCCTCAACACCTCCTCTGGGATGTACTGGCCAGCTTGGACTCTTGGGTAGCAGACCCATTCTAATGACCTCATGTGTTTGATTACTTCCAAATACAGTCACAGTCTGAGGAACTGGGGGTTAGGACTTCAGCGCTGTGTGTTGACAGGACACAATTCCGCCCACAACTGACCTGATAGAGTTGAGGAGACCCTGGGATGGTGGCAGCGGGAGGGCTGGGTGGCCCTGCTCGGGGAGGAGGGTTTCTGGGGTCCAGCCCGCAGACCACAGGAGGGAGGCCTGCCATGCTGGGACGGGCCAGGCTCTTCCTGAGCCTCGTGGGGGCAGCAGGATGACTCGCGAGGGGAGCCCTTGGGTGGGGGCCCAGCCGGGAGACCCCGCTGCTCTGAAGACAGGGCTCCAGGGACTGGGGCGGGGAGGGGATAAGCCTGACTCTCCGCCCGAGCCAGACTCTGAGTATCCTCTTGATTCTCTGCGAGTCATCTGGCTTCTCACCCACCACTGCCGTTCCCTTTCCTTCAAAACCAGACGGGGCGAACGAGCCCGGGGCGCCGGGGTTTGCCGCCCCCCTGCCGGGCCTGCCTCCTCCTCTCACCCCAGCCTGCGGCCGGCCCGAGCCCCGCTTTGTCCCGACTCTGGGTTTCATGTGTCGGGGGTCGATCCGGGTCCCAGCTCTTCCAGCTCAGAAGCGGGACTGCAGGATCCTACCGGGGTTCTAGGCGTAAGTTTTTTGAGAAAAACTACATATTATTTTCCATAGCAGCTGTGTCATTTCACACTCACAAACTCCTCAACACTCGCTCGCTCTCTCTCTTTATATATATATTGGAGAAGGAAACGGCACCCCACTCCACTGTTCTTGCCTGGAGAATCCCAGGGACGGGGGAGCCTGGTGGGCTGCCGTCTATGGGGTCACACAGAGTCAGACACGACTGAAGCGACCTAGCAGCATATATATGTATATATAAAATCACCATCCTAACAGGTATAAGGCTCATCAAATGATGAAGACATAAAGAAAATTTGCTATATGCAAACAGTGGACTATTATTCAGCCTTAAAAACAGAAGGAAGTAAAAAAAAAAAAACAGAAGGAAATCAGCTATTTTACCCACAGAGGTTATTACAGAATGTAGAGAATCTGAAGAATAATGGTTGCTTATGTATAACTGAGTCACTTTGCTGTACACCTGAAACTAACACAACGTTGTAGATCAACTGTTGCTGTGGTTGTGTAGCTGCTAAATCCTGTCTCACTCTTTCGACTCTGTAGACTGTAGCTCACCAGTCTCCCCTCTCCGTGGGATTTCCCAGGCAAGAATACTGGAGCCGATTGCTATTTACTTTTCCAGGTGATCTTCCCAACCCAGGGATTGAACCCACGTCTCTTGCGAGGGGAAATGGATTCTTTACCACTGAGCCACCAGGGATACCCCAACTGTACTTTAATTTAAAATAAGCTAGAAGTCTTGAGGCCAGAGGCCTGCAGAATGAGCATTTGTTATGGAAAAGGCCTTCATAAAAGTTTACATCTTTTGAGCTCTGAGATCGGCTTCAACTTGCTCCTAATTGCTCAGGTGATGGGTGTAATAGCAAAGCGGGAGATAATGATGGAGGAGGCCATTACCTGAAAGGTAGTCGGTGTGCCAGCGTGGAGAGAGGCGAGTCTCCCCTCCTGGAGTCGAAGCCCCTTTGTTCTGCAATAGGAAACCCCTCATGACCTGAAGGCAGCCCCTGTTTTAGACCCGCAGCTCTCAGGTGAGGTGCAGCTGAAGCTCAGTGACTGCTCTGCGGTTGTCTCGTCATCAGGAGGACGCGCCTACGAGGCGATCTCCTCTGGAAACACAGACACTGATTTTATAATTTGCTCTCAGGCAACTGATAGGGGGGCTGTTTTTCTCCTGCCTTTTCACAGCAGCTAAATCACAACCAGGGCTTTTCAGAGCTCAGCAAACCATCATCATTAAAAACAAAAGTTATTAGTTTCAATGCCAAACAGTAAATCAACGTGAAGACATCGATGGCTTCATGAAGGGAGATCTCGGCCTCTTGGGTCCTGATCCAGGGCTGATCTGTAAGCTGGCCCTAGAGTGGGGACCACTGGGGTGTGCCTGTGAATGGGCACCCTCCTGCTGGAGTTTGAAATGCTTGCCTGTGTGTGTGCTAAGTCGCTTCAGTTGTGTCCAACTCTTTTTGACCCTATGGACTGTAGCCCGCCAGGATCCTCTGTCCATGGGATTCTCCAAGCAAGAATACTGGAGTGAGTTGCCTTGCCCTCCTCTGGGGGATCTTCCTGACCCAGGGATCGAACCCCTATCTCCCACGTCTCCTGCATTGTCAGGTGGGTTCTTTACCACTAGCATCACCTGAAATTGTTGCATCTCCAGGTAAAGAAGGTGGACTGTTGAGTAGCTTCCTTGGTTGGAGCCATTAGGCTTATGAAGGCTATTCCCCGTTCAGGTCCTGCAGGTTCACGGACAGAGAAATAGAAAATGGAAGAAATAGAAAAATGAAATGCGGCTGAAATGAGTGAGTGCAATTCACGTCCACACGCCCGCTTTCTCCTTTATCGTCTCGCAGAGCCTCCTCCCGCCTCTCATGCTCCTTCTCTCCTTGGGGATGTTCCTTCCTTTCTGCAGCCCTGGGTTTGGACTGATTGCTGCTGTTTTAGGATTTGCACAGGGTACCTGCTTCCTGTTAGCACTGAGCAGAGATGGGGGCCTCGTAGGTCCACAAACTGTGACTTCAATGAGCAAGAACGTTGGCATCTGAATCTCTGGATGACCTTGGGACACTCCCGCCTGGCATTCTAGAACTCTTCCGAACCAGCTGCTTTAGACCAGATGGCAGGTTCTGTTCTCTCTGGACCTCAATTTTCTGTCTTCAAACCTTGGTGTGTGTGCGTTTTAATTTTTTTACTTTAAATATTTTTTTTTGATGTGGCCCACTTTTAAAGTCTTATTGAATTTGTTGCAGCATGCTTATGTTTTATGTTTTGGTTTCTTGTCCTCCAGGCCTGTGGGATCTTGGCCCCCTGACTAGGGATCAAATCCGTAACCCCTCTATTGGAAGGCAAAGTCTTAACCACTGGACTAACAGGGAAGTCCCCCTTGATGTGGTTAAAATTATTTTTCTTCATTGTCTGCAAAGCCCTTTATTCAAACAAATAAAAGCAGGCATGTGTGTTGAGTGGGGTGAGGGTATAGAGGGGTCAGGAAGACGACCCCAGCCCTGTAGCCCTGATCCACCTTGGAGGCCCACGGGGTCCAGTAGTTCCTAAGATCCTTGGCGGTTCTGCACTCACTGGCCTGGAGGTCTACGTCCACCACCTGGTCCGTCAGTCCCGTCTCAGCTCAGCTACTTCCTTGGGCTCGTTGTGCTCGTCTGAGGGTCCAGCACTCACCTGGCTGCCACCCTTCCAGGTCAGCCGTCTATGATTCTACAAGATACCGATGATCCAATGCACGGGAGCGGTTGGCAGTCATCCTGCTNTATCTGAGGTTATTGATATTTCTCCCAGCAATCTTGATTCCAACTTGTGCTTCTTCCAACCCAGTGTTTCTCACGATGTACTCTGCATAGAAGTTAAATAAGCAGGGTGACAATATACAGCCTTGATGTGCTCTTTTCCTATTTGGAACCAGTCTGTTGTTCCATGTTCTGTTCTAATTGCTGCTTCCTGACCTGCATATAGGTTTCTCAAGAGGCAGGTCAGGTGGTCTGGTATTCCCATCTCTTTCGGAATTTTCCACAGTTTCTTGTGAAGTGGATCTTTTAGTAACTATTGGAGTGAAGTTACTCTATAATGTTGGGTTAGTTTCTACTGGACAGCAAAGTGCATCAGCTGTGCGTGCACACAGACCCCCTCTTTTCTGGGTTTCCTTCCCATTTAGGTCACCACAGATCACTGAGGGAGTTCCCGGTGCTCTACAGCACGTTCTCATTACTTACCCATCTTAGGCACAGTGTCAGCGGTGTATGCGTATCACTCCCAATCTCCCAATTCATCCTATGCCCCTGTCTGCCCTTGGCATCCGTACTTTGCTTGAGAACATTTTTGTAAGACATTGATAAACATGGCGTGCCTTCTGCTGCATCCAGTCGGTGTGTGATGCAGAATCTGTTGGGCCCCCACACTCTGCCTTTTTTCTTTGTTTGTTTTTTGTGCAGAGATCCTCAAACTCTCTGCTGTGGATTCAGTAAGTGGCTACACAATGCGATTCTTGTCTGGGATTCGTATATAGCCCGGGGTGGCAAGTTCTACCTTTCAACAGATGAGAGTATTTAGGGCTGGCCAAAGTCAAGTTAGATTTTTTTCTCATCAAATTATCAAGTCAGCTTACCAACTCGTTAGCCTATGTAACCAGAGCTCACCAGGAGATCAATCTGTATACCTTTGAAACTAGGTTGAAATATTCCATTTCATGAGAGCTTAAATAAAGCCCTTTTCCCTCTTTGACTGGCCTGTGGTCCTCATTTCCTTGTCCACTGCTCTTAAACAGGCATTTTTAGGCACTGGTCCCTTGGCTGCCCTGAGCCGCCTCTTCATCCCTGGAAAGTGGGGTCAGGGAGAGTGGACATCTCACCACTCTTGGAGAGACCAGCAGAATAGTAGGAGTCAAAAAAGGAGAAAATCGGAAGGCACTTGTACGTCTTGGACCAGAGTGATTTGGCTGGTAGAAGAAAAGGGTGGGCGGAGTGCTTCTTGTCTGTGGGGGTGGGTTCTGTCCTCGGGAGGGGGAGAAGGCAGCAGCGTGTGGGGTGAACCTGGCCCCCGTCCGCAGGATCTGGTCTTGGACAAACCAGTCTGGCCTCAGAGCACCTTCTTCCCTTCTCCACAGGGGGGTTACATCCAGCCCAAGGATGTGGAGGAAAGCTGTTGGGAAACCTTATGACCTGAGTCAAGGAGGGTCGAGATGAAGGTAAGTCCGAGCAGATTGTCCTGGAAACAGGGAAGCCCAGGAGGCAGGGCTGTGCCTGAGGAGGCGCCCCTGCTTTCCTGGGGCTCCCAACTTCCCGGCCTCTGTGACTCTTCAATGTGGGCCCACTTCTTCTACAAGAGTATACGACCTCGGGAACAACCAGAACTTCTTGATCCATGCAAGGGTATTAAATAGAAGTTTTAGATCAAATGCAGGACGAAGAGGGCTGTGATGGAAAGAAAAAGCAGAGCTAAGGGAGGAACGTGCTTGAAGTGCAGCTTTAGTGGTGAGATCGGGCTCTGGGTGGTCATCCTGGCCAAGTAGCCAGAGGGGCGTCTGCCCTGTGCAGCCTTGCTGAGGAAACCGGAGGATGCTGGTTCGCTCAGGAAAGTCCCAGGGCCAGCGCCCCCCGACAGAAGCCTCATTTGCTTTTGGAATCCATTTTAGAGCAAAGCTGGCCACCAAGCATTGGTTTCTTGACTAAGCTCCACCTTCAGAGCTGATGTCCAGCCCCGTTTTAGAAGGAGGTGTCAGCCACCGCCCACGGCCCTAGTTCAGGCCTGTGTTGATATTCCAGTATTGAAGGAACCCTTGGCTCCCAGCACCCCCGACGCCTGATGCATCTAATCTCTGACACCCTGCCAGCTCAGGAAAGATTTCATAATTAAAAATGTAAAAATGTTAATTACCTGAAGATACTTCCTGATGGGTAGCACTGATCAGGAGGGAAATTGATGGTATTAAGACAGGGAAAATTATTAGATTAAGCAATATTCTTGGGAAATATATCTCATAAGAGCTCTGTGTGTGGTNTGTCACAAAAAATGAAAACACTGTACAGAGAGAAGATGAGTAACATAGAAACGTGGCCTTAAAACACAAGTTTTCATTAAACGGAGTAATGTCCACCATAAACTGATACTGACTTCAGTGGCAGAGACATCAACTACGTCTCATAAGAGCTCTGTGTGTGGTCAGGCATGTTTGGTGTTTTTTTTTTTTTTTTTTCCCTTTTCTTTGTAGGAGGAAATGCACTTAACTGAAAGAGAATTTGATGAACCAAGTTGATCAGAAAGAAAGGCATGTCTTCCTGGTCAGAGAAACACTCAAAAGTCCAGGAAGGATGCAGGGAGAGAAGGAGGAAAGAGCCACTTAGCTTTGATATTCCTGTGGCCTTGTGAGAGAGCTGTCATGTTGAGGGAATCGGGTGAGGGGAAGTCCTGCTGAAGATCTGGGCTGGGGTCGTTGGTGGGTGGGCTGAAATGTGCCCAGAAAGAGTGTGTGGGTGCCTGTGCCCACACCAGGGGGTATCTGATGCTGGGAGAGATTGAGGACAGGAGGAGAAGCGGATGACAGAGGATGAGATGGTTGGATGGCATCACTGATTCAATGGACATGAGTTTGACCAAACTCTGGGAGATGGTGAAGGACAGGGAAGCCTGGTGTGCTGCAGTTCATGGGGTTACAAAGAGTCAAACGTGACTGAGCGACTGAACAGCAACAAAAACTCCAGCTGGCGTGTACCCAGCACCTCACAGCAGCATCGTCTGCCCTGTTGAGCGCCCTGGCTTCCTGGCAGACTTCTGTGAAGGTCCAGAGTTTAAGCTCGTTTAGGTTTAAAACCAAGCAGTTTATGTTTTTTCTGTACCTCCTTTCCCAACTACTCCTCTTTGCTGAGATTGCCCCACAGCAGCCATACATACTTCACACACAAACTGCAAGGCTGTGTTCCAATCAAAACTCATTTATAGGCATTAAAGTTTGAATTGCATACAGTTTTTACGTGTGGTGAAATAGCTGCTGCTTCTTCTTTCTTCCCCTATCATTTAAAAATGTAAAATCTATTCTTAGCTCATGGCCTGCAGACTGTAGTTGGCCAGCACTTGCTGGGTGGGACTATCTTAGAATCTTTATTGGCAAGTCTCCTCCTTGATAATTTCATGTATTTTAAACTTTAGAAATGAAATTTGCCATCTTAGTTGAACAAGAATTGAGATGTCTTAGTGAGTCACAGGTGATAATTCAAGTTGAACAATAATTTGAATCTTTTCTGAATTGCTGCAGTAAATTTTGAAAACTGAAATATAGTTGATTTACAAGGCTGTGTTAGTTTCAGGTATATAGCAAAGTGATTTATTTGTGTAATATATATATGTTATATATATATATGTATGTGTTATTGTTGCTCAGTTGCTAAGTTGTGTCTGACTCTTTGTGACCCCAAGGCCTGCAACATGCCAGGCTTCCCTGTTCTTCACTATCTCCTGGAGTTTGCTCAAACTCCAGGAGATGTTCATTGGGTTGGAGATATATATACACACACACACACACACACACACACACACACACACACACACACGGTGGTGGTGGTTTAGTTGCTCAGTCGTGTCCGACTCTTGCGACCCCAGGGACTGTAGCCCACCAGGCTCCTCTGTCCACGGGATTTTCCAGGCAAGAATACTGGAGTGGATTGCTATTTCCTTCTCCAGGGGATCTTCCCAACCCAGGAATCAAAGCCAGGTCTGCATTGCAGGCAGATTTTTTACCGACTGAGCTATGAAGGAAGCCCTATATATACATACATGCTTCTTTTCCACTCTAGGTTATTATAAGATATTAAACGCTGTTTCCTGTGCTATACAGTAGGTCCTTGGTTATCTATTGCATATACAATAGTGAATTCTGGCGTTTTGTCTGCTTGGTATGATGTACTGTTTAGACAAGAGCTTATGTGGACAGTCATTCATTCTTGACAAGAGTCGAATGTCTCTGTGTATCAGTGTGAGGCCCTTGGAGACAGCTGTAAGATGGTGAGGCAGAGCCCCTGTATGGTTTATAGCTTAGAAAGACCAGCTGGGACGGGTGGTTTAATTGCTAGGTGGTGTCCCACTCTTGTGATCTCTTGGACTCTAGCCCGCCAGGCTCCCCTGTCCATGGGATTCTCCAGGCAAGACTACTGGAGTGGGTAGCTAGTCCCTTCTCCAGGGCACCTTCTTGACCCGGGGAATCGAACCTGCGTCTTCTGCATTGCAGGTGGTCTCCTGCATTGCATTCAGACTCTTTACCACTGAGCCACCAGGGATACCCAGGGAGACCAACTGGCATTCAGCAATACCTGCGCAGGTACCCATGCCATGATGAATTTGTCACTGCTATTGTAGCAGTGCCTCATATGTATCGCTTGGACCTTCAGGGTGCCCACCTTGCAGCTACCTGTGTCCACCTCTATCTGGGGGCTCTTCTCTCCCTGCCTTCTCCCCCACCTGTGGGAAGGCCTGCTGGCTACAGCATGTGTGCACACCCGAAGTGTGATGCCTGAGGCAGTGATGGAGGAAGTGATGCCCCTTCCTGACTCGACCAAGTACTTCCGGAGGAGGTGTATAAATACCCCAGCTCCCTTGCCCCCCGAGCAGGAAAATACTCCCATTTTATACCATTTCCTAGCATTTCCCCATGGGAATAATCTCTTATCACTCATACTGACTGCTGGCTTGAAAACAGAGGGGTGGCATGTGACAGCTTGTGATCAGTCTGCTGGATCAGAGAGGCAACATTTAAACTGAGCTCCGGTAGAGGAAGTGGGAGCTAGTGCAGGGGTATCAGGGGTGTGCATGTGAGTGCGAGAGGACCTGGAGGAGGTGGAAAGAAGCTGGGGTGTCTGACCGCCTGCTTCACTCGGCACTGTGCCAGGTGAGGGGGTACTGAGGCTTCTGCTCTCACGAAGCCAGAGGTCAACTGTGGTCAGATTCCTAGAGGAATAATGGGCTGTATCTCGATCTTTCTAATGCTCATATTCTCTTCTGATATAGAAATATTCTATATGTGCAGAAAGTAAGTTGCAGAAAAATGGAAGGAGTACAAAGCCAGTGGACCTCTGGGTTCGTAGACCCTGGTGTTTCTCCCTCTGTGATGCTATTGGTGGTTCCTGAGAAGGGAAAACCATCATCTACAAAACCAGGGGTACCTGTCGACCACGCGAAGCAATTCAGAGCACTCAGCAGTAGACCAGGGTCATAGCTACCTGGAGTCCGTTGGGAATGCTCTGTGTGCAGTCCCTGCGAGCTTGTTTTCTACAGACACACATGGTAGCCTGTGTATCTGTTTTACAAAAATGGAACCCCAGGAGTTTTCACCCTCTTGAAACGCATATTTTCATTAGTGTATAGGGAACAATTTCTGGGTTAAGAATTAGACACCTAATAATTGTTGCTCAGTCGCTAAGTTGCGTCCTGCTTTTTGTGACCTCATGAACTGCAGCACGCCAGGCTTCCCTGTCCTTCACTAACTCCTGGAGTTTGCTCAAACTCATGTTATTGTTAGACATCTAATAATAAATAAGAATAATTCAGATGACTGTACTATATTTTCCAGGACATGGATGTCCTGGGATGTATTTATAAATATTTTTTTGCTATTATAAACAGGGCTGTAAAGAATAGTCATGTATGTTACATTGAGCCAATGTGTCCAGCAATTTCTGTAGGCTCAGTTCATGGGCTCAGAGCCTGCTCAGAACTGTGTCCACGTTAATTGATCCTCTAATTTATTCTCCTCCAGTTGTGTTTAAGGGTCCTTCTATCCCCATCCTTATCAGCTCCAGATATACCTGGATATCAAACATTTCATATCCATATCATATCCAGATATCACATATTTCTATGATTATCAATAACTCATAGTAACACATCCTAAAAATTGGAAAAAAATTTTAGCAGTGCCATGCAGGTTGTGGGAGCCTAGATCATGTACCGCGGATCACACCTGAGCCCCCTGAAACACAGAGTCTTTTTTTAAAATATAAATTTATTTATTTTAGTTGGAAGCTAATTACATTACAATATTGTGATGGTTTTGTCATACATTGACATGAATCCGCCACGGGTGTACATGTGTTCCCCATCCTGAACCCGTCTCCATCTCCTTCCCCATCCCATCCCTCTGGGTCATCCCAGTGCACCAGCCCTGAGCACCCTGTCTCATGCATCAAACCTGGACTGGCAATCCGTTTCACGTGTAATATCATACATGTTTCAATGCCATTCTCCCAAATCATCCCACCCTCGCCCTCTCCTATAAAGTCCAAAAGACTGTTCTATACATCTGTGTCTCTTTTGCTGTCTCGAATACAGGGTTATCGTTACCATCTTTGTAGATTCCATATACATGCGTTGCTATACTGTATTGGTGTCTTAACTGCAGGGTCACCAGGGAAGTTTGATAATAGGCCTTCTGAGTGCTCTTTTGCCAAGCTCTGAGTCTGATGCTTTTCACGCACGGACTGTTTGGTTCCCTGTGGGCGACAGGACAATGCCCTCTCAGAATGTCCACATCCTAATCCTCAAAACCCATGAGGATGTCACCTTACATCATAAAGGGGACTCTGCAGGGGTGATTACATCCATGATTCTGAGACAGAAAGATTATCCTGAGCCCAATATAATCACAAGGACCCTTAAAATGTGGAAGAGGCAGCAGAAAGTCAGAGTCGGGAGAGCCTGGAAGAGGCTCCACTGCTGGCTTTGAAGATGGAGGAGGGGCCAAGGAATGCAGCCTCCCTGGAGGCTGGAAAAGACAAGGAAGCAGAGCCTCCCTTAGACTGGAACCCAGCAAGGCCGCTTCTGGACTTCAGACCTCAGAGGCTGCTGTTGTGCAATCTGACTCTGTGACCCCGTGGACTGCAGCGCCCCAGGCTTCCCTGTCCTTTATCATCTCATTTGCTCAGATTCATGTCCGTGGAGTTGATGATGCCATCCAACCGTCTCATCTTCTGTTGCCCCCTTTTCCTACCTTCAATCTTTCCTAGCACCAGGATCTTTTCTGATGAGTTGGCTCTTTGCATCAGGTGGCCAAAGTATTGGAGCTTCAGCTTCAGCATCAGTCCTTCCAATGNCATCCAACCGTCTCATCTTCTGTTGCCCCCTTTTCCTACCTTCAATCTTTCCTAGCACCAGGATCTTTTCTGATGAGTTGGCTCTTTGCATCAGGTGGCCAAAGTATTGGAGCTTCAGCTTCAGCATCAGTCCTTCCAATGAACATGCAGGGCTGATTTCCTTTAGGATGGACTGGTTGGATCTCCTTGCTGTCCAACAGACTCTCAAGAGTCTTCTACAGCCCCAAAGTTGGAAAGCAGCGATTCTTTGGCACTCAACCTTCTTTATGGTCCAGCTCTCACATCCATACATGACCATTTTCTGAGACCTCAGAACCGCAGGATGACAAACCTGTGTTGCTGGAAGCCACCACATTTGTAGTAGCTTGTTACAGCAGCAGCAGGAAGCTAATACTTTCACATGTGGCACCCTGGTGAGAGCTCTGCTCTGCTCCCTACTCCATAGAGGAACCCGAGGTGTGCTTGGCGCAGGTAAATCGTGGGCTTAAATGAACATCGTGAGATTCTCTGTAATCTGCAGCACATCTAACAGGCAAAGCTGCACTGGGACTCAGGCGTGCTCTCCTGAAAACAGTGATCAAATGGACTTCAGCCTGTTACCCGCTACTAGTCTGAGTGGCTAAAATCTACTTTTTTCAACTTTTTCTTTTCATCTTTATTGGCCATTTGGTAATTTTTTACTCATACCCATTCCTATTGATTTGTAGGAGCTTTTCATATTTTCAGCATAAAACCATTGTTTGTCAGGATTCATACTATATTTTTAATATTTTGTTGTTTATTTTTGTTTAAAGTGTGTTTTCTTATATCAAAATTTAATTTCTTAATTTTTTTATAGCAAAATCTGTCCATCTTTTTTAAGATGGCATTATAATTTTAAAAAACATTTTCTACTCCTTGTGTTTTCTTTTAATAATTGAAGGATACACTTTTTATATTTCACTCTTTGGCACCTGTGGAATTTATTTTGGTGCAGAATAGCTAAGGGTCTAAACTAATTTTTCTTTCCTTTTTCTGAATTTCTGTAAGTTCCTGGATCTGTGTCTCTATCCTCTGTACTGCGATCTGTTGCTCTGACTTTCCTACACAGGATGCACAGCCCGAGCTATGCTCACTGGATAAGATCCTCCGGTATACAAAAGGTCAGGTCAGCTTTGGGGACGTCAGATGTGCTGTTCCTATTATCTTATCTTGCATTTTCAATTTATAAATAGCTTACATCTATGTCTCTTTGTATTGCTGTTTCATTCTAATATATGTAACATTCATATAATATACAATATTTACATATTTTGTCTTACTCTTTCTTTTCCTATTTTTATTTTTTTGCCATAACAATCAAAATTTTTTTGTTAGTTTAAAAAAATGAATTCTGGTAATTTAGAAGCTAGACATATTCACTTTCTAGACAGCAGCTCTGCTTGCACTATTAAAATTTTAAAACATTTAAAATAGTATCATTGGTTTGACTATTTGGTGACTATGAAAATGATACACGACCATTTGTCTTTCTTTTTTTTAATTTAATTGTTGTTTTGTATTGGAGGATAGCTGATTTACAATGTTGCATTAGTCTCAGGTGTACAGCGAAGTGATTCAGTGATACATATACACATATCCATTGTTTTTCAGATTTCTTCTCCCATATTGGTTAGGACAGAATGTTGAGTAGAGTTCCCTGTGCTATGGGTTCCCCAGGTGGCTCGCTGGTAAAGAAGCCATCTGCCAGTGCAGGAGACACAGGTTTGATTCCCTGGGTCAGGAAGATCTCCTAGAGGAGGAAATGGCAAACCACGCCAGTATTCTTGCATGAAAACTTCCCTGGACAGAGGGGCCTGATGGGCTACAGCCCGTGGAGCTGCAAAGAGTAGGTCAGGACTGAGTGCGCAGCAGCCCTGTGCGGTACAGGAGGTCCTTGCGGAGGCATCTGTTTTGTATATCAGTTCAGTTCAGTTCAGTCGCTCAGTCATGTCTGACTCCGCAACCCCATGAATCGCAGCACGCCAG
This sequence comes from Neotragus pygmaeus, assembly GCA_006410875.1. Taxonomy (NCBI): domain Eukaryota; kingdom Metazoa; phylum Chordata; class Mammalia; order Artiodactyla; family Bovidae; genus Neotragus; species Neotragus pygmaeus. The sequence continues at coordinate 1,497,494 of SJYV01039606.1, read as the reverse complement.
GCCTCCCTGTCCATCATCGACTCCCAGAGTTCACTCAGACTCACGTCCATCGAGTCGGTGATGCCATCCAGCCATCTCATCCTCGGTCNGGACAGGGAGGCCTGGCGTGCTGCGATTCATGGGGTCTCAAAGAGTCGGACACGACTGAGTGACTGAACTGAACTGAACAACTGATTTTGAGAGTTTTTTCATATGATTACTTGCCATCTATATACATATGCTGAAGTGGCTTTGAACCTTTTCCCTATGTATTCATTGGGTTGTAGGTTTTCTTATTGTTAGGCTTTAAGAGTTCTTTGAATATTTTAGATTATTCCTTTATCAAGCATGTGTTTTGCAAATAATTTCTCCTAGACTGCAGCTTATCTTTTCATTCTCTCAATAGTATCCTTTTTTATGAGGAAAGTTTTTAATTTTGCCACAGTTCAGTTTAGCCAGTTTTCTTCCATGGATTGTGCTTTCGGTGTTATATCTATGAACTCACCACCAATCACAGGCTATCTAAATTTTCTCCTATGTTTTCTTCCAGAAGTTTTATAATTTTGCATTTTACACTCAGATTTATGATTCCTTTTTAAGTTGACTTCAGTAAAATAAAGTCTGTGTCTAGACTTTTTTCTTGCATTAAAAACCTAATTGCTCCACCGCCATTTGTCTTTTGTCCACAGAACTGCCTTTGCCTCACTGTTTAAATAGCTGTGTTTGGGTCCATTTCCAGGCCCTCTATTTTGTCCCTTTGATCTTTGTGTCTGTCCTTTCACAAACACCATGTAGTCTTGATGATTATAGCTTCATAATAAGTCTTCAGGTCAGGTAATGTTACTCCAACAACTTTATTCTTCTTTCTTTCATGTATTTTGATTATTTGGGTTGTTTGACCTCTCCATATAAACTTGACAGTACTGAATCTTCCAACCCATGAACATGGAAATTACTCTTCTTTTATTTAGATATTTCTTGACTTTGTTCATCAGAGTAATTTTCCACCTTTCGACTCCACATATGTTGTTAGGTTTACAACTAAGTAATAGACATATCATGTCATCTGCAAACAAACACAATTGAATTTCTCCCTTCCAAGTCTGTACTCCATTTCTTTTCTTGTGTTACTGCATTGCTAAGACCTCTAGCACATCACTGAGTAGGATTGGAAAGAGGGGAAATCTTTGTCTTGTTCCTGATCTTTGGGGAAAGTGCCTAATTTCTCACCATTAACTATGACATTATGATGTTAGCTATAGGCCTGTGGGGTCTCAGTTTCCCAATCAGGCATGGCAGTGGAAGCCTGGGACACTAACCACTAGGAAACCAGGGAACTAGCAATGCCAAACTTTTAAGTACACACCNAAAGTGCCTAATTTCTCACCATTAACTATGACATTATGATGTTAGCTATAGGTCTGTGGGGTCTCAGTTTCCCAATCAGGCATGGCAGTGGAAGCCTGGGACACTAACCACTAGGAAACCAGGGAACTAGCAATGCCAAACTTTTAAGTACACACCATTGTGAAAGTATACCATGAATAGTGATTTTATTTGGACTCTATGGCATTTGTGGTAAAATGATAATATAGAAAGCAAAGAACTTTCAAATATATTAAAACTTTCCTGGACAGATATTCAGCATGAATAAAATTAAGCTTGCCGCTATTTCTTTCCATTGCTACAAAAACTATTTGTACATGTTTCTTATATTTTAAGGAGGGGACATAAAAACTAACTAATATCCAAAGCCACAATTTAGAACATAAAACATGCCTTTAAAATTCTGGACTATCTCCTATTGAAAATATGGGCAATTGATTTCAGGTACAAATGTAATTTTTATTTTTTAACTGAAGTGTAGTTGATTTACAGTATTTTATTAATTCCAGGTATACAACATAATGATTCAGCATTTTAAATAGATTATACTCCATTTAAAGCTATTATAAAATGACTATATTTCACTGTGCTCTACAATAAATCCTTAGCAACCAAAAGTCTGTTGGTTACATAAGGGTTGAGACTAGACAATAAAACTAGTATACATTTTCTGTTAAGAAATCTCCTTCTTAAAGGATTAATACCCCTGAGTCTCTATGGTATCACATATGCTCAAGGAATACAAACATCAGCTTCTTGCATTAAGTTTACTGGCACTTCAATTCAGTTCAGTCGCTCAGTCGTGTCCAACTCTTTGTGGTCCCATGAATCGCAGCAAGCCAGGCTTCCCTGTCCATTACCAACTCCCGGAGTTCACTCAGACTCACGTCCATCGAGTCAGTGATGCCATCCAACCAGCCCATTCTTTGTCATCCCCTTCTTATCCTGCCCCCAATCCCTCCCAGCATCAAAGTATTTTGCAATGAGTCCACTCTTTGCATGAGGTGGCCAAAGTATTGGAGTTTCAGCTTTAGCATCATTCCTTCCAAAGAAATCCCACGGCTGATCTCCTTCAGAATGGACTGGTTGGATCTCCTTGCAGTCCAAGGGACTCTCAAGAGTCTTCTCCAACACCACAGTTCAAAGGCATCAATTAATCGGTGCTCAGCCTTCTTCACAGTCCAACTCTCACATCCATACAAGACTACTGGAAAAATCATAGCCTCGACTAGACGGACCCTAGTTGGCAAAGTAATGTCTGCTTTTGAATATACTAGTAGGTTGCTCATAACTTTTCTTCCAAGGAGTAAGCGTCTTTTAATTTCATGGCTGCAGTCAACATTTGCAGTGATTCTGGAGACCAAAAAAATAAAATCTGACACTGTTTTCANTGCTTTTGAATATGCTATCTAGGTTGGTCATAACTTTTCTTCCAAGGAGTAAGCGTCTTCTAATTTCATGGCTGCAGTCACCATCTGCAGTGATTTTGGAGCCCCCCAAAATAAAGTTTGACACTGTTTTGTATATAGCAGTGTGTATATGTTAATTCCAAACTCCTAATGTATCCCTCCTCCCCCTCATTTCACAGCCGTACATTTGAAGTCTGTTCCTACTTTGTAAGTAAATTCATTGTGCATCATTCATTAGATTCCACGTATGAGTGAGATCAGATGATTTTTGTCGTTCTGTCTTGCTTGACTTAGTACGAGTATCTCTAGGCCCATCCACGTTGCTGCAAATGGCATAATCTGGTGGTTATGAAAATGATACACACTATTAAAATGATCAGAAACTGAAAATGTAAAGAAGAAGTGAAAGTCACTCGACATCACGTCACCCGGAGAGGACTACTGTTAGCAGTTAATGGTATAATTGATAGAATCTACAGCCTGTCTAGGTAACTCTACATTCATGCTATTTGGCAGTGCGTTTTGTTTGTATACTAGTATCCAGGATGTTTTTCTGTGCAAATAAATTAAACTATAATATATATAGTTTAATATATATACATTATAATATATAATAGTAATATATATAGTTATAAACTATAATACATATCCATAAGAATGTCATAATATTCTGTTGTATTTATTTTTGTTTGTAAAATAATATCCAGGATTATTTTTATGTAAACAAATTAAAAGATAATATATAATATATATAAACTATAATATATATCTTNTAGTTATAAACTATAATACATATCCATAAGAATGTCATAATATTCTGTTGTATTTATTTTTGTTTGTAAAATAATATCCAGGATTATTTTTATGTAAACAAATTAAAAGATAATATATAATATATATAAACTATAATATATATCTTAAGAAGTCATAATATTTTATCATATTTATTTATCTATACTCCTATTGTTGAATATTGAGTTTGTTTCCACCTTTTGCTATTGATATTGTAAACAATACTGAAACGGATGTCCTGGTTCCATTATTTCTTTATGGCTTCCCTCGTGGCTCAGACAATAAAGAATCTGCCTGCAGTGCAGGAGACCCAGGTTATCAAACCTGGGTCAGGAAGATTCCCTGGAGAAGGGAAGGGCAACCCACTCCAGGATTCTTGCCTGGAGAGTTCCATGGACAAAGGAGCCTGGTGGGCTACAGTCCATGGGGTCGTACTAAGTCAGACATGACTTAGTGACTAACACTTTCACTTCCTCTCCAGTTGTTTGGTCAAAGATGTTGATGTAGTAGTGGCTTCTGTCTGATGTTGCCTCATTACCATCTGAAGAGACTGTGCAATTTTGTATTTCCACTAACCATATAAAAAGCATCACCTTGTCCCTATAGTCTAATTGTATGAGCTTCATTGGTCTTTTTGATAGTTGTCAGGTTGGTGGTTAAAAATGGTATCTCATTATTTTATCTTTAATTGATCATTAACTTGCACATCTTTTCATACTTTCCATGATAATTTCTTTACCATTTGAGTTTGTATGTTTCAATCAAGTAAAGAATGAAGCGGTGTCAATGGATGTCCCTTCTGAATGACACTTTCGTGTCCAAGATCCTACTACAGTGGGTGGCGGTGGGGAAACAGGATGAGAAAGCCACTTCCTAGCTTGTCGGGAACTTAGCTGAGCTCTGCACCTGAGCAGCCAAGTCTTCTTCCAAGTGACAATTAGACCCTGGATTATCTTGGCTCTGACTTGGCGTTTCCTGGAGATGCCATTTTTATTAACGGTAATACTTGCTTAGCTCCATCTGGCCTTCTGAGAAGGGTTTCATGGGACTTACTTGGCTAAAATCTAGGATGCCAGGTTCCAGCTAAGATTGCCCAAAGCACAGCTGCAGTTACTGCAAGAAAAGAGTGACTTGTCTAAGGTCACGTGTCTGGCTGGACAAAACGCATGCCTCGATCCCAGATCTTCCTTCTCTTTCTCCTGTGTTACAGGATTTCACCTTGGACTTATCTACTTTCATAGTTATTTGTTATCTCAAACTCTGTGTTCTTAACCTCAGTCTCTCCCATATCACGTTCATTCACTCACTCATTCAACAACGCTTAGTGCATACCTACCTGTGCCAGGCCATGTTCCAGCACTGGGTTTGAATCCAAGCTTCTTACTTCCTAATCCTGATACCCAGCCCTTTGGACCTCACTTTCTTCCTCTCTAGAGTGGGCATGAGTTTAAGAGTCCCATGCCTGCCTCAAAGAGTTTCGTGAAAAGCAAACGCCGTGATGAGGGAAGGTGCTTTGCACATTCAGGATGAAAGCCAGTTTTTGTCTTTAAGAAGAACGCTCTTGGCTACTTTGTGGAAGAACCCGATGATCTCCCTACAAATCTCCCTAAGGGCAGGGTGCCTCCACTTGTCTGCTGCCACGGATGTGAACCCCCTCCCGTGGGGGTCTTGATGAACAGGGTTACACACAGTGGTCTCCAAGACCCTCCAGCTACCACATTCTTCAGTCCTAGGAGATCTGGCCTCTGGTCTAAGTTGAGGCTTAGGGGCTTCCGAGTTCAAGCTCTGGTTCAGGAGACTCTTCTGCAGGACTATGGCCTATGGCTTGTTGCTTCCTTCCAGGCTGTACAGTAAAAGCTGACAGGAGCCGAGGATCCGAGTTTGACTCTTAAACAAATTATACAGCTTCTCTTTACCTCTCTGCCATCCCCAGGCTCAGATCTCCGTCTGGGGAAGCCCATCCACCTGAAAATCAAAAGACAAGCTCCCTGCAATTCTGGGAGATGTGTTCTGATTGAAGATTGCAGAAGAGCCGGGGTATCTGGGGTTTTGGAATAAAATTTCTTCTTCTGCCGACAACAGATCGTGTCTAATCAAAACCCTTAATTAAAAAAAAAATCTCAGGTACTTAATTTGATTTGCTTATTTGCATAATATCGGAGCACAAAAGAAACCTGCTCCGCAGCCCCGCAGCCACTGCAGGCCAAGTGCTGGGCCCTCGTGATCCACCCTGCTGATCGGGGCTGGCTTTGGGGGAGACAGAGGGCTCCCTCCGATCAGTGCCGTTCAGCTGCTGAGGGTGGGCTCACGGGAAGGCCACTGCATAAGTGAGAAGTTTCTGGAAATGTCTTGGTAGGAAAAAAGCTTTTGTCCTACATTTCCACTGCTGGTATAAAATGCTGGATTCCCTGAACGTGGACCCCCTTTGCTTGTGGTATGAATGGAATGCGATGTCTGGGGCTTTAGGGCAGGAGCCTGATGGAGAAAGGCGGCGGACTGGGAGGGGGAAGGGGTGAACAGGGGCCCTGGAAACAAGCTGACACCTTTCACATCCCTGCCAGCCATTGGTGGCGTTTTTGCTTCTGTTGGTCTCTCTAACTGTCCTCACTGGAACGCCGTATGCGTGTCTAAGGACGAATGTTCACAGCAGATTAGTCTTAAGAGCCGGAAGGAATAGAAAGCTCCACTTGAACAGTACTGACTTCAAGCATCTGAGCCAAGCCCCACAGGGACTTTCTCTGCTGCCCTGGAGGTCAGGTCAGACAGCCGGGCCATGCACTTGAGGACCAGCAGGGGGCGCCCCAGAGGCCGGCCACTCTCAGCCCCGGCTGGAGCCGGGGACTCAGGAAAAACTGCCCTGCCGCCAAGAGAGCAGCTTTAAGCATCTGCACAGCTACTTTGCATCACAAATTCAGCTCCCTTCAGAAATGAGGTAAAATCAGGCTATCGGAACTTTGAGCAAACGTTTGTGTCCATTTTATTATTAAAAATCGTGTTTGATAAGCCGATTTTTTTCTCCTCAAATAGTGTAAGTGGTTGCTTAGAAAAGCTCCACTTCACATCTTTTAATTTTGAGTTATTCTCTTATCTGTAATAAAGTACCAGTCAAGCCCAGAATTAGTATTCTGGAAGAAAGGGCTTAATGAGCTAAAACATTTCTATCTGGGGTAGGGGAGGATCTTATCTTGCTTAAGTGTTTTAGAAGGAATTTGCAAGGCAAAAGGCAGAATATTTGGTATGACTAAATGGGAAAAAACAATACGCTGGCCTCTTCTCTTTTCCCGTGTGCCTAATAAGCCAGTTCACATGGCAATGCCTTCCTGTAGAGTGAAGTTCAACCTGGAGCGCTTGATACAGAACTTGGGCTTTTCATTTCAGGTGCGCTGGGATATTTCATTAACAAGAGTTAAGGAAGACCATAGCTTTCTTTTTTCCAGTTACATTTCTGGCATCGGGTGCGCTATCATATATCATTGTCTGCAGCAGGAGACTTTGGAAATAGCTGACTATTAGCAACTTAATTGCCCTTGAATATGCAATGCACACTTGTGCGGAGTGTTCGTGGCGAAGACTGCCAACAGACAGTGAAATGAGAAAAAATGCCCTCTTGGGTTACATCTGTACTGAAGTTTTAAAGAAAGAATAAAGGAAGATGTGGCTGTTAATGGAAGTTTTAGCAGGAGTTTAATAACTGTCACTCCATTTCAGGCACCTACTTGGGCTCTCGCTCTGTGTTAAAGGCTGGTTAATATCTAGTGTTTGGATAAACAGGTACCCTGAGTATCACTGCCTATTATCTGTTGGTCCACTGACTTTTTCTGGATTATAGATGTAAGAAAGATCTTTAGACTGTAACATTTGAGTAATGGTTTCATAAGAAAGGGTGTTCATTATGCGCATTTTGTAAAGTTCTGAGAATTATGCCTGGGTTTAAAAATCAGGACTGTATAGCAAGACCTCAGTTACATAACAATTGAAAGCAAGTATCCAGAATGATGCAAGTTGGGAATTTGAACAGCCAGATACCTGAGGTCCATTTATATCCTCAGCACCTCCTGTTTATAGTGGGATACCTAAATGCAAACAGTTTCGTTTGGGTAAACTATTAAACAAGTTAATTTAGAAGACCGGTCAGTGTGCAGATTTTAACAAAAGTATTAAGTGAGATTACTGTTGTACCTAGGCTGTTAAATGGTAATGGTATTGGCCAAGGATAGTTATGGAGGCTAACGTAAAATAATATTAGAATTTTAATAAGTTAAAAAGGACACAGAAAATGAGTGAAAGGAAGGAGGCATGAGCCAGGAGGCAGTTGAACTAGAGAAGATTTCAATGGCTGAGCTGATCATTCATTTTGTAGAAAGAAATCCTTGTCTTGCTTTAATTAAAATTTTTTCTAAATTAGTATACAATAAAATTGATTTTTTGCATATGTACATCTATGAACTTTAACACATTGTATAGATTCCTGTAACCACCACCACAGTCAAGATTCAGAACAGTTCCGGTACCCTCCGAAGCTGCTCCCGGCAATTCCAGAAGTCTCTCCTCTTCTTCTTTTAATCCTGGAAACCGTGAACCTGTTCTCCATCCCATCAGCTGTGTCTTTCTCTAAAAGACAAGTGAATGGAGTCAAGCAGTAAGTGACTTTTGGGGATCGGCTTCTTTCACTCAGCAAAGTGCCTTTAAGAGCCATCCAGGATGTTGCGTGCACTAGCAATTTTTTCTTGTTTATGTTTGGTTAGTAACTGGCCTTCGCTGGTGGCTCAGATGGTAAAGAATCTGCCCGCAGTACAGGAGGCCTGGGTTCAACCCCTGAGTCGGGAAGATCCCTGGAAAAGGGAATGGCAACCCAGTCTGGTATTCTTGTCTGGAGAATCCCATGCACAGAGGAGCCTGCAGTGACTGACTGACTGTGACTATGTGACTGAGTGACTGACCAGGATGAACTCCGCTTGGCTGCTATTTATTTTACATCTTGCCGGATTTGTGTGATGATATTTGGTTGAAGATGTTCGCTTCTAGGTTATAATAGCTATTAATTTGTAGTTTTGTTTTCTTGTGTTGTCTTTGTCTGGTTCAATTCTCGAGGTAGTCTGACCTTATAAAACTGTTGAGGATCATTCTCTTGTCTTCTATTTCCTGGGATTCTGTAGAATTAATTTTATTTCTTCTTTAAGTGTTTGACCGAGATTACCAGTGAAACCATCTGTGTTTCGAGATTTCTTGTGAGTGAAGTTTTAAGTGACAAAAATTCAAATTATTTAAATTTATAGAACTATTCAGCTTTTCTATTTCATCTTGGGTACGTTTTGGCAGGTGGTAGTTCTTGCGAATTGAGTCATTCCATCTAAATTGTTGAGTTTTTGTGAATAGAATTGTTCTTAGTTTTTATTCATTATCCTTTCAATATTGCCAACTCTGCCTATAGTAATATCTTCTCTTTCACTCATGGATTAATAATTTGAAACTTCTCTCTCTGCCTCTTTTGAGATCAGGTTTGAAATCTGTCATTTCTAATGATGTTAAAAAAAGTCTTTTTGCTTCATTGATTTTTCCCTGTTATTTTCCTCTTTACAATTTCACTTATTTCTATTCTTATTTTTAGTATTCTTATTTATTGTTTCCTTCGTCTGCTTGCTTGGATTTATTTTACTCATCATTTTTCTAGTTTTTTTTTTTAAAGCTAAAGCTTAAGTTAATAATCTGAGACCTTTAAAATTTTCTAATATGAGCATTTCATGCTATAGATTTCCCTTAGATCCACTCCTTTATGTTATGTAAAGAGGGTAAGTGGTAATGTCAAGTAATTTCCAGGAATGCAAATTACAAGCTATTTTCTCTCAGCTAATACAATTAAAATGAAAAACCCGTCAAACTGTGCGCCTACAGGTTAGGCTAGAGAGGGGTGCAAGTCTGTCGGAGGGCCTGTAGACGTACCCACATTTCTGTGGCACGGTGGTAACCCCGAGTGATGAAGGAAAGGCTGGATAGTAAGCTCTGGGCTCTGTTTGCTGTGTCATGGAATGGAGAGCCAGGGCGTTTCAGGATGCTCTCTGGAGCCTCAGCCTGCTCTTCCCTTCATTACTCAGAACCTCTCCTTGCCAGATGACGGGTACGGCGCCGCGCTTCAGTCAGAAAGCATCCAGACCCGTTAGAGCTCCCGAGAGGGCTCACGTCTGTGAGGCCTTCTCTGAGGAAAAACCCCCAACTGCACGTAAATTCCGACTGCACCGGGGCCTTGAAGGCTCGCTCCTCGCCGGCCCCGGGGCTCGCTGCCTGCGGCCCCCTGGCCTGACCCACAGCGGCCCCAGCACTGCAGCCCCCGGGTCTCCCTGTTCCCTGGGGGTCTGGCAGCAGCCAGCAATGCCTCCCCCTCAGAGTGCGGGAGCGGCTGAATTTTCTGTTGTGGTCAAAGACACACCGCGTAAACGTGGCCAGCGGCATGAGCGGCACATCCACATCTGTGCGAACATCACCACGCCTCCCTCTCCAGAGCTTTTGCATCTTCCCAGCTTAAACCCTCCACCCATCAAACACTAACTTCCACTCCCCTCTCCCACCCGTGGCCTCCACCGTTCTGCTTTCTGTCTGGATGAACCTGTCTCCTCTAAGCACTTTGTATGAGCGGAATCATAAAACATTTGTTCCTTTACGTTAGCTTATTTTACCCAGCATAATGTTTTCAAGGCTCATCCACGTTGTAGCCTGTGTCAGAATTTCCTTCTTTTACAATTTTCTCATTTTACTTTTTTCTGCTAAAAATCTGGTATCCACTTTATTTTTAGTTTTTATTGAAGTGTAATTAGCTTGGGGCTTCCCTTGTGGCTCAGCTGGTAAAGAATCCACCTGCAATGTGGGAGACCTGGGTTCGATCCCNCAATTTTCTCATTTTACTTTTTTCTGCTAAAAATCTGGTATCCACTTTATTTTTAGTTTTTATTGAAGTGTAATTAGCTTGGGGCTTCCCTTGTGGCTCAGCTGGTAAAGAATCCACCTGCAATGTGGGAGACCTGGGTTCGATCCCTGGGTTGGGAAGATCCCCTGGAGAAGGGAAAGGCTACCCTCTTCAGGATTCTGGCCTGGAGAATTCCATGGACTGTATAGTTCTTGGGGGTTGCATAGAGTCAGACACGACGGAGTGCCTTTCAGTTTCACAGTTAACTTACAATGTATTAATTACTTCTGTATAGCAAAGTGATTCTGTTATACATATATAAATTATTTTTTATATTCTTTACTGTTATCATTTATCAAAGCATATTGACTGTAGTCCTCTGTGTTATACAGTAGGACCTTGTTGTTCATCCATGCTGTATATAAAAGCTTACATCGGCTAACCCCAAATTCCCACTCCTCTCCTCCCAACCCCCTCCCCTTGGCAACCACAAGTCTGCTGTCTGCATCTGTGGGTCTGTTTCTCTTGTGGGTAGGTTCATTACGTCATACTTTAAATCCATATATAAATGACATCGTATAGTATTTACCTTTCTGACTTACTTCATTTAGTTTGACAATCTCTAATTGCATCCATTCCTTCCTTCCATTTTTATGACTTACTAGTATTCTGTGGGGTTTCCTTGGTGGCTCAGATAGTGAAGAATCCACTGAGGAGGGCAGGAGGAGAAGGGGGTGACAGAGGATGAGATGGTGGGATGGCATCAGCGACTCAGTGGACGTGAGTTTGGGCAAGCTCCAGGAGCTGATGCAGGGCAGGGAAGCCTGGCGTGCTGCGGTCCACGGGGTTGCAGAGGCAGACACGCCTGAGCGGCTGAACGGCAGCAGCCTTCCACTGCTTGCTCAGGCTCCACTGTGTTTGTCCGTTTGTCTGTTCGTTTGTCTGCTGTTTCCTTTCTGGCTCACTTGGCAGCAAAACGTTCTGAGCTGCCTTTCAGCGGATGGATATGGAGCAGGGAAGTGCATCTGTAGCCGTTAAGCTCTTAGAAGATCTTAGATCTAATGTACTGGGCTACTAATCAGGCTTTCGCAGCTCATTTTTCCTATGGCACAGAGTCCCAGTTCTCTCTGTGGATGGCAGGCGCCATACTGGAATCTCTTGGGGAATTTTTCCAAGTGTTACTTCTTCGTCTTTCTTCCAAGCTTCTTTCTGCTATTGAAAAATAAGGAAAATAAGTGGGTTTTAAGTCTTAGCTGTGTTGGGTGAAACTTGTCTTCGAGAGCAGCCATTGTAGACTCAAATGTTCCTGCAAGTGGCTTCTTGCATTAACCCGTGGAGTTATGATGAAAGAAGATTTATCTTGGCCGGGAGTATTTAAGCTTGTCATTCTTTAAATGTCTGTATTCCCTCTCTGGGGATTCATTAGTTTTCTTAACACATTGTTTTTAGTGCACTTTGCATACTTTAGTGCACTTTGCATACTTTGGTGCACTCTGCATACTTTCATGTGTTTCTGCCTGGATTGACTTGTCCCTTCAGGATGGACATTGTGTGGGTAGTTTTGACTTGTCACTGGGTGCCACAGAAGAAAGGTCAGAGAGGGCTCATGCGTTGCAGGGTGGGACACGCTGGAGCCTGACATCTATAGATGGGGGCGGCATTTCAGCTTGAGGAGACAGAAGCAGAAAAGGCTCAAGGGTCTGGAGGCATAGAGCTGTCTAGGGTTGCCAGAAAGAACAAGAAGTAGAAGAGAAGATAAACAATACTCTTCCTTCTGGAATTTCTTATTTTTTTCTGCCTTGAATATCTTTCCCACCTACTCAACTATAGGTCAAAATCCTCCCCAAAACCTCTATCAGAGATTTTTTTTCTCAACACTCTGTCATCCCTCTGGGACAGTCCACATGGCTTTCTACAGGAATGAATCTTTTTTCTCTTTTTCTCATCAGCTGGGATGGGTAATTCCTGCCTTTCCTGAAAAGTCTGTGAAGTCCTCAGGCTTTTTTTGCTCTCAGATTCTCCAGATCCTATTGAAGGGTTCAACAGTGTGATAGTCTGAACAGACACAATCCTTAACTGACGATGGACAAAGCCACTGGAGAACGTGAACGTCACTCAGTCGTGTCCAACTCTTTGCAACCCCATGGACTATATTATACATCCATGGAATTCTCCGGACCAGAACACTGGAGTAGGTAGCCTTTCCCTTCTCCAGGGGATCTTCCCAATCTAGGGATCAAACCCAGGTTTTAGACATCTAGCCATTGAAAAGGATCTTGCAGATGAATGATGAAACAGTGTCTGCGGAAAAATAGAACCATCATGTGATACAGAGTATTGAATTTTGCAACCATCCATTTACCATTGGAAGGCATCTTTGCCAAAATGTTAACAGTGGCTACCTCCGATGGACGTTCTAGATGATTTTGCTCAATGATCTGTGCTCCTTGGTCCACAGTAGACAGTGTTTCATGACTGGTTTTGTCTCTCTGTTGTGGAGTAGAGGCCTGGACCTGAGTTGGTGTTTGTTGAATGAATAAGTGAGTGACTAATATAGAATGATGTAAATAGACCATTCAGTGCTTAAAAATCTCTGAGGGCTTTACAATTAATAAGACAATGTGGAAGGCCATTACAGCTTGTAAAATAGTATACAAAATGAATGTGTTATAATTGTGGAAAGACCTCCAGGCCCCCTCTAGTCTATGGGGTACCCCTCTTGCTGGCTAGATGAGGTCCTTTCCAGCTTTCCTTTAGGACCACCCCTTTCTGGGAGCCTGGGGAGAGGTAACCTGAGCTCGTGTTTAACTCAGATTTATTTTACTTCAACTTGTCCCCTTTTAGAGTTAATTTAGCAACACGCATGCCCTTTCTCAAGATTTTTATCAGGTGGTGGTGAACTTTTAATGAATATAATAGAAAACATTTCCCCATCCCAGAAAACGGAGGGAGTTTGAAATGCATTTTGACCTCATCAACTTCTTTCATCTGGTCTCTGTAATCAGCTTTTATAAAAAGCACATGGCTGCCTGGCTATATCTTGATAAAGAACAGTTTTTGTGTTCTATTAAAAAATTCAGAGAACTGGTTTCAATCTTGAGAGATAGTGGGAGTGTGGTGCAGGGTGACGGGTGAGCTGTCTCCACCGTGCCCTGGTGTGAGGCCTGGGGAGCTGAGCTGAGTGCAGTTCTCAGCCCTGTTCCCCCCTTACGGGTGCTGTCGGGGGGACTCTCCACCTTGTCCCCAGGAGGGCGTCACTGACATGCACGCCTCAAAGCCCAGTGTCTTCTGGACAGAGGACAGGCAGCCACAGCCTGTAATGGGAAGGAAGACAGACCTTTGTTCTCATCAGTATCTGCTAAGGGGATACAGAAATGGCCCTTACAGCTTTTTCAAAGAGTTTTTCTAATGAGAAGTTTAAAGGTAATGAGCCCTCCCCCCAACCAATCCTTAGAGTTCTGACTCTGTGGACTTTACTTCTATCATAACTATTTTTGCAACAAATGCTTATGGCATATCCACTAGCTACCAGCCTTGTGCTAAGTGCTTAGAATACGTCTGTGAACAAAATGGTCAAAGGATGATTTCCTCCTGTAGCCGGCATGGTGCTCAGATAAACAGAGACTGTGATAAGACAGCTGGAGGATGTGTTAGAAGGTGATGGTGTTATAGAAGGAAGGAAAAGTTGAGTCCAGCAAGGTCGGGCACCAGGGTGGAGGGGGCGGGACATATATAGGACAGTTGGGATAAACCGTATTCGTTGGGAGAGATGGAATCAAGAAAACCTAACAAAACAACTAAGCGTCCCCACGGTGTGACAGGCAAAATCCTGGGATTGATGTACTTGTCCCCAGGCTGCGAGGATGATCATGCTGGGCAGCATGAGGTCTGATGGCTGGTACCCAACTCCAACACAAGCATCACCACATGGTACCATGTTCATTCCCCAGCTCCCCTGACCCGGTTCTTCAATCCCCACTCATTCCTCCCAGAATCTCCCCTTGGCCTTGCCTTCTGAAACACTACCCTCTTGCCTTTCTCTCTCTCTGTCCATTTCCTCTTAACTCCCTGGAGTTTCTTTCCACCACTTGAGTCTTTGCACACTGCTGCCGTCTGGTGTTCCACTTGCTCTGCTCTCCGATCCCCTGGACGATCTCACCTGCTCCGTGGCTTCTACAGCCACTTGTGAGCTGGTGATGCGCAATGTCTTTGAGCTGCATGTCCTCAGCTCCAGTCCCGTCCACTCGGCTGCCTTGGCAAGTCCCAAACTGATCTCATCCAGCCTGTCTACCCTTGGGAATTTTCCATTTTGGTAAGTGATAGATGATGCTTTCAAACTGTGGTGCTGGAGAAGACTCTCGAGAGTCCTTTGGACAGCAAGGAGATCAACCTAGTCAATCCTAAAGGAAATCAACCCTGAGTTTTCATTGGAAGGACTGATGCTGAAGCTCCAATCCTTTGGCCACCTGATGCAAAGAGCTGACTCATTGGGAAAGACCTCGATGCTGGGAAAGATTGAAGGCAAAAGCAGAAGGGGACGACAGAGGATGAGATGGTTAGATAGCACCAGTGACTTAGTGGATATGAATCTGAGCAAACTGCCGGAGATAGTGGAAGATAGAGGAGCCTGGTGTGTGGCAGTCCATGGGGTTGCAAAGAGTCGGACATGACTGAGTGACTGAACAACATATATATCTTTAGCTTAAAAAATAACACTTATTTCAGTCCATTTAATGCTTTTGTCAAGCGTTATTTTAATGGCTTCATAATAGCCCCCATCTATCTAACCATCCATAGTTGATCTTCCCAATTCCCTATTGCTGAGAACTTACGTTGTTTCTGAATCTTTGCTCTCACAAGCAACCGTACAATAAACATCCTCATTCAGTGTTTACATCTTTGTGTTTCCTTGGCCCAGGATTGGCTCATAAATAGCATCAATTTTGAGCTGATTTAGCATTCCCTTTGGATAAATTCCCAGAAGGCAATCCGGTGACTCAAAGGATATGAAGAATTTGAAGATGTTGGTGCTTGCTTATTGCCCTTTAGAAAGCGATAGTCAAATGTATTTCCACTGTGAATGAAAGATGTTTTTTTCNGCTGACACGCAGAATCCAAACACGCGATGCAAGTGAACTCAGTTACGAAGCAGAATTAGACTCAGAGATAGGAAACAAACTCAGGGTTTCCAAAGGGGAAGTGGGGGGAGGCGTAAATCAGTAGGAGTTTGGGGTTAATGTACACACACCACTATATAAAATAGGTAACCAACAAGGATTTGCCGTATAGTACAGGGAATTATAATCAATATCTTCTAAGAATCTATAAGTAGAAGAATCTGAAAAATAGTATGTATGTGCAGGTACATATGTATGTATATAACACTGAATCACTTTGCTGAGACCTGAAACTAACACAACATTGAAATTAACTCCAATGAAAGAAAAAAAGAGCGGGCCCACAGAACAGCCGTGGGAGGGGTGCCAGGGGCAGGTNATGTATGTGCAGGTACATATGTATGTATATAACACTGAATCACTTTGCTGAGACCTGAAACTAACACAACATTGAAATTAACTCCAATGAAAGAAAAAAAGAGCGGGCCCACAGAACAGCCGTGGGAGGGGTGCCAGGGGCAGGTCACCCTCCTTTAAAGCCAGTCTGAGGTGACAGATTACCTCTCAGAAGTAACGGTGGTGCCTGGGGGGTTCGGAAACTCCGAGGCCCAGCCCCTCAGTCTCTCTCATCTCCAGGGTCACAGTTTGGGTTGGTGGTAGGGATTAGAGCTCAGGAACGCACAGTCTGAATCCTCTTCAGGGAAGAGGGGGTCCCTGGGCTGGGAAGCCAGCCTGGGAGCTGCCAATAGTTAAACCTGAGATTGCAGGGAGAAATGAAACTGGCTTGTGTCTCTCTGCTGAAGCCCTGGAGGCAAGCACCCTCCTCCCCTAGAGCCCAGGCTGCCCTTGCTGCCTTGAGGCCCTGGTGCGGGGACAGGCCTGCAGCTGCCCTTCCTAGATGACCCCGGGGCCCTCCTCCCCTCCCCTGAAGGCCAGTGGGCTTGTCTCCCAGAGATCAACTCTCTGTCCTAAATGATCCCACCCTTTAAAAATGTGGTATATACACACAGTGGAATGCTACACAGCCATAAAAAGGAATTAAGTTTTGCCATTTGCAGCAACATAGATGGAACAGGAGGGCCTTATGGTACTTGAAATAAGTCAGGCAGAGAAAGATAAATACTGTATGATATCACTTACATATGGAATCTAAAGACTACAACAAACTAGTGAATATAATTAAAAAGAAGGTCCACAGATGCAGAGAGCAGATTAGTGTGGTTACCAGTGGGGAGAGGAAAGTGAGGACGGGCAATGTGGGGGTAGGGGATGAAGAGGTACAATTGTTAGGTGTAAAATAAGTAAGCACAAGGATGTATTATATGCGTGCTATGTTGCTTCAGTTGTGTCTGACTCTTTGTGACTCTGTGGACTACAGTCTCCTCTGTCCGCAGGATTCTCCAGGTNACTACAACAAACTAGTGAATATAATTAAAAAAAAGCAGGTCCACAGATGCAGAGAGCAGATTAGTGTGGTTACCAGTGGGGAGAGGAAAGTGAGGACGGGGAATGTGGGGGTAGGGGATGAAGAGGTACAATTGTTAGATGTAAAATAAGTAAGCACAAGGATGTATTATATGCATGCTAAGTTGCTTCAGTCATGTCTGACTCTTTGTGACTCTGTGGACTACAGTCTCCTCTGTCCGCAGGATTCTCCAGGTGAGAATGCTGGAGTTGGTTGCCAGGCCCTCCTCCAGGGGAATCTTCTCAACCCCGGAATCGAACCCACATCTGTGTCTCCTGCACTGGCAGGCGGGTTCTTTTCCACTAGTGCCACCTGGGAAGCCCCATATGTTGTATAACGTGGGGAGTGTAGCGAATATAGTGTAACAGCTGTCGCGTGTAACTTAAAAAATTGTGAATCACTATATCTACCCCTGTAATGCATATACCATTGCACGTCAACTAGATTTGAATTAAGAAAAATAGTGACGAAAGCAGTGATGGCTGCTCGTCACCCTCCCTGTACCAGAGGCCCGGGCTCCCACCCCTGGCTGTGTTGATGGGGTGTGTGTGTGTGACTTGCCTTACAGCTAAGTGGGATGACCAGCCCTCCTGGTTTGCCTGGAACCAAGGACTTTCAGGGCTCAAACTGGAACAAGTTGGTCATCTTAGGGGACATAATCTGGGGAGAATGTAAACTGTATTTAACTGGTATTCTGAGTCGTTCAAGGACGACTGTACCCTGTGAGAGTTGGCTAAAAATACGTTGATTCCATTATTTATTGAACAAACACAAGGCCACATACTCAGGGGCTGGAAGAACGCTGATAGACATTCAGCGTGGTCTCGAAACTTCCCTGAGTCGCTGTGTGAACGGAGGTGTTATCCAGTATTTACCTTCTAGACTCGGGCTGAGGGTTCAGTTACGCTGGTGGACATGGCCCGTATTATCACTGATGCCAGAGCGTCAGATGCCTTGGTGTACTTAGGAAACACTTGCAAAGGGAAGATGCACTTGGGCTCTATATGACATTGCTGAACTGATGGCTCTGCAGCAGTCGTTCTCACCGAGGGCAGAGTTTGCCCCTCAGGGGTCACCCGGCCACATCTGGTGGTCATGATGGAGGGGTGGTCATCTAGAGGGTGGACGCAGGGCTGCTGGTCGACACCCTACAATGCGCAGGACAGCCCCACGGAAAACATTCCTCCCCGCCTGATGTCAACAGCGCTGAGGGCGAGACCCCGCCCTGGGGAGGGAGCCGCGGACTGGCTCTGCCTAGAAGCGCGAGGTGGGCATCGCCTCTCTCCCGCATGTGGATGGCTCCATGGCGCGGGGCTTTCTTCCTCTCTAGATGCTGAGCCAGGAAGCTCGCAGTGTGACCGGGATCCAGCTAGCTTTATCATGAGCAGGGCCTGGGGAGGTTACAGAGCAGGAATGCTAGGCCTTCTTTGGGTGTTCTAGAAGATTCTACCCAGGAATTGTGGAAAGAGCCTTTCCAGCGAGCTGAGGCTCTTACGAGTCCCCTACCTGAGACAGCATCTCTCACAAGGACCAGCTTATTTTCAGGGGGTTCACCTGGCACCTACATGGGGTGAGTTCCCAGGGGCTGGTTATTGCCATTTACAGAGCTACCTGCATTTTGTTTTATTTTTTAAAAAAATAATTTCACATGTACCCCAATGTTCATCTCAGCACTGTTTATAACAGCCAGAACTTGGAAGCAACCTAGATGTCCATCAGCAGATGAATGGATAAGAAAGCTGTGGTACATATACACAATGGAGCATTACTCAGCCATTAAAAAGAATACATTTGAATCAGTTCTAATGAGGTGGATGAAACTGGAGCTGATTATACAGAGTGAAGTAAGCCAGAAAGAAAAACACCAACACAGTATCCTAACACATATATATGGAATTTAGAAAGATGATAATGATAACCCTGTATGTGAGACAGCAAAAGAGACACAGAGGTATAGAACAGTCTTTCAGACTCTGTGGGAGAGGGCGAGGGTGAGATGATTTGGGAGAATGGCAAAAAATGAAAGCTTATTTGTTTACTTATTTTTGGCTGTGCGGAGTCTCTGTTGCTCCGTGAGCTTTTCTCTAGCTGGGCTGGGTGGGGGCTGCTCTCTAGCCGTGGTGGGTGGTTTCTCTTGTTACGGAGCAGACTCGGCACATGGNAAAAATAAAAGCTTATTTGTTTACTTATTTTTGGCTGTGCGGAGTCTCTGTTGCTCCGTGAGCTTTTCTCTAGCTGTGCTGAGTGGGGCTGCTCTCTAGCCTTGGTGGGTGGCTTCTCTTGTTATGGAGCAGACTCGGCACACGAGCTCAGCAGCTGAGGCCCCAGAGCTCTTACACGCCGGGTCAATAGTTGTGGTGCACAGGCTTAGCTGCCACACGGCCTATGGGATCTTCCTGGACCAGGGGTTGAACATATGTCTCCTACATGGGCAGGTGGATTCTTTACCACTGAGCACTAGGGAAGCCTGATACTTGCATTTGAAAAAGTTTTCTTTTGGCAACAATTTTACAGTCATAGAAAAGTTGCAAGAAGAATACAAGGACTCCCTTTACCCAGAATCTCCAAATGTTAACATTTATCACAGTTGCCTTACTCTCCTCTCCACTCTATGGTGTTCAACTGTGGTGTTGGAAGAGACTCTTGAGAGTCCCTTGGACTGCAAGGAGATCTGAGATCCAGCCAGTCCATCCTAAAGGAAATCAGTCCTGAATCGTCACTGGAAGGACTGATGCTGAGGCTGGAGCTCTAATACTTTGGCCACCTGATGCGGAGAACCGACTCATTGGAGAAGACCCTGATACTGGGAAAGATTGAAGGTGGGAGGAGAAGGGGACGACAGAGGATGAAAAGTTTGGATGGCGTCACTGACTTGATGGACATGAGTTTGAGTAGACTGCAGAAGCTGGTGATGGACAGGGAGGTCTGGACTGCTGCAGTCCATGGGGTTTCAAAGAGTCGGACATGACTGAGCGATTGAACTGAACTCTCTCCGCGCTATAGATACGTTATGACCTTTACCACCTAAGAGCATGTGGCAGAATTGATGCCCCTTTGTCTCTAAATACATCAGCGTGTGTTTTATAAAAACAAGAACACTCTTTTTGAAACCATAGCACGATGGTCAACAAAAGGAAGCCGGCACCCATGCGGCGTTAACTAACCCAGAGGCCTTGTTCAGGTCTCATGGGTGGTCCTGCTAACGTCCTTTCTAGCAAATTCTGCTTCCCCACCCCCTGAGGGCCCCACTTCAACTGCTGAGTTGTCCTGTTTCCTTACGCTATCTAGCCTTCAGCGTCGTCTTGGGTTTTCCTGTCTTTTATGACCGTGACAGTTTTGAGGAGTACAGGACGGCTACTTTATTGCCTGTCCCTCTTTCTGAGTTTGTCTGATGTCTCCTTGTGACTAAATCCAGGCTGTGCATTTTTAACAAGATGCTAGAAGCCGCAAAGCAAGGCAGCGCTCAGGCACCATCGAACCAGGAGGAGAATGAGGTCCCTGTGCCCGTTTCCAGCCACGTGAGCTCTCCCTGGTTGGGTTCTCTCCTGTATCGTTAATACCTTCCCCTTCGTAATTATTAAGTATCTTGGCGATGGCTCTTGGAAGCCCCATAATTATCCTGTAACCATGACATCGTCACTAGGTTTAGCATCCACTGGCGCTTCTTGCTTGAAACAATGATGATGATGTGGGTTGCCCAGTGGTGATTTTTAGAAATCCCATCCTTCCTTCTGTGTTTAGCTAGAATTCTACCATTAGAAAGAACTTTTCCTTTCTCCTCTTTATTATTTTTAATTTCATTTATATCTGGATGGATCCATAAACCCTTATTTTGGTCTATGGCTAATAGCCCATTACTATCACTATTTTGATGCTGAAATTGCCCTAAACCTGGCCGTGGGGAGCTGGCCCCTGTGTCCTCTGGACATGTTCCACTTCCTTGATTTTGGCACAACATGCTAGTCTAGGTCCATTCTGTCTTTTCGCTGCACCCACCTGGAAACCAGTCATTTCTCCAAGAGGCTCTGGTTCCTTTCATTAGAGAAAGGTATTCAGAAACCAGGATTTGGGCTCTGGGGGTGCCCATGGCAACTAATTTCTTTCAAACCCTCTTATGAGCAGACAGAGGTAGAAAACGTATGTATGTGAGTGCATTCCTGTTATCATCCATCCATCCATCCATCCTGACCTCCAAATCTAATCCAGCACCATGGGGTTCATTCTAATCTTCCTCCCTTGCCCTTTTGTAACTCCCTTTTCCAACAGTGAAAAACTTGGTTCTCGTTACACACAATACGTTTACTTTTTACTCAATATGACAACATCCACGAAGTAACTTTAGAATTGGGCTTTCCTGGCGGTCCCGTGATTAAGACTCTGTGCTTCCGCTGCAGGGGGCTTGGATCCGATCCTTGGTTGGGGAAGATCTGCATGCCGTGAAGTGCAGCCGAAGAAAAAAAGGGAAAAAGCCCCATAATTTTAGAATTGCTATCTCATACGGCTGTGGACAAATCAGATAATTGGCGTCCTATCCCTTCTTCTTCTTCTTCTTTTTTTTTAATTTAACAGTTTTTTGTTGTTGTTTATCCATAGCCTGCGGTGCTAAGGGCAGACGCAGAGTGACCAGTTCAAAAGTCCCTTGATTTGGCTCTCCTGTCTTCAGTGTACTGGCATCCAAAATACATTCAGGTTCATCTGTTTCTGTTTGTATTCCATCTGGGGGTTTTTCTCTTTATTTAATTAAAGATTTTTGAGTATGTGAATTAGCATGTCTCTAAAAGCCAGAACCGTGTGAATATTATCCTCAGGGGGTGTGCCCCGCCCCTTTCTCCGCCTGTCCCCACCCCTTCCATTTTTCTGCCTTTTNACCTGTTTTTGAAGCCAATGATCTGCTTTGCTGGATGCCTGAAGTCCTCTGCCAGCCTTCAGAAGTTGTTTTGTGGAATTTACTCAGCGTTGGATTGTTCTTTTGATGAAATTGTGTGGGAGAAAGTGGTCTCCCGTCTTATTCCTCCGCCATCTTCCCACCCTCCCCCCTAAAGGACTTTAAAAGACAAAAGATTTATATGATCTGAAGAGAAATCAGAGTATCAGAGAAGGGATTTTAAAGGGTCATGAGGAAATTTGATGGATACTTTTGATTGTCTTAATTGTGGTGATTGTTTCATGGGTGTGTACATATGTCAAAACATCAGATTATACACTTGAAATGCATACTTTTTTTCTGTCAATTATACCTCAGTGAAGCTGTTAGGGGAAACAAATAATTAACCCATTTCAAATTCTGTGAGTTGAGAAGTTAAAGTCATAATTTTTTAAACTTTATTATTTATTTTTAATTTTACTTTACAATACTGTATTGGTTTTGCCATACATCAACATGAATCCACCACGGGTGTACACGTGTTCCCAATCCAGAACCGCCCTCCCACCTCCCTCCCCATACCATCTCTCTGGGTCATCCCAGTGCACCAGCTCTAAGCATCCTATATCCTGCATCTAACCTAGACTGGCGATTCATTTCTTATATGATATTATACATGTTTCAATGCCATTCTCCCAAATCATCCCACCCTCTTCCTCTCCCACAGAGTCCAAAAGACTGTTCTATACATCTGTGTCTCTTTTGCTGTCTCGCATACAGGGTTATCATTACCATCTTTCTAAATTCCATATATATGTATTAGTATACTGTGTTGGTGTTTTTCTTTCTGGCTTACTTCACTCTGTATAATAGGCTCCAGTTTCATCCACCTCATTAGAACTGATTCAAATGCATTCTTTTTAATGNAAGGATGCTCAGCACCGGCTGGGGCTGGCTGCCTGCTGGCCCACAGGGGCCGAGATGGCAGAGTCCCTGTGTCCTTTCCAGACACCTTAGTGCCTTGGGGAGCAAAGCTGGGGCCCCAACTCAAGCTCTGGGAGTGAGCCTCAGTTCTGCCTTTTCTGGGGGAGGGTGGGCACCTCCTGAGCCTCACCTTTCTCCTTAGTGGGGAGGGGGCGCAGAGACTCTTCTCTGCTGGCAAAGTGTCTGGGGACAGAGGGGGTGTTTCTCTGGTTTCCTCCTGCCCTGGGGCCTCCCGTTTCCCCTTGCGCTGTTCTGGGAGCTCCCTGGGGTGGCTGTGGGTGACCTCTGACCGCCTCCCCTCCTGAGGCCTCCCTGCCTGGGGTGGGCTCCGTCTTCTCCCCAGCCCTGACTGAGGGCCTTCAGACTGACCCGCCACAGGCACTTTAGAAGATGATGTCCACGCTTTGACCAAAGGAGTAATATCTTATCACATTTACGCATGCGTGCTAAGGCACTACAGTCGTGTCTGACTGTGTGTGACCCCATAGACTGCAGCCCGCCAGACTCCTCTGTCCATGGATTTCTCCAGGCAAGAACACTGGAGCGGGTTGCCATTTCCTCCTCTATTACATTTATAGTGACGTTATATTCGGGTTGGCCAAAAAGTTTGTTCAGTCAGTGACTGTGTCTTTCAGTAAAGATGAGATGGTTCGATGGCATCACTGACCCAATGGACATGAGCTGGAGCAAACTCTGGCAGATAGTGAAGGACAGGGAAGCCTGGCGTGCTGCAGTTCATGGGGTAGCAGAGTCAGACAAGTCTGAGAGACTGAACAACATAAAGTTCTTGGTGAAAATGAAAAGTAGGTCATTGGGTTTTTTTTTTTTAAAGTAAAACTGAAAAAACTTTTTGGCCAACCAAATACCTTGCGATTTCTAAAATTAAGTTATCATGTCCCATGCCCCTCCTGTGGCTGGGTCCCTGTTCTGTTTTAAGAGAGCAGGGAAACCACCCCATGATTTACTGCTNTAAAGTAAAACTGAAAAAACTTTTTGGCCAACCAAATGCCTTGCGATTTCTAAAATTAAGTTATCATGTCCCATGCCCCTCCTGTGTCTGGGTCCCTGTTCTGTTTTAAGAGAGCAGGGAAACCACCCCATGATTTACTGCTGCGGAGAGTTAACTCCCATTCAGCCCCCGGGCCCCGGCCTGTGTTGCCCTGAGCCTTCTCTGTGGTTCACCCTGTAGGTATGATGGGGAGTCCTTCACTGAACCCCGCAACTCCCCAGGCCCTAGCTGGTGAAGCCGGGCCCCTGAGGGTACCACTTCTCCTGAAAAGCCCCACCTGCTCGGCTGTGCTACACGCAGCCTGGAGCCCCTTCTTGGAGTGAGAGCCTGAGGTTGGAGGAGCCAGCTCCCTGCCCCTGGGGCCAGAGCACCACGTCCGTGACCTCAGGAGAGCGCCGAGGTCTTCCCGCTTTCCTTCTCCACCCCACTCACCCCGATGACCCCAGGCTGGCTTCGTGCGTCCAGGACAGGCTTGGGCAGGAGGCTCGGTGCGGTCCAGCCCTGCTGCGTTTGCAGCCTGCGGTCATCTGCCCACCTCCACCCGCCTCTGCCTGCCCGCGTCCAGGCCCACGGGGCAGTGGGCTCCTCCAGGTGCTCGAGGCTCCTTAGCCCCATTCCCAGGCGTCCCTCACAGGCAGGGAGGCAGGTGACACCTGTCCTAGGGCAAGAGCCATGACAAGCTGATAACATCTCATCTTCAAAACAGCCCTGAGGAGTGTCCCTGGGACCCATGCCGGTGTGGTTAGATCTTGCTGGAAGCTGCAGATTTCTGTGCCTAATATTATTATTTACACATCAACATCGATGTTCAGTATCAATCCATATGCAGTGTNGACTTACGCTCTAAGCTCCACGTTATCGCACTTATCCACTCCCCACATCACGACCTTCTTCTTGTCGTTCAGTCACCAGGTCGTATCCGACTCTTAGCGACCCTGAAAACTGTAGCACGTGAGGCTTCCCTGGATGTTCAGTATCAATCCATATGCAGTGTGTAGGGGTGATAAAAAGCGTCAGACAGGCAACATATTTTATTTATGGGTGGTAAATATTTTAAAACTCCCATGTGTTTTGATTGGAAAATGCGCATTACTGGACAATTTGGTTTCAAAGGTTTCTTTCTAATGTGAGATTTATTAAGATGTATGGGGTAGTCACAGAGGTGTGATGGGGTCTGGGTGAAAGTCCTGCGGGGGAAGCTGGGGCTCCGCCTGGTGACTTTTGCGTTCCCAGACCCATTTTATGATTCAGGACTCTTCTGTGTCTGTTATTAAGACACAGTGATTGGCTCTGCATGAACTAACAGCTGCGTAGTCTTGCCTGAAAGGAACAGGGTAGCTGCTTTGGAAAGTCAGCTCGTGGGTTATATTTTTCCATTATGAGAGGTGGCCCCTGGGCAGGACTGATACGGGGGAGTTAATACAAACGTCTCAGTAAGAGATGCAGTTCCAGGATCGACCACTAGATGGTGCACTAAAGGCCACATGGAGGGCCGGACGCTCTTTAGAGGGATGGCCAGGGGCGATGTCGAGGTCTGATTTGGCCTGGAAGAAATTTCAAACGGGGTGATGAAGCTGCCCCTGAAGCCCTGCATCGTGTCTCCCAGCTCCCTCCTGTCCAGGGAGGTTCCGTTTGGGGCCTTGGAGGACGTTCTTTTGGGGCTCTCTATTGCAGGCAGAGGTGGAGCATGTAATGGGGTGTGGGGCAGTAACCAGGCTGGGGGTGCAGGAGGGCGCTTTCACCTGCAGCTCTGCTACGGGCTGCACTGGGTCTCTTCCCCCAAAGGTCTGCTGCAGTACTAACCCCCAGGAGCCTCGGATCTGTTCCTTGTGTTGTTCAGTCGCTAAGTCGCGTGTAACTCTTTGTGACGTCGTGGACTGCAGCACGCCAGGCTTTCCATGAAGCCCATGAACAGCGTGAAAAGGAAGCCCAGAATGCGGCCTTCTTTGCCAGCTTAGTCAGTTGCGATGAGGTCATGCTGGAGTAGTGTGGACCCCTGGTCTGATGGCCGGTGGCCTTAAAAGAAGACACAGAGACACAGGGAGACGACAGGGACTGAACGATGCCTCAGCTGGGAGCCTCCGGGACCTGGAGGAGGCAGGAAGCTTGCCCCCACACCCCTAGAGCCTCCAGAGGAGCACGGCCCTGTGGACACCTTGATTTCGGCCTTCTGGCCACCAGAACCTCAAGACCACAACAGTCTGCTGTTTTAAGCCAAAGAGAGCGTGGTCTTTGCTCCCGCAGCCCCGGGAAACTGATACACGTGAAGGCACAAGAGGAGATCAGCCCTGAATACTCACAGAAGGACTGATGCCGAAGCTCCAATACTCTAGCCACGCGATGCAACGAGCTGGCTCACTGGAAAAGACCCTGATGCTGGGAAAGACTGACGACAGGAGAAGGTGGCGACAGAGGATGAGATGGTTGGATGGCGTCACCGACTCAATGGACATGAGTTTGAGCAAACTCTGGGAGATAGTGCATGACAGGGAAGCCTGGCATGCTGCAGTCGCAGAGAGTCAGACGTGACTTAGCGACTAAACAACAACAAAAAGGAGCCCTCTGCCGGGACAGATCCTGCGCTTTGCTGTTGGGATGCGAGGTTTCGCAGCACTTGGTCGAGCCTTGGCCTGCACCCTGCACCATTGTGGAAATGGGAGGAATCACAGATTCCTGCACCTGAAGTGTGGGGCTCAGACTGGCCCAAGTGGGCAGGGGGAGGGTGGATGGGAACTCTTTCCTGCGAGGCTAGAGATGGAGCTGGTCACTGCGACCCTTGCCCCTACTTCGACCTTCTCTCTTTTCTTGGTTTTTAGAGTTTTCTTCTCTGAGCAGGTATGCAGTTGAATGGCAGGAGAGCAGGAAGTCTTATATTAGTCTTTAAGATTCAGCCCAGAACTTGGATGTGGGGAAACTTATGAATTAACGCCTCATGTTGTGAGTGCCACCTCAGCTGATTCCCACCACTTATCTTGACAAAAATGCCTCCCACCTGCCCTGGACTCTGGATACAGCAGATACCCCTACTGTACCTGAGCCCTGGAGGGAAGGAGCAGGATGCCGCGTACAGAGCGCTCAGCATCGCCTGGAAGGCGGTGGTCCCACTGGACCCTGCAGGACCCCGGGGTGGCCCTGGGACTCTTGCCGCTGAGGTGATAACTGAACAGAAGTTGCCAGGCCTCGCAGTCCCTGAGGGCTGCAGTCTTTGAAACTGGCTCCGTTCCTCTGAAAACACAGAAGAGGCTTGGGAACCGCCGGCTTCTCCTTGGGCTGTTATCTCCTCCGTGAGAAGCCAAGAGCAGGCCAGCAGTCAGCCCGGTGAGACTAGGGCTGGGGCGTACCCCTCCCCAGAAGGGAGAAGCTGGTGCTGGGGATGAAGCAAAGTGACCACGTCCACTGTCTAATTTTTCTGGATCAGAAACCGCATTCCTGCAGGATGTTAGCCCTCTGGCAAATACCCCCAGCTCTCCTGGAAGCCTGGCCTTTCTGATGGGGTGCAGGTCATGTGTGGCCAACCTGCCCCAGCCGGAGCGGGGGATCGACACGCTCCGGGAAGACAAAGCCAGGTGGTCATGGGTGGGTCTCCAGATGGCCGAGGAGAGGCCACTGTCTCGCTTCCCAAAGGGAGGGCGCGGCCGTGGTCACTGGAGTGGTGGCGGGGGACATCCGCCTGCTACCCCACGCCCCTCCTGCCACGGCACTGTAATTATGGAGCTGCCGGTCTTTGTAGAGTTCTCGGCTTCCAGCAAATATTAATGGGCTGCTTTTTATTCATTTAGCTTATGTTTTTGAAAGATGGCCTCAAACAAAAAGATGATATCTGTATGTTGTGCTTTAATTTATTTTCACCTTTTTTTCTCCTGTGGAGACCCCTAGTGTATCATCACTTTGTTTACCACAAATTAAACCCGGGCTGATTGTTTACCAGACTGGGGGCCCCTGTGCATTGCTCTGCTCTCTCTCTCTCTCTCTTTTTTTTTTTAAATAATCACAACCTGGGATTCATTTGCGGAGGCCCTAATCTGCATGAGAATTATACAATTAACTTTTGATTAACCACCTAGTTCTTTTTGAAGCCGCAGTGTATAGGATACTCTGCATTTAAATAATTTTCCTTAAATTGGGAGCAGGCCTTTCATTAAGCTGGTGAGTTTGACTAAACAACAACATTTGGGATAATCAGGGTTGAAACAAAAGGCAAGCCGGCAGGGCTAGAATGTCATCTTTAAATATAACAGTGGAGATAAAGGCCCCCAGATTGGGCCTTATCGAAACACAAAAAAATCAAAGCGCTCTCTTGTCTGTGGCAAAGCGCGGAGGCCCCAGTTGATGTCGGGCGACCATTGTCTGGCGGGGCTGCGGCAAGATTTGCATTCAGGGGGCCTGGTGAACACACGTTACATCACGTAGAGGACTTATCTCCAAGTCTGACAATAATTATCAGGGAGAATATCCTCAGAATGACTTTTTTTGTGATTTTTATGCCTCCCCAACACAAGGAAGGGGAGATAACGGCATTAGGAGAAAGGCGAGAGTCTCCGAAGGCTCTCCCCGGAGCTGGTTCTTCGATTAAATTTGCTCTGGCACTCCGGTGCCGCCGAACAAGGGGGAAGAAAGCCTGTGAGCCTTTTATATCGGGTAATAATAGACCTGAACACAGCCCTCACCCAAGATAAGATCCATTGTCGGAACAAACAAAGGAGCCGCATTAAACACCGCCGCAGGAATATCTATGAGCAAAGTTTGAAACCCTCTTCCCTCTCCTCCTCTCCTTGCTCCTTCCTTCACCTGGTTCTGCAGGACGTGTCCTGGCACCCCCAGGAGACCATGGCCGGAACCGCTGGTCCGTGGGAGCCTGGGCAGTGAGGTCACGGTCTTGGCGGTTATCAAGGTCAAGGTCGCCTTAAGACTTGCCAAGGTCAGGGTCCTGCCCTGCGTTCTGCGTCTCCCACTCTTCCCATTTTTGCTTCTTCCCCGGAAGTCCAGCAGAAGAGACCTTCATCTCAGACCTTCATCTCAGACACAGATTCCCGAGGGGCTTGGTGGAGGGTTGAAAAGACCTTGGTGGAGGGTTGAAAGATTCTTCCTTCCACCCACCTTGGTCCAGCCCACCTTCCCTGGCCTTCAGAGTTCTTGTGTGTGTGCGCTGAATTGCTTCAGTCATGTCCTATGCTTTGCGACCCCGTGAGCCCACCAGGATCCTCTGTCCATGGGATTCTCCAGACAAGACTACTGGAGTGGGTTGCCATTTCCTCCTCCAGGAGATCTTCCTGACCCAGAGATCAAAACCAAGTTTCCTGCATTGCAGGCAGATTCTTTAACCATCTGAGCCACCAGGGAGGTCTCTGTTTGTCCTTAGAAGAACCGTTCTTCCTTCTCTTTAAGGGGATTGGTAAGCAGCCAGTGTTATACTAATGTAACATCCCAGCAAAACCAGAGTCCCGTGCTTCAGTGCTTCAGATCAGCTGCTTTTGCAAAGCCATCTGCACTGAGTTGACGAGCTCACAGCATCAGTGTTGGTTCCTGCATTCCTGATTGACGTCCAGGGTCAGAAGGTACAGATTTCCTCCAGGCTGAGAGCAGGGAAAACTGCAATATGGAGCAAGTTTTCTAGTGAGATTGAGATCAGATTACCAGTTTTTCTTTTTGCTTTTTGTCTTCAACCAAAAAGAATGGCCAGCGGTCAAGATTTGCTCAATCTGAGTTGTGTGCAGCCCCTCAACTTTCCTTGCCATCTGCCCTCTCAAGCCTTTCCTGACCTTTGCTTCCCGTGTGGGTCCGGGTCAGGGTGGAGGTTGCTGCAAGAGGTTCCCCACCCCCCACCTCGCCCAAATTCAAGATGGGAAGGAACAGCAGGCTGGGGCTGGGACTTGTGGCTGCTGCAGCCCCAGGAGCAGGGGAGCCCCTGGTTCTGAGCAGTGGAAGGATGGAGGGGAGGTAGAGACACAGTGTGGGCCTCAGGAGCAGCTTCCCTGCGTGGACACCTTGTCCAAAACCTGCTCCCAAATGCAGTGAGCGAGCCAGCAAAGCCAGAGCAGAAGGCTGCTGACTCCCAGGCCAGGGAAGGCAGCATCAGTGCCCTGATCGGTCTCTCCAAGCCTGGGGGCCCTGGCTTGACCCTGCGGATCGCCCACGTCTGGCAGGACAGAGAACCCACGCCTCACAGCTGAAGCCGCGGACCTAAGGGAAGCCAAGCACCCCACACCTGAGAGCGTTTCTGCCAGAGCTGGAGCAGGAGGGACGGGGGTCAGGGGACCGGTGGGCCATTCCTGTCCACTCCTGTCCTTGCCCACAGCCTGACCTCCCCTTACTGACTGGCCGGGCTCCTCAAGGCCGTCAGCAGCCGAACCCCCGCCCCCAAGGTTCCTTCCGGAGCCGCGATCTTTCTCCTCCAAGGGAGGCCAAACTCCAGGACAGCAGGGCCCCCGTGGCCAGGAGCCTCGAGGTTGCCCCTAACCGCAGAGCGCCATCTCTTTGCTGCANCTGAAGTGTGGGGCTCAGACTGGCCCAAGTGGGCAGGGGGAGGGTGGATGGGAACTCTTTCCTGCGAGGCTAGAGATGGAGCTGGTCACTGCGACCCTTGCCCCTACTTCGACCTTCTCTCTTTTCTTGGTTTTTAGAGTTTTCTTCTCTGAGCAGGTATGCAGTTGAATGGCAGGAGAGCAGGAAGTCTTATATTAGTCTTTAAGATTCAGCCCAGAACTTGGATGTGGGGAAACTTATGAATTAACGCCTCATGTTGTGAGTGCCACCTCAGCTGATTCCCACCACTTATCTTGACAAAAATGCCTCCCACCTGCCCTGGACTCTGGATACAGCAGATACCCCTACTGTACCTGAGCCCTGGAGGGAAGGAGCAGGATGCCGCGTACAGAGCGCTCAGCATCGCCTGGAAGGCGGTGGTCCCACTGGACCCTGCAGGACCCCGGGGTGGCCCTGGGACTCTTGCCGCTGAGGTGATAACTGAACAGAAGTTGCCAGGCCTCGCAGTCCCTGAGGGCTGCAGTCTTTGAAACTGGCTCCGTTCCTCTGAAAACACAGAAGAGGCTTGGGAACCGCCGGCTTCTCCTTGGGCTGTTATCTCCTCCGTGAGAAGCCAAGAGCAGGCCAGCAGTCAGCCCGGTGAGACTAGGGCTGGGGCGTACCCCTCCCCAGAAGGGAGAAGCTGGTGCTGGGGATGAAGCAAAGTGACCACGTCCACTGTCTAATTTTTCTGGATCAGAAACCGCATTCCTGCAGGATGTTAGCCCTCTGGCAAATACCCCCAGCTCTCCTGGAAGCCTGGCCTTTCTGATGGGGTGCAGGTCATGTGTGGCCAACCTGCCCCAGCCGGAGCGGGGGATCGACATGCTCCGGGAAGACAAAGCCAGGTGGTCATGGGTGGGTCTCCAGATGGCCGAGGAGAGGCCACTGTCTCGCTTCCCAAAGGGAGGGCGCGGCCGTGGTCACTGGAGTGGTGGCGGGGGACATCCGCCTGCTACCCCACGCCCCTCCTGCCACGGCACTGTAATTATGGAGCTGCCGGTCTTTGTAGAGTTCTCGGCTTCCAGCAAATATTAATGGGCTGCTTTTTATTCATTTAGCTTATGTTTTTGAAAGATGGCCTCAAACAAAAAGATGATATCTGTATGTTGTGCTTTAATTTATTTTCACCTTTTTTTCTCCTGTGGAGACCCCTAGTGTATCATCACTTTGTTTACCACAAATTAAACCCGGGCTGATTGTTTACCAGACTGGGGGCCCCTGTGCATTGCTCTGCTCTCTCTCTCTCTCTCTTTTTTTTTAAATAATCACAACCTGGGATTCATTTGCAGAGGCCCTAATCTGCATGAGAATTATACAATTAACTTTTGATTAACCACCTAGTTCTTTTTGAAGCCGCAGTGTATAGGATACTCTGCATTTAAATAATTTTCCTTAAATTGGGAGCAGGCCTTTCATTAAGCTGGTGAGTTTGACTAAACAACAACATTTGGGATAATCAGGGTTGAAACAAAAGGCAAGCCGGCAGGGCTAGAATGTCATCTTTAAATATAACAGTGGAGATAAAGGCCCCCAGATTGGGCCTTATCGAAACACAAAAAAATCAAAGCGCTCTCTTGTCTGTGGCAAAGCGCGGAGGCCCCAGTTGATGTCGGGCGACCATTGTCTGGCGGGGCTGCGGCAAGATTTGCATTCAGGGGGCCTGGTGAACACACGTTACATCACGTAGAGGACTTATCTCCAAGTCT
This sequence comes from Neotragus pygmaeus, assembly GCA_006410875.1. Classification (NCBI taxonomy): domain Eukaryota; kingdom Metazoa; phylum Chordata; class Mammalia; order Artiodactyla; family Bovidae; genus Neotragus; species Neotragus pygmaeus. Next base: position 1,465,360 of record SJYV01039606.1, on the reverse strand, counting down.
GACAATAATTATCAGGGAGAATATCCTCAGAATGACTTTTTTTGTGATTTTTATGCCTCCCCAACACAAGGAAGGGGAGATAACGGCATTAGGAGAAAGGCGAGAGTCTCCGAAGGCTCTCCCCGGAGCTGGTTCTTCGATTAAATTTGCTCTGGCACTCCGGTGCCGCCGAACAAGGGGGAAGAAAGCCTGTGAGCCTTTTATATCGGGTAATAATAGACCTGAACACAGCCCTCACCCAAGATAAGATCCATTGTCGGAACAAACAAAGGAGCCGCATTAAACACCGCCGCAGGAATATCTATGAGCAAAGTTTGAAACCCTCTTCCCTCTCCTCCTCTCCTTGCTCCTTCCTTCACCTGGTTCTGCAGGACGTGTCCTGGCACCCCCAGGAGACCATGGCCGGAACCGCTGGTCCGTGGGAGCCTGGGCAGTGAGGTCACGGTCTTGGCGGTTATCAAGGTCAAGGTCGCCTTAAGACTTGCCAAGGTCAGGGTCCTGCCCTGCGTTCTGCGTCTCCCACTCTTCCCATTTTTGCTTCTTCCCCGGAAGTCCAGCAGAAGAGACCTTCATCTCAGACCTTCATCTCAGACACAGATTCCCGAGGGGCTTGGTGGAGGGTTGAAAAGACCTTGGTGGAGGGTTGAAAGATTCTTCCTTCCACCCACCTTGGTCCAGCCCACCTTCCCTGGCCTTCAGAGTTCTTGTGTGTGTGCGCTGAATTGCTTCAGTCATGTCCTATGCTTTGCGACCCCGTGAGCCCACCAGGATCCTCTGTCCATGGGATTCTCCAGACAAGACTACTGGAGTGGGTTGCCATTTCCTCCTCCAGGAGATCTTCCTGACCCAGAGATCAAAACCAAGTTTCCTGCATTGCAGGCAGATTCTTTAACCATCTGAGCCACCAGGGAGGTCTCTGTTTGTCCTTAGAAGAACCGTTCTTCCTTCTCTTTAAGGGGATTGGTAAGCAGCCAGTGTTATACTAATGTAACATCCCAGCAAAACCAGAGTCCCGTGCTTCAGTGCTTCAGATCAGCTGCTTTTGCAAAGCCATCTGCACTGAGTTGACGAGCTCACAGCATCAGTGTTGGTTCCTGCATTCCTGATTGACGTCCAGGGTCAGAAGGTACAGATTTCCTCCAGGCTGAGAGCAGGGAAAACTGCAATATGGAGCAAGTTTTCTAGTGAGATTGAGATCAGATTACCAGTTTTTCTTTTTGCTTTTTGTCTTCAACCAAAAAGAATGGCCAGCGGTCAAGATTTGCTCAATCTGAGTTGTGTGCAGCCCCTCAACTTTCCTTGCCATCTGCCCTCTCAAGCCTTTCCTGACCTTTGCTTCCCGTGTGGGTCCGGGTCAGGGTGGAGGTTGCTGCAAGAGGTTCCCCACCCCCCACCTCGCCCGAATTCAAGATGGGAAGGAACAGCAGGCTGGGGCTGGGACTTGTGGCTGCTGCAGCCCCAGGAGCAGGGGAGCCCTTGGTTCTGAGCAGTGGAAGGATGGAGGGGAGGTAGAGACACAGTGTGGGCCTCAGGAGCAGCTTCCCTGCATGGACACCTTGTCCAAAACCTGCTCCCAAATGCAGTGAGCGAGCCGGCAAAGCCAGAGCAGAAGGCTGCTGACTCCCAGGCCAGGGAAGGCAGCATCAGTGCCCTGATCGGTCTCTCCAAGCCTGGGGGCCCTGGCTTGACCCTGCGGATCGCCCACGTCTGGCAGGACAGAGAACCCACGCCTCACAGCTGAAGCCGCGGACCTAAGGGAAGCCAAGCACCCCACACCTGAGAGCGTTTCTGCCAGAGCTGGAGCAGGAGGGACGGGGGTCAGGGGACCGGTGGGCCATTCCTGTCCACTCCTGTCCTTGCCCACAGCCTGACCTCCCCTTACTGACTGGCCGGGCTCCTCAAGGCCGTCAGCAGCCGAACCCCCGCCCCCAAGGTTCCTTCCGGAGCCGCGATCTTTCTCCTCCAAGGGAGGCCAAACTCCAGGACAGCAGGGCCCCCGTGGCCAGGAGCCTCGAGGTTGCCTCTAACCGCAGAGCGCCATCTCTTTGCTGCAGAGGGACAGGCCGTCACTGGCACAGATTCTCTCCAGTCACACTGTAAGAAGCTCAGGAAAGCCGTAAAGCACCTTCTTCCTTTGAAGGGCTGACATTATTCAGAAATGGGGAGAAATGTAATGGGCCAAACTGTCCTGGTGTGAACTGGATTCTCTGGAAACTGGGCTCCAGGTGGGTGGTCCTTATGGTTTGCTTCCAGGGATGAAGGCGGAATCCTGAGGGCTGAGCTGGGCTCCTCACGTGCCCTGGTTTTGTGGGGCTCAGCACGGGCTCCTCGCCTGTGGTTCCTTCACCTCGGAGTTGTTCTGAGCAGGAAAAGGCAACAGACGGCAGCTGGGGGAGTAGACGGTACCCTATGTGTTTGCTAGTGAGCGTGATCGACCCTGGTGGCTCAGCTGGTAAAGAATCTGCCTGCCATGCAGGAGACCTGGTTCCATCCCGGGGTTGGGAAGTCCCCTGGAGAAGGGCGTGGCTACCCATTCCAGTATTCTCGGGCTTTCCAGGTGGGTGCTAGCGGTAGAGAGCCTGCCTGCAAATGCAGCAGACGTGAGAGGCGCAGCTTCCATCTCTGGGTGCACAAGAGCCCCTGGTGAAGGGCACGGCAACCCACTCCAGGATTCTTGCGGGGAGACTCCCACATACAGAGGAGCCCAGCAGGCTACAGTCCACACGATTGCAGAGTCGGACGTGACTCAAGTGATTTAGCACATGATTGACCAAGCGCCGCTGAAAAATGACGGTGGGCATGGACCTTGAGCTCCACAGCCAGGGACACAGATGCCAGGCACCTAGTGGGTGAGGCACTCGGGAGAGGATGAGACGGCCGGATCCCGAGATGTGGTTCAGAAGGGGCACGGCAGATGCATCCTTTTAGCCAGCCTCCATCTTCTGTTACAAAAAGTGAAAAAAATATAGGAAGGGCAAATTGAGGACCAGGAATATTACAGTAATATAGCTTCTCAGCTAATTGATTAGCAATTATGGCTAGTAATATTGTTCATTTTAATTGTGTTTCATCTCTATTTTGGTAATAAAGATTATTGTTTTGGATTATGACTTTATCCTCTGATACTAATTACTAACTTGTGAAATTAAAGTGTATATTTTCACATCCAGAAAAAAATTCACACCATGTCCTTATCTAATAGCTTCCTTTTCTGAACAGGCCAGTTGTTTGGGGGTAGTTTCATTGTTAACATCTGAGAAAGGCTCAGTTTTGGCAAGCAAAATAGATGATATTTGGTTTATTTACCAAGAAATACAGGCATACAAAGTGACGTTTTAAAGAGAATGAAAGAAAAGGGGGAGATTGCCGGAAATCTGAGATGTGACGGGACACAAGTGGTTACGAGGAAGACTCATTTTTAACTTTAAAGGAGATTTCATGCTTTATAATCATTTCTGCAGGTTTCATGGTGGGGGCAACAACCACAGCATGAACCACCCCCGAGCTCTTAAATCCTTTAGCCACTGCCTGGCTTCCACTCTCCTGAGACGGACGTCAGTTTGATGCATTTCCTTCTTGGGATTCCGTTATTTGTTTATTTGTTCATTTTGTTTATTTATTCACTTGTATTTATTTCTTTGACTGTGCCAGGCCTTAGTTTCTGCGTGCAGGATCTAGTTCTGTGACCGAGGATCGGACCCAGGCCCCTGCATTGGGAGTGTTGGGATCTTGGCCAATGAACCACCAGGAGAACCCCTACATTTAAAAATTTTCCCACAAACTCTGCATCCAGTGGCCCATATTTATGGCTGTTCTTTCCTCCTCACTTTCTCATCCTGACCGTGTGGACATTCATGGACATATCCAAAGACTAACCCCCAGCCAGGGCCTCATTTCAGACCTCATGCAGAGTCACCACTTAGAACCTGACGTCATCAACCCCCTCTTCCAGCTTCAAGCATTCAAATTTCCTTCAGAGTCTACAAGTGCCTGTACTCACCGCCTGCCCACCTCACATAACTTAAAACCTGTGTGTGTTATCAGGGTGCTTCACACTCAAACCACAGTCCACAGCCTGGAGTCCTTCCTAGTCTTTTTTCTTTGTATTTATGTAGAGCCAGTGTCTACAAACTCTTTTTTTTTGGGGTAGTGGGTCAGATAGAAAGTATTTCGGGTTTTGCAGATCTCTGCGACAACAACTCAGCTCTGCTATGAAAGTGAAAGTCGTCATAGACGGCAACCAGGTGAGTGAGTCTGGCTGTGTACAGCTTTACAAGAGCAGGCAGCGGTGTGGACTGGACTGCAGGCCGCATGGGGCCAACCCTTAGCACAGAAGTTTACATGCGTGAGATGTGATGTCCATTTGGTTCATCTAATATCACACGGGAGCATTTCCTTTTGTCCATCAAATTCTAATGGCTGCGTAATATCCTACTCCAAACATTTATGGTTATTTTATTTTCAAAAAGATGGTAACAACTTATAATTTCACTAGCAGTACATGAGAGTGATAACCTACTGCAGGTGTGAACTGAACCAGTACAGATATAAAGAAGGGCTATCTAATTAAACGGGAAACTCCGATGCAAAGAGCTGACTCATCGGAAAAGGCCCTGATGCTGGGAAAGATTGAAGGCAAAAGGAGAAGGGGGTGGCAGAAGATGAGATGGTTGGATGGCATCACTGACTCAATGGACATGAGTTTGCGCAAACTCCAGGAGACGGTGAAGGACAGAGAAGCCTGGCATGCTGCAGTCCATGGGGGTCGCAAAGAGTCGGACACGACTTAGCGACTGAACAGCGACTATATGAGATCTGAGAGCCCTGGAGCTGGTATTTGTATCGTCTGTGTCTCTTACATTGATCCCCTTGGAGTGAATTGATATTCTCTGCGATGTGGCCCAAGCCCTCTGCGCCAGAAGTCTCTCCCTCTGCGTTTCTCATTCATTCCCTTAGCCAGCTCCACTTCATTTTCCAAGGGCATTACAGCTGGGAAAGGGGGGACCATGGCAAAGTCTGAGACGGGAGGGTGGGGATGTGCCTTGAAGCAGGCCTTCTGCTAGCTCAGATGATTGATAGCAGGGCCAGCTTAACCTCTGGGCACCATCCTAAAATCTTTCATTCAAGTGGTTCATCGAAAAGAGGAGGTGATGTGAGATGCTCCAGGATATAATGCACCCCACCTCACCTTCACAGCAGACCTTCCGTCAGCGGCTCGCTATTTCCCACTCAGGCGGCTGGCTGTCTCTACGAACAGAGGTAGCCAGCCGGCCCGCTGCACTGTGAGACCCGGATGTTTCCACGCCCCACACTGCAGCCCTGGCTTCTCTGCGTCCTGTTTTTTACCCCGCGCATCCTCAGGGGTTGCTCTAGAGACAGGATCGTGCTCAAACGCCCCAGCGCCAAGTTCCTGGTAAGCCAGGTTAGCGTCACATCCAGCCTCGGGCTCCTGGGCTCCTGGCCACTCCTTTTCCTTGTATTTCTTAGAAATGCATGTGAAACAGATAGCACACAGCCGCAGAAGCAGAGAAAAGGTAGCTAGGCTGACAGGCCTTTAAAGTAGGCTAAGTAGGTTGTCTTCCTTTTTTTTTTTTTTAAGCAAAAGCAATAGGATTTTTGCCCAGTTACCTTACCCTGGAGCATCTTACATCACCTCCTCTTTTCGATGAACCACTTGCATGAAAGATTTTAGGATGGTGCCCCGACGTTAAGCTGGCACTGGTGGCCACCATCTACAGGCAAGAAAGCAGAGCGCCCTGCCCCGAGCCTCAGTCTGACCACGGAATTAAAAATGAACCACATTCCTAATGAACGTAATCCCGCAAATTCTCTGAATGGACAGCACTGAGCGCAGCAGCTGGCGCGAGCAAGTGCTTCCAAGAGGAAGAGCTTTTCCCACCGCTTCCGCAGCCAAGACGCCCCCTTTGTCCCTGGAATGTTGGAGGCGCAGTGGTGGGTGTTTGTTCTGATGACGGCCTGGGAAAGCCAGCACCTCCCTTTTGTTTGGCCAATTTGCATTTGTTAGACAGTGTCTAAATGCAGCGAAGCCAGACCCTAAACTCCTTTCGGAGGAGACTTCATTCCAGAGCGCAGCAGCACCCTGGGCTCTTTGCTGAGGGCCCCAGGCTAAGGGCGGTGGTTCCTCTTGGCCTCTCTAAATATCCAGGTCAGGGACTCACTCCTCTCTGAGAACGTCCGATTTATTTTTCTCAGCACTTGTGCCAGAACCAACTGTATTAACAGGCTGTCTAATTGAGACTTGGCAGCAGGCAGGCCAGATCAAAGGCAGCCCCGAGCGCAGTTCTCGGATCCCAGGCCAGTGGGCACTTAGCGAGGCGCAGACGCGAGCCTGCCGCCCGCTTCCAGCAGCTGATGCCAGCGCCGCGGCCTCTGCCCAGGCTGCTCCGCCATGGGCTCCAGAAAGAGCCACTTGTGAGCTCTTAAAGACAGCAACAAAGTGCCGCGGGGACATTGGTGATTCAGGGAAGGATGGAGGATCTGTCGGGGGAAGCCGTCTCCTGGCTTCCTCTGGGCTGTGTCTGTGAGTGTGAGTAGGAGGCGAGTACCCAGGTCGCCCAAGGCAGGTGGGGAATTGCTTTTTTTTTTTCTTTCAGGAAAAAAAAGAACAAAGTTGAGGACTCACACTTTTTGACTTCAAAACTCAGGACAAGTTGCACTAACCAAGATTTAACAATATTGTCTTCCAAACAGGAATGGGAATTTCTCTGAATGTATTTACTTCTCATAAAAATTTCTTTCAGAAATGTTTTGTATGTTTTTAAAATTAATAGGCTATTTTTACCAAGAAGTCTCAGTTTACAGAAAAGGCATGCAGAAAGTTGCTGTTCCCACGTAATTAATATTCACCATCCCTGCCTTGGTTTTCCCCATTTTCAACACCTTGCATTGGTGTGTTACAAGTGTTAAAACTGATGAAGTAAAATTGATTTGTTTTTATTAACTAAAGTCTACTGTTGACATTAGGATTCACTTTTTGTGTTGCATGGTTCTATGTGTTTTGACAAATGCAAACAGTCTTACATCCATCACTAAAGGATGGTAGAGAGTAATTTCTCCATCTGAAAAATGCTCTGCACTTTACCTATTTATTCATTCCTTTCTCCTGTAGGCTTTGGAAACCACTGATCTTTCTACTGTCTCTATAGATTTGCCTTTTCCAGAATGGCAAATACTTGAAATCCAACACTGTGGCCCAAATAAATACACTGTAAATTTTATAAATGCTAGTTTTATGTATTGGCTAATAAATTTTTATTTTATGAAAAATACTGTTTAAAAAGAGGGCAAACCTTTTCAAATCAATGTACTATCTCATTTGTTGTCAATTTCTAACACAGATAAGAAAAATCTTTGATGTCACATTTAGTGGGGGCTCAATATATGTGCTTTCTTTTTTTATTCAATGCAAAGGAAAAAAGCTGTTCTATTTGGGCCTTCTTTACGCTCTATCTAGCTGTTTGGATACTAATATCACATAGAGAAAAACTGTGACAAGGGGGACTTGGGTCATCAGATATGTGGAATTAACTTTCCCATGGTAAACAATTATGATTGTCGAGTTCAATAAAAACTAACCCATGTCTCAACTTTAGAAGAATAGTTAGATTTATAAAGCCCCTCCCAATTCCTAAATCGTTGTAATTATATAGGGTGCAGTCTTCTCACACCAGCTTTTTCACTTAGTTTTTATGATTTTAAGATTCTACCATGTCTTTTCCTAGCTTGATAGCTCATTTCTTCATATCATTGGGTAAGATTCCTTGTCTGGGTGGACCACAGTTTATCCACTCACCTGCAGACAACGGGTTGCTTCCAGTAATCATGAACAAAGCTGCTGCCAACATTCATGGCTGGGTGGGTTTCTGCAGGGACCTCAGGTTTCGGCTTTTTGGAGTCAAGGTCAAGGAGTGCAGTTGCTGGAGTCTACGGCAAGCCTGTGTGCACTTTGTCATAACGCTGCGCCATGCTGCATTCTCGCCAGCCACGAGGGAGGATTCTTGGGTCTTCACATCTACCAGCACTTGGTGTTGTCAGTGTTTTGGGTTTTATCCATTCTATAGGTGCTTGGTGATATCTCATTTTTAATTTGCAACTCCCCAATGATATATGATAATGAGCATTTAAAAATGAACTCTGTTGCGATCTGTGTATCTTTTTTTGGTGAGGCGTCAGGTCAGATCTTTGGTTCTTATTTTGACTGGGTTGTTTGTTTCGTAATTGTTGGATTTTTAGAGTTCTTTGTACAGGATGCAAGCATGTGTTGTACTAGAATAGCGCATATTTCAATAATCTCAAAGAACTGATGGAGCTCTGAATATGAAGCAGGAACACTTCCCTTTCTGACCTAGAAGATTCGAGGGAGATTCGTCTCTACCACCTGCAGCAGATGGAGACATTTCTCCTGAGCGAGTTGATGCTCCCTGAGCTGCCATCATCTTCCCTGAGAGTTTCCAGATCTGGGTCTTCGGGGAGCACTTGGGACGCATTCATTCTGAGAGGAGCAGCTGATTCCAGCCCTGGAGGTTAAGTGTGAATGGAAAACAGCTGGTCAAGTGGAAGCCAAGGTGAATGTAGGCAAGAGACCTTTGCAGTCACACATAACAGGCGCTCAGAATAATTTCTGTTCGAAGCAGGACTGGGAGGGTTCAGCTGGGCTGCAGGCTCCTTGAAGGAGAGGTCTATGCCCTCGTTTGTGTAATCCATTATCACACAGGAAGTGTAGAATCCACATATTAGAAGTTCAAGAGCTCCTTGAATTGTGAGCTAAATTGAGTGACAATAGGCTACTTCAGTTAGCTATAAAGACACCACCCCAGAACTTAATGGCTTACAACAGCCCTTTCATTGGTGGTTTAGTGTCTGAATTTGCGACCCCATGGCCTATAGCCCACCGGGCTCCTCTGTCCGTTGAATTCTCCAGGCAAGAATACTGGAATGGGTTGCCATGTCCTCCTCCAGAGGATCTTCCCGACCCAGGAACTGAACCCGGGTCTCCTGCATTGAGGCAGATTCTTTACCGACTGAGCTATGACGAGGGAAGCCTTCTCTTTCGTTATCCCTCCTGTTCTCTTTGTTGACTGAATTCCACTAGCTGGTTCTTGGGCTGGACTCATGTTGGGTCCTTCATGCAGGTACAGTGAGATCATGGCTGGAAGCAGGGTAACCTGCAGGCCCTCCTGGGACCCCGGGCCTGGCTGGAGCCCCCTTGCTCTCCATGTAGGGTCGAGCATCTTCTTTCCATGTGACCCTCCATGTGGTCTTTCTCTGGTGTTAGAGAAGCTGGACCTCGCTGCATATGGCAGTTCAGGGCTCCCAGGAAGTTCATGGAAGGTCCCATCATGAGGTACTTAGCAAACCTTTGCTTCTATTGATGTTTCTCGCATCCCGCCCAGCTAAAACAACTCACACGACCAAGCCCAGAGTGCATTTGGGAGGAGACTCCAAAGTGACAGGAATATTGGACACATGGTTTACTGGGGCCACCATTGGAACATCCCACCAGAGGCAGGGAAGGTAAGGCTTCCAGGAAGGGAGTGGGGACAACATCCCACAACCGCCCGGTGTGGTTCTAGTTTACGGTCACGTGCATGCTTGTGTGCTAAGCCAGTTCAGTCATGTCTGACTCTTCGTGACCCCGTGGACTGTAGCCTGCCAGGCTCTTCTGTCCATGGGAATTCTCTAGGCAAGAATACTGGAGTGGGTTGCCATGCCCTTCTCCAGGGGATCTTCCTGACCCAGGGATTGAACCTGCATCTCCTGAATTCGCAGGCAGATGCTTCACAGTCTGAGCCACTTGTGGAAACAAAAAACAAAAAACAACACACCCAGTATAAGAACTGTCAGATCCTGGCGACCATCAGATGTTACTGGGCTGATGTAGCACAACCTTGACCCTCTTCTCCCTGGTAGGGCGGGCCACAGAAACGAATGAGGCAAGACTTAAAGGACTCGTGTAAGTGGTCTGCCTGGGAGGGCTCTGGGGGCTGAGGGTGGCCGGGAAAGCTGGCGGATGGTCCCCAGAGCTGCAGGGAGGACCGGCTGGAGATGAGGAGGCTACAGGGGCATTTGGAGGGTCTTTTGATTCCTCCTTCTGCTCACTGCTGAAGCTACCGCGAGTTTCTCATTTCAGACCCGATGCCCTAGGGAGCCTCTGGTTTCACCCTTTGTTCTCCTGTCTCCTAAGAAGGCAGTCTACCAAGATCAGCAGGGGTCAGGGGCCAGGGCTCTAATTACTTTCATTCCTTGAGTTGCTGGGAAGGGTCTTGGGAAAGCGATGGAAGGCCTGCGTGTCACTCCTGGATGAAGAGCCATATGGGGCTCACACACTCAACGCTAACTTGGGCTGTTGCTGGGGAGGCCGTTGCTTATTTGAAATAGCAGCACCGATGCCTGAGGCCCCAGGGGGAGGTTTATGGATAAGATGTGACCTGGGGCTTTTTGTAGACAAAGGAAGTTGGTTTACAACCTTGGAAAATAAAAGTCGGGGTGGAGGCATGTGCAACAACCTTTAAATTGATCTGAGGGTTGAGCCAGACACAAAAAGGAAGGTTAAAAGAAGAAAAGCTTCATAGGGAGGGCATGGAGGTGTGCTCACCCAGCCTGGTTGCCATGGAGATGATGTCGCCCTCACATCCCCGGTGGGGCACTCTGGAGTGACCCGGCACCTTCTTGCTCAAGAAACCTTGAACTCAGCAGAGTCCTGATCAATTGGCTAGCAATACCACCTTGTCATTTGATCAGTTGTTTCCAGGATTAAGTTACTCCTATTGGGCTTCCCTGGTGGCTCAGTGGTAAAGAATTTGCCTGCAAGGCAGGAGATGCAAGTTCTATCCCTGGGTCAGGAAGATCCCCTGGAGGAGGGCACAGCAACCCACTCCAGTATTCTTGTCTGGGAAAACCCATGGACAGAGGAGCCTGGTGGGCTACAGACCACGGATTGCAAGAGTTGGACACGACTGAGATGCACACACAGAGTGCTATGATTAGAGCTGTTTTCTGTGCTTGGACAACTCTCACGTAAGAGTCAAAAAATCAGAATTGAATCAGTTAACCGTAAAATTAAGCAACATGAATATAATAAAAGTTTACCTTTAATGGTTAAGAATTATTAAGGGCTTCCATGCAGGTATTGTTCTACGGGCCTTACCTGCAAGAGCCCACTGGACTGTCATACAGCCCTGCTGAGACTTTGCCAACAAAGGTCCATCTAGTCAAAGCTATGGTTTTTTCAGTAATCATATATGGATATGAGAGTTGGACTATAAAGAAAGCTGAGTACTGAAGAACTGATGCTTTTGAACTGTGGTGTTGGAGAAGACTCTTGAGAGTCTGTTGGACAGCAAGGAGATCCAACCAGTCCATCCTAAAGGAAATCAGTCCTGAATATTCATTGAAAGCACTGATGCTGAAGCTGAAACTCCAATACTTTGGCTACCTGATGCGAAGAACTGACTCATTGGAAAAGACCCTGCTGCTGGGAAAGACTGAAGGTGGGAGGAGAAGGGGATGACAGAGGATGAGATGGTTGGATGGCATCANAGCAAGGAGATCCAACCAGTCCATCCTAAAGGAAATCAGTCCTGAATATTCATTGAAAGCACTGATGCTGAAGCTGAAACTCCAATACTTTGGCTACCTGATGCGAAGAACTGACTCATTGGAAAAGACCCTGCTGCTGGGAAAGACTGAAGGTGGGAGGAGAAGGGGATGACAGAGGATGAGATGGTTGGATGGCATCACTGACTCAATGGACATGAATTTGAGTAAGCTCCTGGAGTTGGTGAGGGACAGGGAAGACTGGTGTGCTGCAGTCCAGGAGTCACAAGGAATCCAACACAACTCAGTGACTGAACTGGACTAAAACCTGAGTGGGAGGCACAGAGAGTTCCCATAGGCCCTTGCCCCGAGACAAGCAAGTTCCTGCTGTGCTGTGATTGTGCACGTGAATGGTGCCCACTGGTGCTGATTGGAGATGCAGGTTAGTTAGGCTGTATCTCTGGGGAGTGGTTACAATTCCAGGGCAACACTCTCTCTGGACCTTGGGAGTCCAGTGTCCTTCATGTCCCTGGAGGGTGGTCCGGGATGACCTCTTATTTCCGTGGGCCGGGCACGGGGACGCTGTGTCTGTGCCTGGTCCTGTCCTCCCCCGATGCCAGGCTCCGCTGCCTGTGCTGCTCTGGCTGGGATTTGGCTCCAAGCGTCGCCAGCTGACGGGCGGACAGGCTGGAACTGAATCCAGGAAGGGCATCCCCACAGGCCTGGTTGCACGTGTTGCTCTGGTCCAGGGCTCAAAGTGACTGCAGAGCCGCGACCCACAGGCACTCCCAGGCACTTCTGGGCAGTCACTGGCCCGTCTTTGCTGACGTGGTTTCCCTGGATTTCTAACACCAGGAGTGTGCTTTGTGATCGCTGTCTCTTCCTTGGCTCCCTGCCTCTCCCTGCTGGGGGCAGTGATGCCCTCACAGGCTCCCTATAACCCTCCCCAGCCAGCACCCTCCCAGGAATTCACCTTGATCCCCAGACCCGGCTTCTTTAGCCGCGGGGAGCATTTCCTGGCTCCGAGGAGGCTGGAAGGCCTGGGATCCTTCAGGAAGCTCCTTCCTGGAAGGAGCGGAGGGTCCTGGTCTCCACAACTTCTTTGATGAACCACAGGGCCCCAAAGGCTGGGAGGAAGTGGGGGGTGTACAGAAGAAGTGGGGGGTCATTTTCAGTCCATGTGGAAGGAGGCGCTGACCCTTCATTTCCCACCTGAGGATTTGAACTCTTGGCTGGGGTTCTTCCAGCTGGAATGTTCTTAGATTTCAGGAAATCATCTGACTATATATATCCTCCACACTTTTTTTTTAAATGATAGAAATGCATGTTCATTGTAGAAAAAAATGAGAAAATAAAGATTATGAAAAGATAAAGAATTAAACCCAAACTTAATTTGATCTCTATGACTATTTTGGTGTATATAATTCTGGACTTTTCTCTTGGGTATTTATGTGTGTGTGTGTGTGTGTGTGTGTGTGTGTGTGTATGTGTGTAAGCAAAATAAAATGAGTTTATTCTATTATATATAGTATCTTGTAACCTGTGTTTTTGCTTTAACAATATACCTTGGACATCTTTTGGTGTTTTTTTCTTTTGTTTGGTTTTGTTTTTAATGGACACAGGTCATAGGAAGATTGGAGATTAAGGGAGGACTTCCCTGGTGGCTCAGATGGTAAAGCATCTATCTGCAATGCTGGAGACCTGGGTTCGATCCCTGGGTCAGGAAGATCCCCTGGAGAAGGAAATGGCAACCCACTCCAGTACTCTTGCCTGGAACAGAGGAGCCTGGTGGGACAGAGGAGCCTGGTGGGCTGCAGTCCGTGGGGTCGCAAAGAGTCGGACATGACTGAGCGACTTGCCTTTACTTCCCTGGTGGCTCAGATGGCAAAGAATCCACCTGCAATGTAGGGTACCCAGATTTGATCCCTGGATTGGGAAGATCCTCTGGAGAAGGAAATACCCACTCCAGTATTCTTGTCTGGAGAATCCCAAGGACAAAGGAGCCTGGTGGGCTACAGCCCATGAGGGCCACGGAACAGTCAGATGTGCCTGAGCAACTAAGCAGGAGCACAGGAGATGAAGGGAACGTCGTCAGATGCAAGCAGATTGGCGTGATTAAACCAGCTGAACACCATTCGACTGTTAGACACTAGAGGTAAGGGATGGTGAGATGCACTTCCTGTCCCCAGTAAGTTAGGGGAGATGAGACACACACAAAATTGTGTGGCCCAGCACCACATGATCAGCAATCTACTGTAGGTACAAAACAATTCTGTCGGGGGGTATCTGGAGGACTTCGTGGAAGAGGTGGCATTTGTGGAGTGGAGCAGCCTTTCTTCTGTTACCTGGTAACCATTTGCATTTTCTCTTGTGAGTGACGGCCTGTGAGAGGCCAAGAGCCTTGGCCTTGGAGTAGATGCATCTGGGTGCCAGGCTCCTCTGCCACTTTCTGGCTGTGAGACATCGAGCAGATTCACACGTCCTCTGAGCCCTGGGCTCCTTCTTTGCCAGCTGTGCATAATTGTACCTACTTCATCAGGTCCTTGGCTCAGTGATAAAGAATCGCCTGCAATGCAAAAGATGTGAGTTCGATCCCTGGGTTAGGAAGATCCCCTGGAGAAGGAAATGGCAACATGCTCCTATATTCTTGCCTGGGAAATCCCATGGACAGAGGAGCCTGGTGGGCTACAGTCCACAGGGTCGCAAAAAGTTGGACACGACTGATTGACTCAATAACAACAACAAAGCGCATGACTGGCATCGGAACCCCACACCTGATGTATCGTAAATGCTCAATAAAGGGTCGTTATTATTATAATTTGGCAAAATAACTATTTATCCGTAAATCTGTAGTAAAATGGGCAGAAAATACATGAGTTTTTAAGAAATTAGGAGTAAGTCTTAAACGATTTCTTTGACCTCCAGAATACATGCTCAACAAGTCCAATTAATTCTTAGGAATTACTTCTGGCACACACACAAAAAACAGATGCTGCATATTCATAAGCTGGTCTGATTTAAATTTTGGGAAATTCAGAGAATCTGTTGAGATGGACTCTTGCAGGCAATGAACTATTCCTCTAAAGATATCAGGAAAATTCTGATATTACTCTGAAATAATACTATACTGATATAACTTGGAAATCACTATGTATTCTGCCATTTCTCTGGAATAATATTACACTTAATTAGTAGAAGATGTCAGGTGAAAAGTTTTATTTGACTTAGATGAATCACCGTGTTAAATTCCAGACTCAACAGATAATCTCTTTTCTTGGTGCTTTTATGAAAGCAACAACATTTGGATTTGATCAGATTTGGTCTGTTTATAGTATTGGAGCCACAGTGGAAAGAAACTCCTGTTTGTCTTTCTAATTAGGCCAGTCTCCAACGAATATAAACAAATTACAATATGGCATGTGTATAAATATGAAACAGTTAAAACCTTTTGCTTTTAAGTTGTTAAGAATTTTCTTAACATCTGTCCAAACGAAATGCTCTTTTAAAAACACCTACACACTGCACACACCCTCACGGAGGCGGTGATCCTAATTTCTCTCGCCACCTGAAAGTCACGGCCAAATTAAATTAATACATAAGAGACTTGTTTTGTTCAGCTCCTGCAGTAGCTGCTTCTGTTTCTTGAAAGGCCTTTCTTTTCACCGACTTCCTTATCTGAAAAGGTTTACCGTGTCTTCGTGCAAGTGGTTGTCATGCTTTAGAAAAATCACAAGCAGCAAAAAGTCAGAATTGTCAGTTCAGAAGACACTGCTTGTTCCACTGGGTACCACTGAGCAAGTGATGCTGGCAAACGATCTTTAGAAAAAAAAACAGAGGATGGGAACGGAGGCAGAATGAAGATAAAAAGGGTTGCCGGCTTTATTCTCACTGAAGGCTGGCAGCGGGAATCTGCAGGAGGGGGACGCCTATCAGATAGGTCATCTGTTGGGTAATGAAGAATAGAAGACAGAAGACAGGCGGGGAGAGGTGATGCGCCCTCTCGGAGGGCCGGAGCGCCCGCAGAGGCGGGAAGACACAGCTTTAGGGGCTGATCACCTTTCATTTACAGCCTGGGCTGCTCGTGGGGCAGAGGTTTCCCGGGGAGGGGCGCCCATTGATAAGGTTATAGGTAAGCCTGAAAACCCTGCTCATTCCCCCCTGGTCTCGTTCATTATGGATTCATGTCTATCTGTACAGGGCATCCTATTAAAAATTACTCACATGTCAAAAATATCCTAGTCCTGCGATATTTATACTTTCTTACCATCTTATTTTGTGTGACCGAGTAGGTCGTGCGGTGTTAGGAAGAAGCAGAGAAATGGCGGTAATAGGTAGTAACAATTTTACATGCACGTCTTTGTCCAGGAATTCTTGCCCCGTGGGGCACCGCTCATAAAATGCACCGTGTTTGGCTTTAAAAAAAGGTACTCAAAAGATACACCCTCCATGAAGGCTGATTTATAAATCTCTAGTTTAAAGTCATGACGGCCTCCGTGGACTATTACGGCTTTGGGTTTCTACAAGAAGGTTCGGTTTGGCATCGTTATCTTGAAAAAAGCCATCTGCTGACTTGAGGACTCTTGGCTGGGTGGTTTGGGGGTCCCTGCCGGCTTGCGAGGGGTGTGTCTAGGGAGGCCAGAGCATTTGATCGAACTTAGTGAAGCAGGAATGTAAAGTGAATTTGGCCCTTGTTTCCAGGAAACCCAGCGTCTTGCTCCTCTGTCTACTCTGGAGGCAAAGGGTCCTTTAAGCCAAGTGCACTTGGGCCATTTCCTCCCCCATTCCCCTGCCCCACTGCAAGAATACTGGAATGGGTTGCCATTTCCTCCTCCAGGAGATCATCCCCACTCAGGGACTGAACCTAGGTCTCCAGCATTGCAAGAGGATTCTTTACCAGCTGAGCCACCAGGGAAGCCCCTCCACCGCCTGCCCCACCTAACCTGCAAGGATCATTAAATCAGATCTTTAAGAAACATGGGCTAGGGAGGTGAACCCCAGGAGACCATGTCCTCTGGTCAGCCCGCTGGAATCAATCATGACCATTCGGGTTCCCTGAGAGAAAGTAGGAGGCGTCGTCTTTGTATCATTGTCTGGGGTACAGGCCACCTGCCAGGGCAACCAGGCGCTGGGTGCCCCCACACCAGTCAGCCAGAGAGCTGCCAGCGTCGGCCCCTGGTCGCTGGCCTTGCCATTCATCAGCGGCCTTAGCTCCGGCCCAGCCAGTGCCTTGCACGCATACAGGCATCATTCATCACGTTCGCCCTCCTTCACAAGCAATCTAAGGAAGTATGATTCTTTGCTTTCTGCCTCCTGACATGTGGGCCTGGCCGCGGGACCCGGCAGTAAATATCTATCTTAAACAAATTGCTGTCACCGCCAAGTCACCGGGGGCGTTTAAGAGGGAATTAGGAATTAAGAATTTGTGGCGATGGGTAATAAAAGATGGATTGGCTTATTTGCGTGGCTCTGCAAATGTGTGCATTAAAATAGGTGGGGAAGGCTAAAATGAGACAGCAATTTACACATCTGAATCAGTCATAGCCAGTTATCTGGCAATTAATTTGCTAGTTACTTTGTTAAAATGGTGTGTGGATCTATGTCATGTCTGAACCTATATGTCTGCATCTACGTCTGGCATTTGTGTGTGTTTATTACNAGGCTACTGCACCTTACAATTTTTCTCCACTGAATCCTCAAAATCACCTACAACACACCGTTCATCCCCATATTACAGATGAGAAAACGGAGGCTCAGGTCGGCTTGGCTACTTAGCCAAATGTCCATGGGGAGGAGTGGTGAAGCTGATGCTTGCAGCCGGTCTGGCCAGGATTCTGTCACCTCTCACATTTCCTGTATTTCACTCAAGGCTTGTTTTTGAAAAGATAAGTTGCTTTCATCAAATCTGTAGTGCTTGTGTGTCAAACGCCCACATCAGAGCTGGAGATGGAAAGGTGTGGGTTGTTCTAGATTTTTCAATGTTCTTACGGGGCAAGTAGGGAGCAGGCAGATAGGCTCGAGAGCAGTTCGGTGAGGAGACAGGTGGCGTGAGAGCAGAGTTCAGTTCAGTCGCTCAGTTGTGTCCGACTCTTTGCGACCCCATGGACTGCAGCACGCCAGGCTTCCATCACCAACTCCCGGAACTTGCTCAAACTCATGTCCATCGAGTCGGTGACGCCGTCCAGCCTTCTCCTCCCGCCTGCAATCTTTCCCAGCGTGAGCAGCACAGGGCCTGCAACATGAATCAGGAGGCTTGTCCGGACCCCAGGGAGGGCTCTGTGGAGGGCGGGGCCCTGGGGTTGAAGAGAGGGACTGGTGAAGGGGACCACGGGTGGAGAGGGGTGGAAGTCAGAGCTGCTAAGACACGCAGGGGAGAGACAGGCTGCAGACTGGGTCCAGAGCTGTGATGAGGCCCAGCCGGGTCTCCCACTTAACCACTGGACCCCCAGGGAAATCCCACTTGCTTCATATTCTAACATTACCCACCTAGCTGAATTGAGTTGTGGTGGCCTTCAACCCAGATTTTCAGACTCTCAGAGTGAAGTGGACCTGAATGCTGTGTCTCTGCCACATTTCCCATTTACATTTTATTGTTTTGGGGGTGCTTTCCTGTTTTCCTCTATATACCTCTATTGTAGCATAACCACGTTGTACGGAAATGATCTGTTTCTGTGTCTGTTTTCCCCACCAACATGCTTAGCCACTCTGGGATGGGGGATGATCATGACATGTTTCAGGACTACAACATCTCAAGGAGGGAGGGGGTGTCTGGGGAGAGGACACAGGAGATTATTGGCAGATATGAAGACAATGTACAGATGTCCTGGAGAAAATGTGTTACTAATTCAGTTTGAGAACCCAGGATCCCAGCTGCCTCCTCAAGGGCCCAGCAGCCGTGCAGCACTTAGCAGATGGTAGAGTGTCATGGTGGCAGCCACTTAGGTTGTGTCTGCTCTCTCCACAGCGGGAGCCCAGCATTGACTTGCTGGAGGCCTTCGTGGAACACTGGAAGGGCATCACGAACTACTACATCGAAAGCACAGGTGGGGCCTGGTCTCCTTCCGTGCAGGGATCCCTGAAGGGTTTAGGGAGCGAGGGGTGGGTGGGGGTCACCCCACAGCTCAGAGATGCAGGTGTCCTGGGGAAAGTGACATCCACTGCCCACTTCAGAGTGGGCATCCCTGCCTCACCCTGACCTTCCAGGAAGGGACCTGTGTGCGTAGGAGTAGGGACAAGGAAGCTGGGTCTCACTGGCCTGACTCTGCATCCCAGATGTTGAACTCCACTTGCCCTTAGCTGGGCAGAGTATCCAAGCCTTCAGTCCCCAGGCATATGTGCCCAGGGCTTACCGACTAAAAAAAAGAAGTGGAATAAATTCCTTTTTTCCTTGAGCCAATTTAGAGGGCATTTCCCTTGTAGAGACCTGGCCCAGGAGGAGAAAAAACCAAGGCGCATAGCGTGCCTGGTCCTTCTCCCCCAGCTGACACCCTAGCTCGGGTTCATCTGGGCCCATCAGGATCCCTCACTGAGGGGGCAGCGTCTCATTGGCTGCTTGGTAATCAGTATGTGGGCTTGGTGGAGATGCACTAGTTGCTAAGGAACCTTCCCTGCATTCCTAGCCTTCCACCTCCTAGAGTTCAGACTGGGGATTGACTCCAGTTTTGTTGTTTGTGGTTCAGTTCCTCAGTCCTGTTCTGTCTGACTCTTTGTGACCCCATTGACTGTAGCCTGCCAGGCTCCTCTATAGAGTTTGCTCAAATTCATGTCCATTGAGTCGGTGATGCTGTCTTACCATCTCATCTACTATTGCACCTGCCATCTGCCTACACTTTTCCTAAAGGCTTTACTTCCAGCCTGAGCCAGCCCCCAAAATTAAAAGCGGCCTTAGGACACTCTGAGGGACCCTCTGTGTGTTCTGTTAGACCAAGGTCCTCAGTCTTGGCACTGGTGACATCTGGACTGGATCGTTCTTTGTTGTAGGAGGTTGCGGGGGTACACCGTATGTTTAGCAGCAACTCTGACCTCTACCCACTAGATGCCAGTAGCACCCTCTCCCCATTGTGATAAGCATAAATGTCTCTCCAAACATTGCCAGATATCCAGGGGAGCAGGGGCAAAATTGCCCCCAGTTAAGAATGATTGCTTTAGGTGGTGCAGTGGTTAAGAGTCCTTGCTTCCATAGCAGGGGGCATGGGTTCAATCCCTGGTTAGGGAGATAAAATCCTCATGCTGCACAGCAGCAAAAAATATCCTGATCCATACCAATAGGTCATTTTATGGGATTAATATAAATGTAAAATATATAATATTTTATATAATCTAAAATAACAAGCAATAGTTTTTAAAAAGAATGCTTTAGATTGACGATCTCTTTTTTTAAATTGAGATATAATTGACATATTATGTTAGTTTCAGGTGTA
>SJYV01039606.1:1420639-1442676 GCA_006410875.1 Neotragus pygmaeus | reverse complement strand
TGGGTCTTTCTCCAGAGCCCAGAATCCCCCTCCCTGGGCACCTGCCCACTCCAACCCTTGGTGCCCTGGGCGGAGATCCCTTAGATTCGGCTCCTCTGCATCCCATTACGCCTGGTGGCTGGTGCGTCTGTACTCAGCAGGCCTTTCTGCAGACCACTGACTCATTAGCAGAGATGAGCTGAGTCCAGATGCTCAGGAACACGGCAGAGCTACAGGGACCGCCACTGGGACAGATAAACACGAGACGTGCAAGCGATTGGGTACAAGTTTGGCAAGTCAGAGGCTGGTGTCGTGCTGCGGGGGGTGTGGGGGGGGACAGTGGAGAGAAGGGGGAAGTGCCTTTATCCCAGGTCCTGGCTCGGTGGTAAAGAACCTGCCCGCCAACGCAGGAAAAGCAAGTTCACTCCTTGGGCTGAGAGGAGCCCCTGGAGAAGGAAATGGCAACCCATTCTGGTGTTTTTGCCTGGGAAATCCCATGGACAGGGAAGCCTGGTGAGCTACAGTCCATGCGGTCACAAAGAGCCAGACACAACTTAGCAACTGAACAACAGCAACAGTGTGGAGGATTAGAGCATCCTCCTCAAGGGAAAGGGGTTTTAACTGTTTCAGTTGCACTTGAAGAGGGTGATTCATTCGCATCCCAGAACCTCTTCTGATGTTAGGAATGTAACTTCCGGCCTCTGCAAGGCTGGGCGGGCATGTTACCGGCCTTGCTGTGTGCAGTAGAGCGTAGGATCTAGAGTTAGAGGGAGGTTATTTAACACCCCGAGACTTCAGCTCTCCTGCTCTAAAAGGGAGTAATAGATATTCCCATTGTCAGAGGCCAGGAGAATTAAGGAACCTGTGTTAAGTGATATATTAGCTCAAGCTCATTAAAGACGGGCTGTTAGGATGGCTGGATTTAGTCTTGCTTTCTCCAGTCATCTCCAGTGAGCCGTGCATCAAACTCCAGGCTCACTGATCTGAGAGTGGGATCTGGACTTAAAACGTGTGCATTTCAAAAAAATACTGAAAAGCCAGGGCTGGGTTTTCTTTAATCTTTTGTTTAAACACAGCCCGGGGACTTCCCAGGTGGCCCAGTGGTTAAGACTATGTTCCCTGTGCCAGGGACTGGGGCTCCATCTCTGGTCAGGGAGCTAGATCCCGTGTGCCACACCTTGAATATCATGCATGCTGCAACTAAGACCCAGAACAGCCACATAAGTAAATAAATAAATATCTAAAAAGATGTCTCTAGACATAGCCTAAGGCAAAGACTATTGCCCTTTGAGTGGTAGCCGATAGTCAATGATTTTGAGGAAATTAATGGGAAAATTGTGATACATTATACCCACTAAAGACTTTGAAAAAGGAAGAAGTGTTTTTTTGCAATATTTAATTAAATATTTGCACCAGAAGTTTATTCAGAATGACCCCTGGAATCACACTGCGATCAGTGTGACGTGTTGCACAGTGAGATATTTTCCAGTTTGGCTCGTGGGAAGATTCACGTGTGCAAGACATTTCGAATGTGAATGTGGATTAAAGATTAAGTTCATATAAAGCAGATCAGGCCAGTACTTGTGACATTGACTAAACCAAGTTGTCCAGAGAGTGTGCTCTACTTCGGGGAAATGATCACAAAATTTCATTTTGGATTTTCTGAATAAAGATGAACTTTGCAATGTTGATTCCTTTCTTCCCAGATCAACAAGGATGTTCAGTTCATCTTACCGTGATCCCTGGAGATGTTACCTGTGTTCACACACCTTTGTTTAAAGTTTTATTAAAGGTAATCTCTCAAGAGAACAACCTCCAGAAATGATAGTGGCACTGTTGGTTTCTTTTAAGATCAACTCTCTGCTAATCCAAGTACAGGAGTGTTGGAGGGACGTTCAGCTGGATCCCTTACTTGTTGACAGGAGAAGGCACACGGGGATCATCTTGCAAAGTCTGTTTTGCTCAATTATAAGTCTCATTCGTTGATTTGTCCAATATATTTATGGATCTGAGCATTCAGGAAGGACCACCAAGCAATTAGTAGGCAAGATTTGAAGCTCGGGAAGGAGAAGCACTCCTTGATTTTTCAAATGTACCCATTCATTTATCCAACAGCCTTTCTTAGATGAGTGAGAGGTGCTCCTGGTCCTCCCAGGGTTCTCAGCCTATTGATGACACAGGCCCTTAGGGATTCACTTTCCCTAGTGTGTGATAATCGAGGACCAC
Source organism: Neotragus pygmaeus (assembly GCA_006410875.1). Taxonomy (NCBI): domain Eukaryota; kingdom Metazoa; phylum Chordata; class Mammalia; order Artiodactyla; family Bovidae; genus Neotragus; species Neotragus pygmaeus. The sequence continues at coordinate 1,440,471 of SJYV01039606.1, read as the reverse complement.
AGGAGGTTATAGGTAACACTGGGCTGGGCATGATCAATCAGTGAGGTGGAGGGAGACAGAGGTATCATAAAGGTAGAGATGGAGCCAGAGACTCAGATTTGGGAGATGGCTAGGAGCTGATAAGAGGAAACTGCAAGAAAGCCCTTGAGCCTGAGGGTTAAGACATTGAGAGAAGTTGCATAATAAGGGCCTATCATAGAGCGTGCTTCCCAGGTGGCGCACTGGTAGAGGATCCACCTGCTACCGCAGGGGTCACAAGAGACACAGGTTCAATCCTTGGGTCGGGAAGATTCCCCTGGAGCAGGAAATGGCACCCCACTCCAGTATTCTTGCTTGGAAAATTTCCTGTACAGAGGAGCCTGACGGGCTACAGTCCAGAGGGTTGCAAAGAGTCAGACACGACTGAGCGCGCACACGCACACGTTTGATAGCACAGGGGACTAGGGTTGCTATCTTGTGATAAATCATAAGGGAAAGGAATGTGTGTTGATGTGTAGTTGAACTGCTTTTTGGTACAGCAGAAATTAACATAATATTGTAAGTCAACTATACTTCAATAAAGTAAATTTTAAAAAAGAAGGTGCTTAAAGCCACAGGAACCATCACTGTCATATTCTGGGGGCCTGGAAGAAGGAAATGTTTGAATGATTCTGTCTCTTTCCTTTTGTCACCTGAGTTCTGTAGCCCAAATCCCAGGTGCAGAAACTGTCTCTAGCCTTGCACATGAACCAAATGGCATGGTCGTGCTTTATCAACTGGATGCAACACAGAGAAAACCAGACTGAACCGGCCAGTTCCAAGGCGGCTAGACTTCATCTTTTCTTCTCTTGATGCATGCTTGCTGAGTTGCTTCAGTTGTGTCGGACTCTTTGTGACCCTATGGACAGTAGCTGGCTAGGCTCCTCTGTCCATGGGATTCTCCAGGCAGGAATACTGGAGTGGGTTGCCATTTCCTTCTCCAGGGGATCTTCCGGACCCAGGGATCAAACCTGCATCCCGTATGTCTCCTGTATTGGCCAACAGGTTCTCTACCACCAGCGCCATCTGGGAAGCCCTTTCTCTTTACATCCTTTATAATACATTATAAGGCTAAGACCTTCTCGCCATGGGTATCATGACCCTACAAGGACCAAAAAAAAAGGACTGTGTTTCCTGAAACTCTCTGCATTTTCCCTGGAGCGTCCCTGGTGGCTCTGACAGTAAAGAATCTGCCTGCAATATGGGGGACTCGGGTTTGATCCCTGTGTTTGGAAGGACCCCTGGAGGAGGAAATGGCAACCCATTCCAGGTTTATTGCCTGGAGACTCCCACGGATAGAGGAGCCTGGCGGGCTACAGTCCATGGGGTCGGAAAGTGTCAGACATGATTGAGCTACTTGGCACAGCTCTGCCTCTTCCAAGAATTGAAGTGATGTCATATTCCACCCATTTTGTTACAGAGAAGGGCACCCCTTCCAGAGCCCAAGACTGGGCTCTTTTCTAACACTTGGAAATGAATTGTCCGAGGAGACACAGGTGCTGAGGAAGCAAGAGAGTTTATTGGGGAGGAGTGCCCGGGCGGAGAGCAGTGGGCCAGGGGAGCCCAGGAGGACTTCTCTGCCACGTGGCTCACGGTCTCGGGTTTTACGGGGATGGGGTCAGTTTCCGGGTTGTCTCTGGACAGTCACTCTCCCTCCATCCTTCCTGGTGGTGCACGCATTGCTCAGCCAGGAAGGATGCCAGCGAGGAGGGTTCTGGGCTGCGGTAGGACATGTGGAGTCTCCTTTTGACCTTTCCCAAATTCTTCTGGTTGGTGGTGGCTTGTTGGTTCTCTGTTCCCTACCAGGACCTCCTGCCATAGAACAGCTCACACAAAAGGTTGCTATGGTGCCTGGCCAGCGTGTGCGGTTTAGCCAGTGGCTTTCCCTTAGCACTTTGACCTTTTGTTGTAAAAAGTTCCCCTTGGTCGGGGAGAAGGTGCCTTTAGAACATAAGCCTCCCTTCTCCGTTTGCTGGCCATGGGACAAGAGAAATAGAGTATTCCTTGTGTATCAGGAAACAAGGGTGTCATAGCCATCCATGATTCCCACCCTCCAAATGTGTATTTCTGAGTCCTGAGGGCACCCAGGAAGGAGAACCTGTGATCAGGCAGTCACTAGGCTGTCTGATCAGCAACTGATCAGGTTGGCTGATCAGGAACTCAGAGTGTGAAAACCACAGGATATTGGCTCCAGATAACCGAGACACATATGAAAGGAGTGATTGCAGGGAGCCCAGACTCTTGCATCTTCCCAGTCATAGAAATGCACTAAATTCCTTGACTTGAGAGACCTGGCTTTCTTTAATTCACAGTAATCTTTTGATGGGCAGACTCCCTGCCCTTTCTGGAAAACTTCTATCCAACCTGGCCCTTCCCATTGCCTCCTCAGAGCGGTTCTCTCAGGACTAGTTCAGTTCTTGCCTCCTGGGCTTGAAGTCTTAAAAATTCATCCCTAATAAAACATAACTCTCAACAAATTCTGTTTTGCTTGAACCAAACTCAGTTCCAACATTGGCAGCTTGGACCTGGGGTGGAAGGAACTCCTGTAACCGAGCTGGACCCGATGGGGCCTTCCCAGGACAGGCCTCCCCAACATCCTCATCTTTAGCTCCTCTCCGAAGTACCTAGATAATGATATTTGATGAAAATTTTCGGAGTTGTTTTGCAGATATATAAAGCCTCCTCCTCTACAACAAATAGAATATTGACTTGTTAAGAAGAGCACAAAACCCCAGGCCTCCTTAGAGCCTGAGGACTGGCAATGTTCACCCCTGTGATGTCACCCTGCTACCTCACCGTCAGCCAGTCAGAGAACTCTGCACAGTCTGATCAGGTACCCTGTGACCTCCCTCCCTCTCTCAGTTCAGTTGCTCAGTCATGTCCGACTCTTTGTGACCCCATGAATCACAGCACACTAGGCCTCCCTGTCCATCACCAACTCCTGGAGTCCACCCAAACTCATGTGCATCGAGTTAGTGATGCCATCCAGCCATCTCATCCTCTGTCATCCCCTTCTCCTCCTACCCTCAATCTTTCCCAGCATCAGGGTCTTTTCCAATGAATTAGCTCTTCGCATCAGGTGGCCAAAGTATTGGAGTTTCAGCTTCAACATCAGTCCTTCCAGTGATCACCCAGGACTGATCTCCTTTAGGATGGACTGGTTGGATCTCCTTGCAGTCCAAGAGACTCTCAAGAGTCTTCTCCAACACCACAGTTCAAAAGCCTCAGTTCTTCGGCACCCAGCTTTCTTCACAGTCCAACTCTCACATCCATACTTGACCACTGGAAAAACCATAGCCTTGACTAGACGGACCTTTGTTGGTAAAGTAATATCTCTGCTTTTTAATATGCTATCTAAGTTGGTCATAACTTTCCTTCCAAGGAGTAAGTGTCTTTTAAGTTCATGGCTGCAGTCACCATCTGCAGTGATTTTGGAGCCCCCCAAAATAAAGTCTGACACTTTCCACTGTTTCCCCATCTATTTCCCATGAAGTGATGGGACCAGATGCCATGATCTTAGTTTTCTGAATGTTGAGCTTTAAGCCAACTTTTTCATTCTCTTCTTTCACTTTCATCAAGAGGCTTTTTAGTTCCTCTTCACTTTCTGGCATAAGGGTGGTGTCATCTGCATATCTGAGGTTATTGATATTTCTCCCGGCAAGCTTGATTCTAGCTTGTGCTTATTCCAGCCCAGCATGTCTCATGATGTACTCTGCATATGTTAAATAACCAAGGTGACAATATACAGCCTTGACGTCCTCCTTTTCCTATTTGGAACCAGTCTGTTGTTCCATGTCCAGTTCTAACTGTTGCTCCCTGACCTGCATATAGGTTTCTCAAGGGGCAGGTTAGGTGGTCTGGTATTCCCATCTCTTTCAGAATTTTCCACAGTTTATTGTGATCCATACAGTCAAAGGCGTTGGCATAGTCAATAAAGCAGAAATAGATGTTCTTCTGGAACTCTCTTGCTTTTCCCATGATCCAGCAGATTTTGGCAATTTGATCTCTGGTTCCTCTGCCTTTCCTAAAACCAGCTTGAACATCTGGAAGTTTACGGTTCACGTATTGCTGAAGCCTAGCTTGGAGGATTTTGAGCGTGTGAGATGAGTGCAATTGTGTGGTAGTTTGAGCATTCTTTGGCATTGCCCTTCTTTGGGATTGGAATGAACACTGACCTTTTCCAGTCCTGTGGCTGAGTTTTCCAAATTTTCTGGCATATTCAGTGCAGCACTTTCACAGCATCATCTTTCAGGATTTGAAATAGCTCAACTGGAATTCCATCACCTCCACTGGCTTTGTTTGTAGTGATGCTTCTTAAGGCCCATTTGACTTCACATTCCAGGATGTCTGGCTCTAGGTGAGTGATCACACCTTCATGATTATCTGGGTCGTGGAGATTTTTCTTGTACAGTTTTTCTGTGTATTCTTGCCACCTCTTCTTAATATCTTCTGCTTCTGTAGTCCATACCATTTCTGTCCTTTATTGAGCCCATCTTTGCATGAAATGTTCCCTTGGTATCTCTAATTTTCTTGAAGAGGTCTCTAGTATTTCCCATTCTGTCCTTTTCCTCTATTTGCATTGATCATTGAAGAATGCTTTCTTATCTCTCCTTGCTATTCTTTTGGAACTCTGCATTCAGATGCTTATATCTTCCTTTTCTCCTTTGCTTTCGCTTCTCTTCTTTTCACAGCTATTTGTAAGGCCTCCCCAGACAGCCATTTTGTTTTTTTGCATTTCTTTTCCATGGCGATGGTCTTGATACCTGTCTCCTGTACAGTGTCATGAACCTCATTCTGTAGTTCATCAGGCACTCTATCTATCAGATCTAGTCACTTAAATCTATTTCTCACTTCCACTGTATAATCATAAGGGATTTGATTTAGGTCATATCTGAACGGTCTAGTGGTTTTCCCTAGTTTCTTCAATTTAAATCTGAATTTGGCAATAAGGAGCTCATGATCTGAGCCACGGTCAGCTCCCGGTCTTGGTTTTGGCTTTTGAAGATGCTCTGCTGAAACCTCTCGGGAGCTTGGGCTTCTCACTGCATGGCCCTGCAGCAAGCCTTTCTCTGCTCCGGTCTCCGATGTTTCAGGTGCTGGGTGTGTGCAGGGCACAGGAAGTTGGGTTAACACTCCCCGGCTGAGCCAGAGGGCCGTGGTCATCAGGGCCCCTAGAGGGGCCTGATGTCAAATCCGGTAACATTTTGATGATAAGGGGAGTATCAGGGCTGGTCCTAACAGGGCCTTCTGCCGCACCACCTCGTTGTTCTTACACTTCTAGAGGAGAAGCAGCACATTGACGGGCTCCTGCAGTGACGTCCCCAGAGAGTCCGGTTTGAGCTGCATCATCACAAAGTTTCAAGTGAACTCCTGAGTGCTCCTTCGAGTATTTACAGAATACATACAGTCGTCTTTCTTCTTCCAAAACTTTTTTCTCCTTTTCTGCACATACCGCTTCCTCCCACTTTCTGATTGACTGAATTCTCTCATCTGAAAGCATTTGCTCATTTTAGAAAAATTCAAAGCTGTGGACAAGCAGAAAGAAGAAAAGGAAATCACTCAGAGTCCCTCATGTAGTTGTAACTACTGTGAACATTTGGTGCTTCTTTTTTCAACTCTTTTCCTAAATAATTTTTTTCTTTTACACACACATGACTATATTCTAAGTACACAGCTTTGTATCCTGCTACTTTATTTTGTATTATAAATGCTTTATCAGACTCTCTACATGGGTTTCTGGATATGCAGTTCTCTAATGCACTATTCACTCCTCATTTCTTATTTATACAAATTACTTTCAATGTTTTTCTAAAATAGATAACACCTATCTACCTAAGATAGATAATAAAAAGATAATGCACATATTTTTGTGGAAAACTCCTTATGTACTTAGGGGTGTTCTTTAGAACAGGGGAACCGAAGTTTAATTTCTGGGTCACGGGATACAAATATAGTTAATATTTTGGGCACAAATAGCCATTCATATCTGCAGGACCCAACTCAGTGAGGCATCAGCATGCTCGGTTCACAGACACCTATAAACAATGGTGCTGTTATTTAAATTCATCCAGAGAGTCAACTCAGTTCAGTCACTCAGTCGTGTCCAACTCTTGGTGACCCCATGGACCGCAGCACGCCAGGCTTCCTTGTCCATCGTCAAATCCCAGAGTTTATTCAAACTCATGTCCATTGAGTTGGTGATGCCATCCAACCATCTCATCCTCTGTCATCCCCTTCTCCTCCTGCCTTCAATCTTTCCCAGCATCAGAGGCTTTTCCAGTGAGTCAGTTCTTCACATCAAGTGGCCAAAGGATTGGAGTTTCAGCTTCAGCATCAGTCCTTCCAATGAATATTCAAGACTGATTTCCTTTAGGATTTATTGGTTGGATTTCCTTGCTGTCCAAGGGATTCTCAAGAGTCTTCTCCAACACCACAGTTCAAAGCATCAATTCTTCAGCACTCAGCTTTCTTTATAGTCCAATTCTCACATTCGTACTTGACTACTGGAAAAGCCATAGCTTTGACTAGACAGTCTTTTGTTGGCAAATGTCTCTGCTTTTTAATATGGTGTCGAGGTTGGTCATAGCTTTTCTTTCAAGGAGCAAGCATCTTTTAATTTCATGGCTGCAGTCATCATCTGCAGTGATTTTGGAGCCCCCAAAAATAAAGTTTCTCACTGGTTCCATCTATTTGCCATGAAATGATGGGACCAGATGCTATGATCTTAGTTTTCTGAAGGTTGAGTTTTAAGCCAACTTTTTCACTCCGCTCTTTCACTTTCATCAAAAGGCTGTTTAGTTCTTCTTTGCTTTCTGCCATAAGGGTGGTGTCATCTGCATATCTGAGGTTATTGATATTTCTCCAGGCAATCTTGATTCCAGCTTGTGCTTCACCCAGCCTGGCACTTCACATGAGGTACTCTGCATATAAGTTAAATAAGCAGGGCGACAATATGCAGGCTTGACGTGCTCCTTTCCTGATTTGAAACCAGTCTGTTGTTCCATGTCAAGTTCTAACATGGTCTTGGTCTGCATGCAGATTTCTCAAGAAGCAGGTCAGGTGGTCCTGTATTCCCATCTATTTAAGAATTTTCCACAATTGGTTGTGATCCACATAGTCTCTGCCATCCTTCACTATGTCCTGGAGTTTGCTCAAACTCATGTCGGACAACTAACTGATGCCCATTAAACTTTTACAGGACCATAAAGAAGGCTGAGCATAAGAACTGATGCTTTCCAACTGTGGTGCTGGAGAAGACTCTTGAGAGTCTCCTGGACAGCAAGAAGACCAAACCGGGGAATCCTAAAGGAAATCAACTCTGAATATTCATTGGAAGGACTGATGCTGAAGTTGAAGCTCCAATCCTGTGGCTACCTGATGTGAAGGGCTGAATCATTAGAAAAGACCCTGAGGCTGGGAAAGATTGAGAGCAGAAGAAGGAGGTGACAGAGGATGAAATGGTTGAATGGCATCATTGATTCAATGGACTTGAATTTGAGCAAACTCCCAGAGATAGTGGAGGACAGGGAAGTTTGGTGTGTTGTAGTCCAGGGGGGTCTCAAAGACTCCGATATCAACAACAACAACAAACCTTTACAGATTTGACAGACATATCTACTAAAATATAAGTTTGAGAAGACAGAGACCCTTGTCTTTTTTGTTTATTTTCTTCATTGACATAGTCCAGTCCTTGGAATTAGCATAGAGCAGGCTCCCAACAAATAGAAGTAGAAAGGAATGTATTTTTCCTTTGTCTAGGTCAGGAAGCATGTGGACCTCTAGGATGAGATGGTTGGATGGCATCCCTGACTCAATGGACATGAGTTTGCACAAAGTTTGGGAGATGGTGAAGGGTGGCAGAGCCTGGCGTGCTCTAGTCCACGGGTTCGCAGAAAGTGAGATGCCGCTGAGTGACGGAATCACAGCAACAAACCTGATAAACCATAATGGGATCAACGCTGCCTTCCTTAGTCCTCGTTCAGGTATGTTTTGATCAGAGATTCACTGAAAAAACTCAAGTTCAGGCTGCATGTTGGTTTGTAGGACAAGTATTGCATTGGCCAAAAAGTTCATTTGGGTTTTCCATACTATTTTATAGAAAAACCCAAGAAAACTTTTTGACCAAGCCAGTATTGCTACAGATTTATACTTTCTGTTTCTGGATGCATCTTACGAGTGGGTTCATCAGAGATGCTTTCGAGGGGGCTCTGGGAGGCCAGGGGAGATTCTTGGAGTCTTGTCCCTGCAGAGGGTGAAGCAGAGCCCGAGAGAAGATGGGTTTCGGTGCCTTGGGGCCCAGGTGGCTGAGGCGGGCTGGGCGCTGGCTTGTGGAGGTCAGTCCCGGGGAGCCTGTGGGGAAAGGTCAGGCCTGCCCAGGCTTCTGTGCAAGCTCTCTGTCAGAGACACACAGGCTCTCACCAGCCCTTCTAGTCTCAGCTCAGGTGTCCTCGCCTCATCAAAGGCCCCCTTGATCATCTCACGCGCTGTCCGAGCACGCTGGCACCTCCTCTATGTCAGACTCTGTGTCATTGTTCGTCTGCAAGTCTGAGGTCCTCTTGCACAGACAATCTGGGACCTGATACCTTCATTTCTGGTGTCCGCATTTTGACGGTCACCCCTGGAGACTTCCTACGCTTTGCGAAGTTCGAGAACACTTGGCCCTTTTACNCTACTGGAAAAACCATAGCTTTGACTAGATAGACTTTTGTTGGCAAATGTCTCTGCTTTTTAATATGGTGTCGAGGTTGGTCATAGCTTTTCTTTCAAGGAGCAAGCATCTTTTAATTTCATGGCTGCAGTCATCATCTGCAGTGATTTTGGAGCCCCCAAAAATAAAGTTTCTCACTGGTTCCATCTATTTGCCATGAAATGATGGGACCAGATGCTATGATCTTAGTTTTCTGAAGGTTGAGTTTTAAGCCAACTTTTTCACTCCGCTCTTTCACTTTCATCAAAAGGCTGTTTAGTTCTTCTTTGCTTTCTGCCATAAGGGTGGTGTCATCTGCATATCTGAGGTTATTGATATTTCTCCAGGCAATCTTGATTCCAGCTTGTGCTTCACCCAGCCTGGCACTTCACATGAGGTACTCTGCATATAAGTTAAATAAGCAGGGCGACAATATGCAGGCTTGACGTGCTGCTTTCCTGATTTGAAACCAGTCTGTTGTTCCATGTCAAGTTCTAACATGGTCTTGGTCTGCATGCAGATTTCTCAAGAAGCAGGTCAGGTGGTCCTGTATTCCCATCTATTTAAGAATTTTCCACAATTGGTTGTGATCCACATAGTCTCTGCCATCCTTCACTATGTCCTGGAGTTTGCTCAAACTCATGTCGGACAACTAACTGATGCCCATTAAACTTTTACAGGACCATAAAGAAGGCTGAGCATAAGAACTGATGCTTTCCAACTGTGGTGCTGGAGAAGACTCTTGAGAGTCTCCTGGACAGCAAGAAGACCAAACCGGGGAATCCTAAAGGAAATCAACTCTGAATATTCATTGGAAGGACTGATGCTGAAGTTGAAGCTCCAATCCTGTGGCTACCTGATGTGAAGGGCTGAATCATTAGAAAAGACCCTGAGGCTGGGAAAGATTGAGAGCAGAAGAAGGAGGTGACAGAGGATGAAATGGTTGAATGGCATCATTGATTCAATGGACTTGAATTTGAGCAAACTCCCAGAGATAGTGGAGGACAGGGAAGTTTGGTGTGCTGTAGTCCAGGGGGGTCTCAAAGACTCCGATATCAACAACAACAACAAACCTTTACAGATTTGACAGACATATCTACTAAAATATAAGTTTGAGAAGACAGAGACCCTTGTCTTTTTTGTTTATTTTCTTCATTGACATAGTCCAGTCCTTGGAATTAGCATAGAGCAGGCTCCCAACAAATAGAAGTAGAAAGGAATGTATTTTTCCTTTGTCTAGGTCAGGAAGCATGTGGACCTCTAGGATGAGATGGTTGGATGGCATCCCTGACTCAATGGACATGAGTTTGCACAAAGTTTGGGAGATGGTGAAGGGTGGCAGAGCCTGGCGTGCTCTAGTCCACGGGTTCACAGAAAGTGAGATGCCGCTGAGTGACGGAACCACAGCAACAAACCTGATAAACCATAATGGGATCAACGCTGCCTTCCTTAGTCCTCGTTCAGGTATGTTTTGATCAGAGATTCACTGAAAAAACTCAAGTTCAGGCTGCATGTTGGTTTGTAGGACAAGTATTGCATTGGCCAAAAAGTTCATTTGGGTTTTCCATACTATTTTATAGAAAAACCCAAGAAAACTTTTTGACCAAGCCAGTATTGCTACAGATTTATACTTTCTGTTTCTGGATGCATCTTACGAGTGGGTTCATCAGAGATGCTTTCGAGGGGGCTCTGGGAGGCCAGGGGAGATTCTTGGAGTCTTGTCCCTGCAGAGGGTGAAGCAGAGCCCGAGAGAAGATGGGTTTCGGTGCCTTGGGGCCCAGGTGGCTGAGGCGGGCTGGGCGCTGGCTTGTGGAGGTCAGTCCCGGGGAGCCTGTGGGGAAAGGTCAGGCCTGCCCAGGCTTCTGTGCAAGCTCTCTGTCAGAGACACACAGGCTCTCACCAGCCCTTCTAGTCTCAGCTCAGGTGTCCTCGCCTCATCAAAGGCCCCCTTGATCATCTCACGCGCTGTCCGAGCACGCTGGCACCTCCTCTATGTCAGACTCTGTGTCATTGTTCGTCTGCAAGTCTGAGGTCCTCTTGCACAGACAATCTGGGACCTGATACCTTCATTTCTGGTGTCCGCATTTTGACGGTCACCCCTGGAGACTTCCTACGCTTTGCGAAGTTCGAGAACACTTGGCCCTTTTACGGGCTGGGAAAGCTGCCTGAAATCACCGTGGATGAGTCTCCTCCCAGGACCAGAATTCCAGGGAAAAAGGGCAGCTACCCTGGCTCCTGTGCGCATCCACGGCATGGTTTCCTCTCTGTGATTGCCTGTAAGGAAAGGCTGTCTCAGGACAGAGCTTCTCAGTTTTGTTTCTGTTTCCTTACTTACGTAAACTGTAAAAGTTTTCATATACGACAAAATGAAAATAAAGGGTAAGTTACAAATGCCCCCTCTTACAAGGACAGCAGTTAATTGGAGCTGTACATCATTGACCAATATGAAAAATGACTTTCATAATTGTTTTAATTTTCTCTCTTGGTGTTATGAAGACCTTTATTACACACAGTTCTATATTTGCACCTTTATTTGTAATGAAATAAAGGTTGGAAGAAAATTGAGGTTCAAACACGGCCTAGCTTCTAATGGCAGCAAGTAAAGTTAAACTTGCATTCAAAGGGATTAAATATAAGCTTGAGGTTCTAAAAGGCAGGATCCTTGCCCTTCTCTTTCCCTTTCATTTGACCCCCTCTCTTCCTCTTGGACATTTCTTGATCATATGATCTCTGCACTGCTTTATATCCAGCATACAGAGGGATGTAGCTAAAAGTTTGATCCACTGATGGTTCAACTTTCAGAAATATTTGTTCATAAAAACCTCCTTCTGGATTTTTTTCCCCTATCACGATAAAAAAAAGTTCGGAGTTCTAAGTTGCTTCAGGTGTGTCCGAATCTTTGTAACTTCATGTAGTGGGACCCATCAGGCTCCTCTGTCCATGGGATTTGCCAGGCAAGAATAATGGACTGGGTTGTCATTTCCTTCTCCAGGGCATCTTCCTGACCCCAGGATCAAACCTGCATGTCTTTCATCTCTTGCTTTGGCAGATAGATTCTTTGCCACTAGTGCTACCTGGGAAGACCCAAAAAAGACTTGCTTTATGCTAAAAGTCAAAAGAATGCTTGTCCCTTGGAAAAAGTAAATATTCAAAGTTTTTTCCTTTTCCTGGTCAAAATCAGCAGATCACTGGAGTTCATAAATGTTGAAAGCATCTCTATGTCCTTAATTTTCAATTGAAGAAACTATATTGTATTTTTGGGGGAAATTTTTTTGTAGTTAGGAGCACAATGGCAAATAAAACGTGTTTGTGTCAGATGGTGGTGGGTGGGGTGGGGGTGGACCTGATTGCTGATTTTCAAAGCAAGTCCCCCTTTTGGAATAACAGTCAAAGAAAATGGGGTTAAGGAACCATTTTCCTACTAAGTAGGCTGGTGGTCAATCATAGGCTATTTCGTCCCCACACTAGAGAACTCTTTTTGTTTTACAGTGAAACTCAGTGAGTCATGAAAAGAGAGCAGCAAAAAGGCAGGGCCCAGCTCGGGCAAGCAGCTGAGATTTCAAATGGAGAAACCACCTCCTGTCGCCCAAATGGAGTGAATGAATATTGGAACAACAGAGAGGCTAAGACACGCGAGATCATTATTTGAGGTCAGGAGGTTTCCAGCTAAAAATCTCCTCTTTAAACCCAAGGGGATTGGACTCAGAGTGTTTTTCTCAGAAGGCTCTGGAGTCAGGTATATGCTTTGACCGCTGGTGTGAGGCTTTTGACCTGTAAAATTCCAAGGCAGGCGTTTGAACTGGGGCTTTAAGGAGACGGGTGGTGACGGCATGGGTGAATTTAGAGGAGTTGGCTGTGTATTTTTAAGCACAGTGTGGAAGGGTCTGCTCACGCTGATAAATCGCATTGCTTTTTCAGAGTGGTTGGTAAAACCCCCCTTCTTTCTCACAGACTCAGCGTCAAGAGGGGCACTGTTGTTTTTGGTAAACAGCCAAATAGGCCCCCCCCCGCCCCCCGAAGTTGGGTGCTGACTTGAAGAATATTATTTGTGTGTGAATTTAAAAAACACGGTATGACCTGCGTGCCTTGGGACTTGTAAATGGATTCCAACTCAGTTCCAGAGAAAGAGTCTGAAGCCGGCCTGAGCAGAGGGAGCCCCTTTAGAGCCGAGGCTGGTGAGGAGGGAGATTTCAGAAGGGAAAACCCTTGTGTAGATGTGTGAATCTTAGTGCATATTAAAAAAAAAAAAAAAAAACGAAACCCTGAAGATTTTGGACTCACGCTCGAGACAGCGCTGTCCTCCCAGTCACTGGCTACCTTTATGACACAAGTAATTACCAAATGGGGCTTATTCATTTATGGCCCCGAAGTCACAGGACTGGAGCTCTGTTTTGCATGGAAGACACTACGATTGATTCGACACCTGGTGGAAATCAGATCAGTTACCCCTTCATTTGCTATTGGTCTGCCCGGTCCTAGAGTCTGGGTGGGGCTGATCCCTCGGGCTGCTCTGCAGAAGGTGCTGTTCTAGGTTCACCTGGTCGTGGCCTGAGTCCCATCCTGTGGTCCCTTTGCTGACATTTAACATCCTGAGAACAGTTCCCTCACGGAGGAAAACTGTTTTCAAATCGAGGACCTGGGATCCTGCAGGGGCTGGGCCAGAGCTGACCTTGTGCAATGTCTGCTAAACCTCTTCCCCATGTGGCCTCAGAGCGGGTGCAGCTGTGCAGAGCCTGCTGTTTACAACTTGGCTTTAGGGGCGGGCTTGGATTCGGGGTGTCCACCAGCGCCAGTGACCAGTCCTTACAGAAGCTGCTCCATCCGGCTCCATCCTTGCCTGCCTGATGCCTAGTTTCCACGCATGAATGTTTTTGCCTCCATTTCACTTTCTCTTTTGATCCAGACCCGTTTTACAAATCAAATGGCCCCTGGTGGGGTGCATGTGGACTTAAAGATATGAGATTTTTTCTTTTTCTGTTTGCTTTTTAAATCGTTTTCGCATCTTAGACATTTATGATCGTCTTACTGTCTCAGGATGTTAGCATCAGCCAAGGATGGGGTGGGACGGTGGGGTGTCCACTTGACCTCTGCTGGGGAGGTGGCGTAAACGGACGCTGCCGTCAGGGTCTGCGACCACCTGGCCACCTTCCAGACTCCCCATTGTTGGGACGGGGAGAGCTAGCGGGGGTGGCGGCTCAAGGCCCGGAAGGATGGGAACCTTGGAGGGTGGATGTAGTGACGCTCACCCAGGCTGCTGCTGCTGTACCTTTTGTTTGTTTGTTTGTTTTTAAGATTTTTTTTTTGTGTGTGTGGACCATGTTTAGTCTTTAATTTGCTAATTTATTGTCTCTGTTTCATTTTGGCTTCGGGCCTCCAGGCGTGTGGGAATCTTAGTTTCCCTGAGCTGCATGCTCAGTTGTTGGGTGGGGTCTGACTCTTTGTGACCCCAGGGACTGTAGCCCACCGGCATCCTCTGTCCACGGCAATTCTCCAGGCAGGAACGCTGGAGAGGGTTGCCATGCCCTCATCCAGGGGATCTTCCCAACACAGGGATCGAATCCGGTTCTCTTGCATTGCAGGCAGATTCTTTACCATCTGAACCACCAGGGAAGCCCAGGAATGTTGGAGTGGGTAGCCATTCCCTTCTCCAGGGGATCTTCCTGACCCAGGAATCAAACCGGGGTCTCCTGCGTTGCAGGCGGATTCTTTACCAGCTGAGCCACCAGGGAAGCTCCCCTTCCAGGGATTGAACCCTTACCCGTGGCACTGGAAGGTGACATGTTAGCCGCTGGCCCAGCAGGGATGTCCCTTGGTGTGTCCTGCCTGTGATGGGAGTAGGAGTTGATCACGTCCCACCAAGTTCTAGGGTCTCCTGTGCCAGGCTGGTGGGTGGATGTGGTGGGGCGGGGCCCCCTAGAATTTCCTCTCCTGCTGCAAATGAGAATGATGCCGGGCTTCCAGGATTTCACCTTTTCTGTCCTCAACCGTTTGATCCACAAAATTGCCCATTGTGTGGGCATTTGTCTGTTTACTATAATGAAGACAACCAGGTTTGTAATTGTCTATTAAATGGTCTATTAAATAGTGTCATAGCTAGAGGGACCACGGCAGAAATAATTCAGCTTTTCAATGCTTCACAGCCTCCCTCTGCTCTCACTGTTTCCTGGCACTTTTGGGGGGAAGATAGCTTAAAGCGTTCTTTCTTCTTTTTTAAAATCTCATAACCTGAAGCTATGCTGGGGAGTTTTTTTTTTTTTTTCCCTGGGATTCAAATCTCAGTTTCCCTGGGACGTGGAGGCTTTTCTCTCGCCTGGAGGCTTCCCCGGAAGCTTCTTTGTTGACGCACATTCCCTCCTGGCTCATCGCCTCTGCGTCTGTCTTGGTCTCCTGCCTCTGGGTTCCTGTCTTCTCCAGGCTCCCTGAGTGCTGGGCTCGCCTCCCAGCCAAGCCCCCTCGCCCCATCTCTTCTCTTCTCTTTGCCTCTTTCCCCACCTTTATCCCTTCCTGCGTTTCCAGGTGGACATCCTATAAGTGCTGATTTCCTGGGTTCAGTTGATTTCTACTTGATACTTACTACTCATACTTACTACTTTCCTCTGCTCTGCCCAACAAGCAGGACTCTCCCTAAGCCTTACTTTATACCATCGAGGCCCGAAATACCAGCCTCCGAGGGTCGTGCCCCAAGCGTGCTCTTGCGCCTTTGGTGCCCACAATATGCTTGTTGGCGATGCACATTCAAAGCACTAACAACTAGGAATTTGTTTTATTGCCTAGAAGTAAAACTAGCTCATCATATCCAGCATTTCATAGACAAGGGTCAAATAGCAAGAATGAGACAAACAGACTTTTGATTACATCTTTTGGTTACAAAAGCCAGCTCTGTTGTTCCGTCACTCAGTTCTATTCAACTCTTTGTGACCCCATGGACTGCAGCATACCAGGCCTCCCTGTCCTCCACTATCTTCCAGAGTTTGCTCAAACTCATATTGATTGAGTCGGTAATGCCATCCAACCATCTCATCCTCTGTTGTCCCCTTCTCCTGCCTTCAATCTTTCCCAGCTTCAGGGTTTTTTCCCAGTGAGTCAATACATCAGGTTGCCAAAGTATTGGAGCTTGAGCTTCAGCATCGGCCCTTCTGATGAATACTCAGGGTTGATTTCCTTTAGGATTGACTGGTTTGATCTCCTTGCAGTCCAAGGGACTCGCAAGAGTCTTCTCCAACACCACAGTTCAAAAGCACCAATTCTTAGGTGCTCAGCCTTCTTTATGATCCAACTCTCACATCTGTACTTGGCTACTGGAAAGCCAGCGTAGGGGAAAATATTTAGGAAATAATATTAAGTGGGTACAATGATGACTGGGAAGTGCGGGGTTGGCCACTGAAGTGGGTAGAATGCCTACCAACTCTCAGCAACTCTCGTGTTTTAATGAAGTAAGTGGGACCTGGAGGCGACAGGCTGGATAGTAAGGAGCGAAATGCTGAAGGGTGCATCTGTGGTTCTCAAAGTGATGGGCTTGTGGCCTGTGGAGCCCCAGGGGCCACCATGTAAGGTGCTTCCTAGGGAGGGGGACCCTGGAGATGGGCGAGGCGGGGCCCCGGAAGACATGTGTGGGCATCCTGGGGGCTCCAGGGGCTGCTGGGAGCTAGACCCAGATCCAGCCTTCCCAGGAGAAGACCCCGCAGTCTCTGCCCTGGAGAGTGAACCCCAGGAATGAGGACCAGGTGGGCAGTCTCTCCTCTTGGCTCAGGATTCTGCCACCGTAACCTCAGTCCTGCTGGACACCTCTGTTCTCCCTGCATTTTCATAATCCTCACTTGTCTCTCTCGACTCTTGAGCATCACTTGGTCTTCCCATGGAGGCAGGATAGTTCACGGAGTTACTCACTTGTGTTAGGCTTCTATTTTTTCCCCCTGAAACCCTCCCACCTGCTAAATAAGGTGGGGTGTGTCAGGCTTTGTTGGGGACCTAGTACCTTCACTCCTTTCTTGCCAACAGATCCCTGCATCTTGGGTGTCTAGTTCTCAAGGGAAAACTTGATCTGTGTAAGCCATTCTTGGCAATTTTGTTCTGTTTTGTTAGTGACTGGTGTTTAGAAAGGAGAAGGAAGAGAAATTCCTCTCTGCAGTATGGTGTAAGGTGTGATATGCAGCAACACAGCAACCATTTTGCCACCAAGAGGGAAGATGTAGTCAACTCCCTGGAGATGAATGAGGAAATATTGAAGGAATCTTCATATACTGTTGAGTCACTAAAGGATCCTTGGAAGTTCCTGTCTCTGGAAGTCTTGTGTATGCTGTGTGCTAAGTCACTTCAGTCATGTCCAACTCTATGGACCCTATGGACTGTAGCCCGCCAGGCTCATCTGTCCATGGAATTCTCCAGGCAAGAATACTGGAGTGGGTTGCCATGCACTCCTCCAGGGAATCTTTGACGCAGGGAACAAACCCTCATTAGGTGAGATCTTGTTAGATGAGATAATCAGTGCTTTACTTAATTGCATCACAATTTTGGGGTGTCAGAATCCCCAGAATGGTACATGGGCACTTTTACTCTCTCATGCCCTTGAGGTTTTATTCTGCCCAAGGGAAAAGGTGGCAGCAGACTACGCATCCTAGGTTTTGTTTTCCAAATCCTGAGCCAAAAAGTTCATACCCAGGGGTCAGGAGAGGGAAGGGTTGTCAGGAATTCCTGATAAAGCTCATGATTGCCCAGGGGTGCAGGTCTCCGTGGGATACTGAGGAAGGCTGGTCCCTAGTATGGGGACCCCCAAGAGGGCCAGGTTTCCTGGCTCAAGCCTGCCTCCCAGGGAACCCTTGGGCTCAAATGGCGAGGCTACCCAAGACTCCTGTGATGAGCTGGGGGTGCAAGGACTGTGCCCATTTTCTGGACACCTTATAGTCCCCTGAACTATTATGTGGCTCCCCTGGTGGCTCAGACAACCTAAAGGATCTGTCTGCAATGCAGGAGATCTGGGTTCAATCCCTGGGTTGGTAAGATTTCCTGGAGAAAGGCATGGCAAACAACTCCAGTATTTTTGCCTGGAGAATTCCATGGACAGAGGAGCCTCGTGGGTTACAGTCCACAAGATCGCAAAGAGTTGAACATGACTGAGCAACTAATACTTTATGTGTACTGAAGGAAGGATGGGAGCTCCCAGGAGACGGGTGAGATAGAATCCCTGACACCTAGTGGGAGGGGTGCTTGAAGTTGGATTTAAGGAAGTTGATTCTAGGGATGTTCTGAGTCTATGGTGCGGGATCTAGCCCTGCTGTACCACACTGTGTGTCTTGACACGTTCCTTGTCCCAGATTTGTCTGATTGGAAAGCTGAATTCTCCCCAGAGTAGGCTTAGAAGGAGATGGTGGCCCAGAGAGTGGGCCAGGGCCAAACTGGGGTCTGAGTAGAGGCACTGCCTCTTGTGAGGGTCACCAGCTTTTGCCTTCCACCTGCTAGATGGATGAGATACTTGGAGGGCATCACTGACTTGATGGACATGAGTTTGTGTAAACTCTGGGAGTTGGTGATGGACAGGGAAGCCTGGCCTGCTGCAGTCCATGGGGTCGCAAAGAATCGGACATGACTGTGCGATTGAACTGAACTGAATGGACCTGCTAGAATGGCCACTGAAGGTCACCCAAGGGACTTCCTTCCGGTTAGACCACCAAGGAGTCAAGGAGAGAGCATTTACAGACCTTTCTTTTTGTATGAAGATCATTCATAGCAAGGCTTCCTAGGTGGCTCAGTTGTGAAGAATCTGCTTGCCAATGCGGGAGACACAGGAGATGTGGCTCTGATTCCTCGGTCTGGAAGATCCCCTGGAGAAAGAAATGGCAGCCCTCTCCAGTATTCTTGCCTGAGAAATCCCATGGAAAGAGGATGTTGGCCAGCTACAGTTCACAGGGTCGCAAAGAATCAGACGTGGCAGAGTGACTGAGCATGGGTGCATTCATAACAAGGCACATTTTCAGATGCACTAGTTCAGTGTTTTAAGGTGTTCCTCTCTGGGATCCTCTGATGGGTGAGTCATTGGGATAGAATAGCAGTTACTATATTCCCTAATTCTTTCATGTTTGTCTCATATTATATTTACTGTAGTTTATGGTATAACTTCTCTTTTTCTCCTTGATGAACATTTTTAAAAATTAATTTTATTTACTTATTAAAAATTAAAAAAATTGGAATATCGCTGCTTTACAATGTAGTGTTCATTTTTGCCACACAACGGCATGAATCAGCTGCATGTACACACGTATCCCCTCCCTCTTGGACCTCCCTCCCCCCATCTAGGTCATCAGAGAGTGTGAAGCTGAGGCCCTTGTGTGGCACAGCATCTCCCCACTAGCTATCTGTTCTGCATACGGAGGGGTAGATATGTCCAAGCCACTCCCACGTCGCCCCACCCTCTCCTTTCCTATCTGTGTCCACAAGTCCACTCTCTACATCTGCGTCTCTTTTCCTGCCCCGAAAATAGGTTCATCCTTTCTGAAAAATTTCAACACTCCTACTGAGTTTCCTTTCCTGAGTCAATTTTTTTTAAAAAAATAACCATTTTTTGGGGGGGAATGATTTCAGATTGATAGAAAAATTGCAAAGCTAGTATAGGGAGTTCCCGTCTTCCCTTCACCCACTCCACTCATGGTGACATCTGCCATCAGTTCGGTTCAGTTGCTCAGTCGTGTCCAACTCTTTGAAACCCCATGGACTGCAGCACACCTGTCCAGCCAACTCCTGGAGTCCACCCAAACCCATGTCCATCGAGTCGGTGATGCCATCCAAGCATCTCACCCTCTGTCGTCCCCTTCTCCTCCTGCCTTCAATCTTTCCCAGCATCAGGGGCTTTTCTAATGAGTCAGTTCTTCCCATCAGGTGGCCAAAGGATTGGAGTTTCAGCTTCAGCATCAGTCCTTCCAAAGAATATTCAGGACTGATTTCCTTTAGGATGGTTTGGTTGGATCTCCTTGCAATCCAAGGGCCTCTCCAGAGTCAGACATCTTACATAACTGTGCACATTTGTCAAAGCTAAGACGTTGGGACATTACTGTAACTAAGCAACAGATTTTGCTCTATCTCCCCAGTGCTTTTTGTTTGTTTGTTTGGTTTTTGCTTCCCGCACCCCCCCCCCCCC
>SJYV01039606.1:1401763-1420465 GCA_006410875.1 Neotragus pygmaeus | reverse complement strand
CCAACAAATGTCCTTTTTCTGTTCTAGGATCCAACCCAGGGTCCCACGCTACATTTAGATTCAGTTGCATTTAATCTTTGTATGACGCAGTTGTTTCTGCTTCCCCTTCTGTTTCTTAAGCTCACAGCTTTCAGCCTCCTATCATGTCCTTCTTGTGGCCTTCTAGCCACCAAAATATCATTCCTGTCACTGGATATAGAATTCATATCAGATAATGTCTCTTTAATAAACTTCCTAACTTTTATACACTGTCTGTGAAACTGCTACAACTTGGACACCATTTAAAGACAGTCTGGGCCACGAGCCAGATCGTCAGTGCAGCTTCAAAATATAACTTGGTGAAAAATATTCCCCAGAGAGCACCTTGGAAGGGAGTATGTATAAACCCTCACAAGTTAAAATATTTTTTCTTTGCATGCAAATTTGGAAATTTCCATATTCCTCCTTGTTTGTGGGCTGAAAGGTTAGGAGGCAAATGGATTTGTATTTTTATCCTTTCTGTGAAAAGATTAGTGTATGTTGGCTTTAAAATGCTCGTAATAGTTTTTTTTTTTTTTTTTTAAATATCCATAGACTTTCATATATGATTGTCTAAGTAATCCAGTTGGGAAATTAATTGCTTGATCTTGTAAGTTTCTGAGTACAAGACGTGGAAGGGATATCAGAATGTAATTCTGTTTGATGGTATCTTGAGATAGACTCACTCTTGGAATTGATTTTTGGGTCCGTAGGCGCCAACTGTGATATCCTGTACCGGCTGGGGAGGCTGACCTTGCCGTTTGATGCTATATATTCGCATTTACACTGTGTCTACATTTGGCTTCAGAAACTTGTGAAACAAAATTATAAAGTGGAAAGGAGGCCCATGATCAATTATTTAGTCTTTGTAACACCATAACTGGCTTGTCAGAACCTTTTCTCACCAAATTGCCCGTGCTTTCTACGGTCATGCATGTATTATTATTTCTGCACCATCTTGTGGGACCCTCTCCAGGAACACTCAATACAGGGATCTGCGTCAACCTCATCCTGACACAGATACAAGCAACACAGCGCCAGCCACCATGCTGAGTATCCTGTGTTACTTTCCCCAGCTCTGGGAATTTTTTTCTCAACTTACATTCTCTGAAGACCTGGTACTTTCCTCATGCCCTGGATCCTCAACTAGGGCAGATCAGCTTCATCTTCATGCCCTTGGAGACCTGGCTTCTTTCAAAGCCATCTGCTATGAACTTTTTCTCAACTGCCCTACTTGAATATAACCTCAACCCCTTCAAATCCCCGTAGACCTAAGATCTGACTTTCTCGTTTCTTGAGAATCATACATTTCTTTGCTGGGTTCTACAGTGTTCTCTAGGTGTAAGTGATTTCTGCCCTCACCCGCCCCCTTCTACCTCAGCACACCGCTAGCTTGCAGGATTGTGGCAGAAACTGGTGGAGCTCTGTGCATGCCCAGGAACCAGTCATGGGCACCACTTCTGGAGCATCTCCCGGATGCCACCCATTCCCTCAGGAAGCACATGGTCCCCCACAGCTTTTTGAGATGGCGCTTACTCTTCTCATCTTGTCTGGGAGGAAACAGAATGAAGAAGTTTGGTGGTGGCGGTGGTTTTAATCGCTGAGTCGGGTCCGACTCTTGCGAACCCGTGGACTGCAGCCCGCCAGACTCCTCTGTCCATGGGAGCCTCCAGGCAAGAATACTGGAGTGGGTTGCCATTTCCTTCTCCAGGGGATCTTCCGGACCCAGGGATCGAACCCTGGTCTCCTGCCTTGCAGGCAGATTGTTTACGGACTAAGCTACAAGGGAAGGCCTGAAAAGTTTAGTGTCAACTTAGACAGAATCTCTGGGCCATGAAGCTGGACTTGGAGCCCAGTTGTGTCAGAACACCAGCGCTGGACTGCTCTCTCTCCCCAGAGACCCCAGTGACGCAGGCCTGGTCAGCACACAAGACATACTTTTAGCCAGTCAGTCTAAAGCTCTTACTGTTTTTTTTGTTTTTATTTTGGGATCAAGACCCCCACACCCCGCAGCTGCGCACACAGAACGCGAGGCGCATGCTTGACGTCATCACTTCTCGACGCGTGGCGCCTCCTGTTTTTTTTTTTTTAATATACTCTCATTGACTTATTTACTTGGCTGTGCTGGGTCTTGGTTGCCTTGGGCCTTTCCCTAGTTGCAGTGCTCCGGCTTCTCACGGCGCGGGCTTCTCTTGTGGAACACAGGCTGGTAGCTGAGGCGCGCGGGCTTAGCTGCTCCAGAGCATGCGGCATCTTCCCGGATCCGGGATCGAACCCACGTCTCCTGCATTGGCAGGCGGATTCTTTACCTCTGAGCCACCGGGAAAGCCCTAAGGCAAGGAAGAGTTCACTCTCCTAAAGCGCGCTGTGACGACAGAGTGCAGTCCCCAAGCATATTGTTTAACTGCCCCCCGATCTTTGAATGACTTTCTTGTGTCACGTCTTGTCGTCCTCACGTTCTGAAATTGATTTTGGAACAGTTAAATCTTTTCTTTGAACTGAATAATATGATGCTCCGCTGTTGCCCAGATTGTCCCATCCTGCAGAAGCGCTGGAGGAAGTCTGCAAGCTCTCGGGAAGTTTCCCGGTCATTGTCACTAGTGATATTAGGGGCTGTGGACCACTGCCCTCTCCAGGTCCTTCCCCTGGGCGGCGGCCCTCTTCCCAGAGCAGAATGTTTGGATTTCCTGGAGACCTGGGTGACCGCCTCCACATATGCCTGTGCTGTGAGATGGCATGGTTTTCCCGGGTGAGCACGGGCATTTCTGGAGACGTAGGGCGGGAGAAGGGAGGGTCACCGGCTTGGCTCAGGGGCTATGTGCTTAATGGACTCTAATTCTTATGTGTGTTTCTTGGGGAGGTTAGACCAAGCCCCCATCCTTCCCAACTTGACCATTTGGACCAGGCTGTGTCTCAGTGGATGACTGGGGGAACCTCAGTGGAACTGGACTTCCCAGCACCTGATGGAAAAGAATCAGAGGCTTTTGGATGCAGGAGGTGGAGGGCTGGCAGGGCACCGGCTGGGTCTCGGGAAGCGCAGGACCGTGGAGAATGAAGGCAGGAGTGTGGCCACCCTGTGTTGCTATGCCAGGGAAGGGGGAGGTTGCAGTCAAGGTCTGGGGTTGCCTAGCTAGCCCGGGTGGGTGGTGGGAGTGATGAGCAAGTTTGAGAAGAGCTGGCTCAAGGCTGGAGTAAGTGCCACTACTCTTGGCTGTGGGCCATTTCCAGTGGGGAGGAGTGGAGACCAGGAGTGCAAAGGACAACACAAAAGCAAGATGCAGAACAGGAGAGATTCCACGCGCCGCCGTGGCCTCGGAGCTCACTAATGACGGGGGACAAGTGGAGGGACAGGTTCCAAGGAGCAGAGATGAGCATCGGCTTCCGGGGGAGCCGAGGGCCAGGGGATGCCCCAAGCTGTGGGACGACGGGCCACGAACGGCATTGCCTAGCTCCCCTTCCAGCTGAAGGAGGTGTCCACGTGCAGCCACTTCAGGAGGAACGGAGTGCAGGGAGGCAGGCGGGGAAGAGAAACCGGCTCCAAGGCCCGCCAGGTGGGGGCAGCAGCCTTGAATATTTCACGCTGCCAGCCACTCTGCTTGCCTATTAACAAAGGACATCTCGAATTTTAAACAATTTAGGGGAGAAATCCTGTTTTAACATCAGAGTCCGGGGTTTCCATTTATATTCATATTCAGATTCATCTCCTGAAAATAATTCGTGGAGTTAAGATTCCGGTGAAAGTAATTGATGAAGAATAGAAATCACAGCCAGAGTGGAATAAGCCCTGGAAAAATCACAGTATGAGGTCGGTTTTCTGAGTGGATGAAACTGGGCTTCGAGTTGATGCTGGGAGTATTTGAGCTAAATTAAGTCATGAAAGAAGATAATACAATGTACCATCATTTTAAAGTAATTTAATCACGAAAACTAAAAATTTGGAAGAAAACAGATATTTTACTTAATAGAAACCATCTGTACCGTACAGTAGGCAAATTGTATAAAAATGAATAAAACTGTCTCTGAGGAGTGTGGCTCAGGCACGGGCTTATCTAATGAAGATGTATATGTGCCTTTTAGCATTTGCATTGTCTATTAGATGAGGAAAATCGCACCAGCGTCTAAGGGAAACAGTTACAAATTTTATTACCATCGTATGACTGATGACAAACGCAGCATTAGAAATAATGCCTGCGAGATGGGCTCGTTCCCAGCTGCAAGTGCCTCTCCACTTCGGACTGGTCTGGACGGCTCAGTCTTTGCGCAGTCGTGGGTCACTTGGGTGTTTCCTGCCTAGTTACTATTGTGTTAGCGGCTGGTGCCCACAAGGACTATCTTTTAACTTGTTTAGGGGCCAAGTGTGCTCTTTGATTTGATTTGGTTCCACCAGGGAAGGAGCTCATTTAAACATGTCCGGAGTGGCTTTTGCTCCGGACTTTTGGCTGCAAGGATGCGGGCGGCTGATCTGAAAAGCATCTCTTTACTCCCCTTGACCTACATCAAAATGCATTTATTTAACAGGAAACTTTTGTTCTCCCGGAACAGGGGCTGGCTCACGTTGCCCTGTAGCTGAAGGTCGAGTGGCTGCATTTTTCAAAACAGGCACTTGCTCCTAATCTGCAAATTAACTAAATAATCACAACTGCTAATTATACAGTATCAGGCCCGGAATACATAGGGCTTGAGTAATAATCAGCTTTTTAAATTAAGTTGGTGACAACCACTATTAGCTGCCGTGATTTAATAATCCCAGTAAATGTGCACATTTTAAAAAGGGGCTCTTTGTAATTTTTTTCCCCAGCATTTGCAACTGAATCTGTTAATGAAAAGAGAACACAACAGTTTTATGTTACAAATGATACCATAATAGGTAAATAAAAGGGCTCCTCCAGATGCTGTTAGTGACGGAGGTGCGGCGATTATGAATGGGAGAGGCAGAGCGAGCGAAATCTGAAATCAAGTTTCTGCATCTGTTTGTGATGATGAATTAAGGCCAGACAGAGAATCCGATTCCCATTGTATATTCAGCATTTTGGGGCTGTAAGGAACAGACCCCATTAACAAATGTGTGAAATAAATATACCTCCCTGAAAATTTAGAATTTGGCAAATTCAGAACAAATGAGATACAGTTTCCTGTTACCATCTCATCGGCTTGCCTGCATTTACCTAATATTATTATAATACACCGACTCACGTCGGGGACCTGTGTCCCTGGGACTAGGGTGCATGCCTCAGAAGCAGGTGGGCGCTCCTCTTGGGGGAATCGGCCCCTTTCCCACCCTGGGAGGAGGAGCAGGCCTGGGGGTCCATCCGGGTTGTGAGGACCCTCACCCTGCGGGACACGTGCCAGCCTCCTCCTCTCCCACTGCTGGGAGCACCTTTTTTTTTTTTCCTGGTGGTCAATTGAAATTTTATGGCTAAGTTATTTAAAGGAGACTATAGAAGAACCAGACGAGGGCAGGATGATGGCAGTACTGTTGCCTGTCTTTTACAATAATTACTCTTGATAGCCATTTGAGCTAATTTGCATTAAAAACACCCACTTAACCAATCTGCTGAAAAGGCCGACTTCTTGTATACTGTTTCCTAAGACCTCGCTGCAGACTCTTTCTTCCCCCTCCAAATACAAATCGAGTTTAAATGTGGAAGCCATCCAGGGCAGCGAGTAAATCTCTCGGCCTAGGACCTGGATTAGGCTTGTTTTAAACTACCTGCATGAAATTAAGATATCGCGTTTCATGGCCAATTGGGCTCATTTATCAGAACAGTCCTTCTCTTACGTGGAGCAGCTTGAAAAGCCAGGAGCTGAGGGCAAAGGTCGGAGCCAGGATCCCAGGCTCTGTTCTCCTGGCGTGACCCTAGACAAAACCCCCTGAGCTTCATGTCCTGGGTTGTTTTCATCAGAACAAGAAAAGAAGACAAATGCATTTATCTCTCCAGTCTCCAAGGCCGTCACAATATATATGCATACATATTATCAGAGGATATTATTCCTAATCGTCAGCATCAGTGCGCTTGCTCCCCCAGTGCCTGCAATAGACACTGATGGTCTTACATCAGGCGCAACTCAAGGGGGCTCCCCTGGCGTTGGAGGGGGCGGCCTGTGTGCCAGTCACATGACCAAGAAGCCAAACGGAGCCGGTTTCCCTCACATCTCTCCCTCTGCACCTGGCTTCCTCCTAGGACACCTGCCGCTCCTTACACTTTGTTTCAAAAAACAGAGACGAAGGTCCAGGCTGGTTATCGGTACCAACCACTGGGACCCTCCCCCACAACCTCTTTCTGCCATCTTAAAATTGTATTTTGTTTTGTTTCCCTCCATGAAACCCTTTCAGCCTACACTCGGGATGAGAGATGCAATTCGAAGCCGGCATTTTTCCGAGCCTTTTGGCTGTGTTGCAGGCATGGTGAGCAGAGGTCCGAGAACCGTGTCGGGAGGTCACGGAGCCAGGACTCAGGGAGCTGCCAAGGGTCTCGGTTTACAGATGGAGAGATCGAGGCCCTGAGGGGAGCCGGGCACAATTACTGGCGTTTTCCCTGAAGCGCTCAGGCTCTCTGTTCTCACGGTTCAAACGCTCTGAATGAGGAGCCGAGCTTCTGGACCCTGACATCATGGCTGAAACCAGCCGAAAGCCAAGCGCAGACTCATGTGTCTCACTCCTGGCTCTGCTCTCAGCCCTCCTTCCTTCCCTCCTTCCCTTGCTTCCTTCCTTTCTCTTTCTCCTCCTCTCACCCCTTTCCTTTCCTTTCTGCTAGTGTTCTGACCAGCTCAGTTCCACGCTGCACACGCCTTCCCACCCAGGAGCTGCACACAAAGCTAAGGCCGGGCTGGCTGGGACGGCAGGCTGGGGGGCGAGAGACCGAGGCGGTGCACGTGGGGTGCAGGTGCGGGGCGGGGGCGTCCCTGTGCCCTCGCTTTAGGCCAGAGCACCTCGGGCCGTGACCCCTCACGCAGAGGCCAAGCAGGCTGGCTGCGCCAGGGGAAGGAGGCAGGCTCCTGAGCTGCAGCCCGCGATGCTGAGCTCCGGCCCCTCGCAGGTGCACCCCGCGGGCACTAGATGGCACTCTTAAGCTGCGCAAGGCATGCGGTGCACCGCGCATCCCCGGCCCTCCAACCTTCCCCGGCCCCTCCTCCCGGAGGGCCTCCTGGCCAGGCAGGAAGAGGGGCCGAGAGTTAGAGGCCTCCTGGACGTTTCCTGGCGCCCCCGGTGCGGTGCCCCTCCGTCTCTGCTGTCTCCTTAGGCGGCCAAGGGCTCTCAGAGACCCACCGAGCTGCGGCTGTCAAGCACAGGGATCGCCAGTGTGGTCCTCAGGGTGGGTCCTCAGGCTTTGTTTCCCCAGCAAGGGGCAGCAATAATCTAGATAGCCATCTCTGACCCCCAAACACCACCGGACCATCCAGGCCTGAGGGCTGGGTCCTGCGATTCAATGGGAGGGTCTCGATTTGCCCCCCACCGCCCCCCGCTGGTGCCGGTTCCGAGCTGTGCTGGCGAATGAGCCCTGGGAGGGAGGCCTCTGGGTGTCCGGGAAACCCTGAGCAGTCGGGGAGACCCTCTTCCTCCAGAAGGTGTGCCCGGGGCCCTGTGCCCGGGGGAGGGTGCCTTGCTGTCTGCAGCCGCTCCCTGGGCCACAGCTGGCCACCCACCTGCCTGGCAATCCCTGAAGCTGAGCCCAGCCAGGGCCGGCGGGGCACCTGAGCTGGGTGAGGTGGGCAGAGAGAGGGCTCAGCGCTTGTGACAAATGCGTGTCTTGGGGACCAAAGGGATGAGACTTCAGACGCGTGGGAGGAGACAGGAGACCTGGGTGAGGGCCACGGGGCGCGGCGTTAGGGTTCAGGGCTAGGGTGAAGGGGAAAAGTCAGGATGTCACAGTGGCCTTCATACCAGTCGGCTGCTGGTGAAGCCTGGAAAACTCTCTAAGTCCCAGTTCAGTTGTCTGGAGAAGGAGCCTGGGTATCAAGTCGCATTTTTAACCATGGGTCTTGCCGTACACGTGAATGAGAACTTGTGAAGAAACGCCAGAATTCATAGCTCGTGATGAGGATAAGCGCTATTTTTTTGAGTTTTATTTACCGTTTTAATTTTAAACATTGTATTTATTTTTGTTTTATTTTACTTTTGAACGTTTAGTCTTACGTTGGAGGATAATTGATCAACGAAGTTGTGTCAGTTTCAGGCGTAGAGCAAGATGATTCAGTTACACATATCCACGTATCGGTTCTTTTTCCAATTCTCCTCCCATTTAGGTTGTTGCGTGACATACAAACTTTTATTTCAGCGTATCTGGGTACACACATGCTCATTTGAAAGTGTGCATGCACATAGATGTGTGTACGTCAGTCCATGAAGTTAAAGTTCCAAGAAACACCAGCCTCTGCTCTGGAGGATGGCACGATACAGGGTACCTAAAATGAATGCCGAAGAGTTGATGCTTTTGAACTGGGGTGTTGGAGAAGACTCTTGAGAGTCCCTTTGACTGCAAGGAGATCCAACCAGTCCATTCTGAAGGAGATCAGCCCTGGGATTTCTTTGGAAGGAATGATGCTAAAGCTGAAACTCCAGTACTTTGGCCACCTCATGCAAAGAGTTGACTCATTGGAAAAGACTCTGATGCTGGGAGGGATTGGGGGAAGGAGGAGAAGGGGACGACCGAGGATGAGATGGCTGGATGGCATCACTGACTAGGTGGACGCGAGTCTGAGTGAACTCCGAGAGATGGTGATGAACAGGGAGGCCTGGCGTGCTGCGATTCATGGGGTCGCAGAGTCGGACACAACTGAGCGACTGAACTGACCTGAAAATGAACTGGAGTGTCCCAGTTGGGGCTCCTGGGTTCCCAGGTGGTTCTGCCACGTGTGCCCCACGTGACTGCTTGTGTGCCCTCTTCCCTCTCTGGGCCTCTCTGGGCTGAACTCTGCTCAGCCCCGATTGCCTCGTGTTCTTGAAAACAAGCCCACCGACACACACGGCTTCCTAGGCTGGAGTGATTTTAACTAGGCTGGAGACTTGCTGGCGGTCCCGGTGGGGTCCCTAGAAGGAGGGGTCTGCTGGAGGGAAGGGCCCGAGTGCACGGGGGGGACAGTGACGCCTCCCGGCGTGAGGAGCCAGCGAGCTGGCAGGGGCATGGCCGGGGCTGGGCGCCCGGCAGGCCAGGCCCTCTCTTTTCTGCCTTGAGCGGCAACCTGATCGGAAAGGTGTGATTGACCCTTCTGTCAGCACGCTGATTGTCTTCTGCAAAGGTCTGTGTTATGCTTGGGACAGAGGTGTAGATGCTGTCTTGGTTTTCAGCCCCTGGGGTCTTAGGACCAGGCTGGGGAGAAGGTGTGGAACCCACTCAGACAGAGCTGAGGGTGGAGGTGGCACCTACCTCCAGGCCGGACCGGGCTGATGAGCCTCTGTGTGCCTATCCAGATGCTGAACCCGCAGCCCTGAACTCGGGCCACCTCCGTGTGACCAGTTCATGCTCCCCGACTGAGTCCCTCAGGCAGAGAGACCCAAACTGAGGATGTGGAGGTCTGTGGTCCAACTCTGGCCTTTCTTCCTGGAACACCTTCGGCAGAGCTGTGCCCGCGTCTCAGTTTCCACATCTGAGAAGCCAAGAGGCCATGTGGGCTCATCTACAGGCCCCTGGAGTCTGGCTGGAGCAGAGGTTACTCACCCACTTTCCCATTCTGAGGGTCTCAGTGACCCTCCCCCTGATCCAAGTTCCCTGGTTCCCAGCTTCACCTTGAATCAGACTGTAACTCCTAGCCACTTGCTTCATAAAAGCTTTGGTTTGACAATTAGCATCCTGGCTTGGACTCCTGCACCCCCATTTCTGATCCGGCACGAACTTTTTAACCTTCAGGTATGGCACGCATTTACCTCCCAGGAGATTTCCTATTAGTTTTATAATCACTGGGCCAACAAAGAATTTATAAACTCTGTAATTTCACCTCCTGGTTCTATTACTTTGCCCTATGTTATTCCGGATAATATTTTAACTAGCATTGCCTTAATTGTGTTTGCAGAACATTATTTCCGCAGGGTATTAGAAAGTGTTTTGCAGGGAAGTGGGAGGAGTGTTCCAAAATCCATTTGAGAGACACAAGTCACATGCATTTGAACTGGTTTCCTCAGCGCAGACCTTCTCAGAGCCTTATCTGTGCAAAGAGCACTGGGTGGACCCTGCCTCTTCCCTGCAAGGAGTCTGTGGCTCTGCAGTCACTGGTGTGACAAGCGGCTGAGGGACACCCTCTTTGAGATCCTTTTTAAGCTCTGCTGTTCCTTAATTTTGGTTCTGATTCTCACTTCCTCCTAAACAATCCAGAGGATTTCCTTGGACTTTTACGACATATATGATACTAGGGGGTTTATATCTTATGTTACATAGCTTATTAACTCTGAATATTCATTGGAAGAACTATTGCTGAAGCTCCAATACTTTGGCCATCTGATGCAAATAACTGATTCATTGGAAAAGAGCTTGATGCTGGGAAAGATTGAAGGCGGGAGGAGAAGGGGGCGACAGAGGATGAGGCGGTTGAATGGCATCACTGACTCAATGGACATGAGTTTGAGCAAACTCTGGGAGATAGTGGAGGACAGAGGAGCCTGGTGTGGTGCAGTCCATGGGGTCGCAAAGAGTTGGACATGCCTTAATGACTGCACAACAACATATAGCTTATACAACCATGTCCTGTGGGAATACCAAGTGATGGCTTCAGCCCTCAGAATGGTTAAACTCATCTTGGGAAGGCAGGACATGCCAAAGGGTTCCTGGTGAGTCAAGGTCATCTATGTGAAGTTACATGATGGGTAAAAAGCCCAGAGGGAGAAGGGTGGTGGTCTGGGCTGGTCAGGAGTGTCGATGGATGAAGTTGGACTTGGCTGGATGTTACATGAAGGTTGTGTTTGGACAGATGGGGGCTGCAAGGGAAGAGTCCGGAGTCGAGGTCCCCGGGAGGCGGGTAGGGCAGAGATGATGAGGCTAGGCCTGTGCATCTGTCCTTATTTCATCAGGGAGGGGTGAGGACGTCCCAGCCTGACCCTGCAAGCAGCCGCTCAGTCTTACCCAAACAGGCTTCCTCTGCCTTGCCCTGGCTTCTTCCTGCCTGCCCATCCCCTGGCCCAGGCTACTCCCTCCCACCTGAGCTGACTCACTTGAGCTTTTCCGAAATGAAAGTCACTCCTATTCAACAGGTGCATACAGCGTGATCCTGGCCTGTCTGGTTTGCTCTCAGGAGTGGAGGGTTTGAAGGCTGCAAGGCAGCCCCAGCCCGTCTCGTGGTGGGTGGTCTCAGCCCCAGCCCGTCTCGTGTAGGTGGTCTTGCCACCTCTCCTGCTTTGTTCTGAGGGCACAGATGTCCGCAGGTGGCTTAGGGAACCAGTGTTAATGGTTGTTTCTCTGTCACGTCGCCTCGGGGCTGTTGAAGCCACCGCAGTATCAAGAGAAGGAATCAGTGGCAACTGTCATCTTTGGGATGTATGTGTTCACACTGAACAACTTTGTTCATGAATTAACTCTAATGTGTTCCACAAGTACATTTTTTGAGCCTCATTCATGTGCTTTGCACTCGTGATATGAAGGAGAAAGGAAAAGGGGTGGTCCTTGTTTTGGGGGTTGCTTGTGATCAAGGAGGAGAGACACCGATGGTAAACAACCAGACACACAGACAAATTAAAGTGCCGTGCGGCTGGTTATCCTGGACTCAGCCCTGCGTGTTGTGCCTGCGGGCCCAGCACTGCGCCCGGTGCAAGTGCCGCGCGGCCGGTGGTCCTGGACTCAGCCGTGCCGCGTGGCCGGTGGTCCTGGACTCAGCCCCGCGTGTGGTGCCTGTGGGCCCAGCACTGCGCCCGGTGCTTTGTGTTTTTAATCTTCTTCTTTCTTCAAATGCTTGCGATAATCCTTTCTGAGCTGGTAGAGTCGGCTTGTGCTTTATATTATTATGTATTTTACAGGTGCAGAAACAGAACAACAAAGTAGGTAAACACCTTGGTCTGCGTGAACCTCTGTGAATCTGTGTGTGCTCTCTNCGTGCCGCGTGGCCCGGTGGTCCTGGACTCAGCCCCGCGTGTGGTGCCTGTGGGCCCAGCACTGTGCCCGGTGCTTTGCGTTTTTAATCTTCTTCTTTCTTCAAATGCTTGCGATAATCCTTTCTGAGCTGGTAGAGTCGGCTTGTGCTTTATATTATTATGTATTTTACAGGTGCAGAAACAGAACAACAAAGTAGGTAAACACCTTGGTCTGCGTGAACCTCTGTGAATCTGTGTGTGCTCTCTCGGGCACCAGGTCATGTTAGAAATGGGGGTGAGGTTCTGGACCAGAGAGGAGGGGGACGTCGAGTCTGCCTGAAGAGCTAGGAAGGCTTTAGGGACCAGGAAATACCTGAATTGGGTTTTGAAGGATGAGTAGGAGTTTTCAAGACATGAACTTTGATCAGAGAAGGGAAAATCACTTTCAGGTCATGGAACAGAATGTGCAAAGGCCACAGGTCAGAGAAAAGGGACCTGTGAGTGGTTAAGTCTAGTGGAGGGGCAATGCTTGGGTGTGGTCTGGAAGGAAGAAATCTGAGGGCTGAATAGGGCCTATTGTGAAAGGCCCTGTATGACAGGGTGAAGAGTTTGTATAAAATGACAAAGACTTTAAGCCAGAAGAGTTAGCTGAGTTTCTCTCCTCTTCTCCCCAGATTTACAAAGTCACATGGGTTACCTGGCGGGAGGTGATCTGTTTATCTGGAGGAGGAAGCATGGAGCAAACCATTCCTTACTCCATGAGAAACTCACCTGTGAAACTTTACGTCGCATGAAAGAAGTTCCCTCTCCTCACAGCAAAGTCCATCATGTGTGGACACATGGCCTCCTTCACTGAGCAAAGCCATCTCGAAATTCCCATCAGCTCCCCCCAAATAACACAGGATTTCCGTAAGCAATTGCACTCCTGGGTCTATGCCCTAAAGACTTGACAACAGAAACCCAAACAAGTATTTTTATGCAGATTCTTAAAGCAAAGCTATTCGCAGCAGCCAAAAGGTAGAAGGGAGGCAAGTATCCAGCCACAGACGGACGAATGGCTAGTTAACATGCGACTATGCAATCGAGCAGTAGCATAGCATGTGGCCACAAAAAGGAGAAACAGCAGCGACTCAGGGCACCGCGTGGAGGAACCTTGGAAACATCCCAAAGAGGGATCACATGTGCCATCAGATTTACCAGAACAGGTACATCCAGAGAGACAAAAGCAGACTGGTGGTTCCTAGGGGCTAGAGGTTGGGAGGCTGGGGAAGGCTGGTCATGGTGCAGTTTTGCTTGGGGTGAGGAATTTGTTTGGGAACTAGAAGGAGGTGTCTGTTGTGCACCGCTGTGAATGTCATCTACGCCATTGAGTTGTGTACTGAAAATGCTTATGTCGTGTTATGTGGATTTCACAGCAAAAAAAAAAAAAAAAAAAAAAAAAAAAAAACCANGGAGGAACCTTGGAAACATCCCAAAGAGGGATCACATGTGCCATCAGATTTACCAGAACAGGTACATCCAGAGAGACAAAAGCAGACTGGTGGTTCCTAGGGGCTAGAGGTTGGGAGGCTGGGGAAGGCTGGTCATGGTGCAGTTTTGCTTGGGGTGAGGAATTTGTTTGGGAACTAGAAGGAGGTGTCTGTTGTGCACCGCTGTGAATGTCATCTACGCCATTGAGTTGTGTACTGAAAATGCTTATGTCGTGTTATGTGAATTTCACAGCAAAAAAAAAACAAAAAAAAACCAAAAAAAACCCCAGTCAATGGCATTCTGGGTGCTATTTATGAGCTAGAAAAGGGGGCAGCATGGCCAGTGGCTTCAGGGTGGGCCCCATGGGTTGTGGTGTCCCTGAGAGGCACAGTTCCCTCCTCACCTCAAAGGCTGTCCCTCGGGTCTCCTGGGAGGAAAAGATTCTTCACCATGGAAAGCAGGTTATTTCCAAGTGGACCCGATTGACTCTGTAAATCACTTTCTTGAATGCAAGATAGCAAAGGGCAAAAGTTACTCCTTTCCTATTCTTTTAATTGCCTGGATCGATAGGCACAATTGATTTGAATGGAGAAATAGTCTCCAGGTAATGTTTAGGAAGAATCACTGAGACAAGAACGTGGAGAGTGACCCTCCGCTGCTCTCCGTGGGGATGCCTTTGGGGTTCCAGCTGGTGCATGTGGCCCTGTGCTGAGAGTGAGCGAGGCCAGGGCTTCAAGGCCCTGTAGTCCTCTGGCCAGGTCCTGGATATTTCTGATGGGAGAGTGTGTGCCCTAAAACGACACTGGGCATGGGGGCTTTGCTCTCCTGCTGGGGAGGAATCTCTGATCAGCAACCACTTCCTTGGAGCACAGGGGCAGGCCCGGACCTTTAGCTGGGCGTCGTCCATCAGAAACTCCTCTGTAAGGAGATGTCAGCTGACATCGCTTTCTGAAGACCTCTTCTGTCACTGCGCCCGGGGATGCATACCCTGCAGGAGACAGCACACTCCCTTTGGGTCTCCGTTTGGGGCATCAGATTGGGTGGCGTGAGGCAGGGCCAGTGTGCCGTGGTCAGAGCAGTCCACGCCTGGGAACCTGCCTGAACCTTTCTGTAACTCTTGGGAGAACAGCTGGTCTCAGAAGAGAAGCCAGTTTCCAAGCCCAGTTCTCTGGGAGTGATATCACAGGGAGGAAAAGAAAAAAAAAAAATCCCATGGACTCTTAATATCCTGCGTCGGTGAGACAGCTCATCAATAAGATTGGGGGACAGGATTGATCTTTTACTTATAATGCAGAACATCCAATGGATGGCAAAAGTGCTTTTAAAGGGGGCCCACGGAACACTTTGAAAATATTAATTAGCGTGTTGCAGCATTCTGCATAGCATTTCATAGTGAAACTGCTCCAGGGGGTTGCTCAGGATGAATTATTAATAAGAAACCCTCTCCATCCTCCGCTTCCTTCCCACCCTGATTTTGTGGGTGTGGGTGCGGGTCGAGTGTCTGTTCTTTCTGTTTACTGCTCATTTCAGGCCAGTGCTGAGATCGGGGTGGCCCATGTTGGGGGCCCACAAGTCTGGAAACGCAGACACACCCCAAGCATCAAGAGCACTCCATGCGGGAGAAAGGCATATATGGTGGTATTGGTACTTTGTATGCCAACTAGAAACCAAAAGGGTATGGCTTTCAAGGGTGAGTTAAAGTTTTCCTAAAGATTCAAGGCTTAGGACACAGCAGCTTCTTGGAATCATTGGAGAAAACTCAGGGGCCTTGCTTCTGCCATCCTCTGAGCCCCCACCTGGCCTGTATCACCTGTGGGAGGAACCACCACCCCCTTCCCAGGGGATCTTCGCTGGGCTAACTGAGCAACCACAAGGGCTCACAGAAGCTCACCAAAATACAACGTCCCCTAAACAGCTTAGCAGTTGTTTCCAAGCTGAGCACAAAACCTACTTTCCCCCCAACCCATTCTCAGAAGCATAGATTTGTAGGAATATAAACATATTAGTAAGGGCATTTTGTTTTAAAATTTTAAACTAATTCAATCAAGGATCATAGAGATAGTTATAGTTCTGCAAAATTGAACAATGAGGCTGGGGGGTTAATCTAGTTATCCCAGGCACTCCTTGCCTTGGAAGGAGGCCAGAGCGTGCGTGCAAAGGAATGCCTCCGCCAGTCCTCAGTTCTGCTTTTGTTCCTCCTCCCTGCGCTCTCCTCATTTCACACTTCACATTTATGGATTCCATATCTTTTTTCTTAAAACAAAAATATGTGCAGATGTCCTCACTTGCTGGAAAACAGTTCAAAACTGTCTGTAAATGATGGAGATTTTCAACCTGACGGCCATGTTAGAGAATCAGATGAAATGGTGAATTTTCCACTTTAATTCTGTTAGCATTCGCCAGTCTCAGGATGTAAAAGCCGTGGCCCTTCTACTTAAGAAATGAATTAGTCACCTGGACTTCTTTGTTCAGTAGGTTTTATAGGAATGACTCTGGTCTATTGGGCCACACAAATGTGTATGCACCGACTCCCTATCATCCCCAGGAAGTTTGAGGCGTTGTATCGGACACATTTGTTTAACCCTTCAGGGAAAACCACCAACCACAAGCTTAACTGGAATTTTCGTGTTGACAACTTCTTGCTACGGTGATGGGAGCTGGATCCTTAGGCACTGGCTACGCTTGGGCAGTGGGGACTGGGGGCAGATAGCCAGGCAAGGCTTTGGAGCCGTGACAACACCACCTCTGCTTTTTAATGAAATGAAGAGGGGGCACATTTTCCTGAGGAAATCCAGCTCATGCCGTGGATGTTGCAGGGCCATGTCCTCTGGAGCCCTGGAGCCCGCTGATTAGCATTTTAAGCATGTAGATGACCTCCTGGCCTTCAGAGATCAGTTTCTCTCTTACCATCTTCCTTGGTCCATGTCTTTCCTTCTCAGGAAAAAAAAAAGAGAGAGAGAGAGAAACTTAACTAAAGACCTCTCAAAAATTTCACATCCCCAGTGTGATATGATTATTTTATTCACTTGGTTTCACCAGAATTAAGCCCAGATTGGAAAGAGAAAAATCAGCAAACAGGGAGGGTATTGCCTGACTCCCTCCCTTTATTGGGTCTGATAAAGTTTCTGCTTCTTGGAGAGGGTGGCACGGCCGTCCCGTGGGCAGAACCTGTTGTCAGTCTCCCTCGGTGCCAACTGAACGCAGAACCTGAAAGTGAAAGGAAATGAACCTGGNGCAAACAGGGAGGGTATTGCCTGACTCCCTCCCTTTATTGGGTCTGATAAAGTTTCTGCTTCTTGGAGAGGGTGGCACGGCCGTCCCGTGGGCAGAACCTGTTGTCAGTCTCCCTCGGTGCCAACTGAACGCAGAACCTGAAAGTGAAAGGAAATGAACCTGGAGATTCACGGCTGCCTCACCCGCCTCCGCGGACAAAGGACTCTGCAGTGAGCTCGTGCGTGCGTCAGAGAGGCCTGCTAGACATTGCAAAGTTTTATTTTTATTTGTTGTTTGGTGATGATCTGAACGCCTGACGCTGCCAAAGCACAAGCAGAAGGAAGCCTGCCTGGCTCTTATCAGCTAAGAGAACTAAGGTTATTTTTTTTCCTTGACTTTTTTTTTTTTTAGCAGCCCCAGTGCCTTGGCTGGATTCCAGTTCAGGTAATTACATTCTGTCTTCCTAAATTCCCTTGTAACTCCAATTGGGCAGGTTGCTCCACACTCCCCTCCTAAAAGCGGATGTGCGGGGTGCCTGGCACCAAATGGGGTGGCATTCCTAGAGTGGGTCCCAAGGTGTTCTGTTGCAAATGCGCTTCCAGAGGCTTCCGCGCACAGGGCTTGTGTGCAAATGGAAGGAGTATTATTTATTGCTCTTTCCCGTCAGCAGCTGCCAACCCGAAACTACCTCTGAATGACATTTTAAATATGAAGGCCAGGGTCATTAGGACAATTAGACGCACGGTCTGCTCTGCTCGCCTCTAGAATTACTTGGGGGGTGGACGCCGGGTGGGCAGTGAAGGAGGGAAACGCATCTTTTCACGCGGGTGCTTTGTGTTTCAATTTCCCACAAAATGGCTCTTGTTTGTTTGTGGTTGTTATTTGCTTTTTTGTTATCTCCTGATTAAAATTAAGGGGGATTATTGGGCTTCTTTGTTTTTATTTTATTTTTTTAGAATGAATGGAAATGAAAGTGTTTTTCATGTGTAGGAATAAAATGAGACAGCTTTTTAAAAAACAGTCTGAGATTCAATTCGTTTTAAGTTAATTCTTCAAATATTTATTGAGTCCCTGCCATGTACCACACCGTGTCAAAGGACTCTCTTGGCTACATAAACACCTGTTGTTTTTAACATTTTCATTAATATTTATTTTATTAATAATTATGGATACAAATGCATTTTTCAAAAACAGTGAAAGTAATTCCTATAAAATAGCCTCTGTAGGGATAACCAAAGTATGAAATGACCAGCTTGTTTTTTATGTGGCTTGTAATAACACCCTTTGTGGGCAGCTGATTTTGGTGAAGGTATATTTACCAAAATGGACACCCGTCTTTGCCACAGATCAGAGGTTAGGATATGTCCTGAAGGATTAAAGAAAGAAACTCTGATGTATGGAAACCGTTTTCATTCTCAGGATGTGCGTGAGCGTGAAGGGACTCTCTCCAGCTGCCGGGAGAGACTCGGGAGCCGCTTCCACGGGCCTGTTGTCCTCTGCTTGTGCCGTAATCCCTGCAAAACAAGGGTGTGGAGGCTTCACCCACGGTGTTTCTGAAAGACACGGTTGGACGCTCTGGGCTGCGTTTTGGCTCCGCGTCCTAGTCTGGAGTCTCTCCCCACACCTGGAAGCAGGCACATTTCCCCAGGACTTCCAAGTTTTACTTCTGTTAGCTTTAATGTTCCTAACCCCACGTCCTCTCTCTACTAAGTATCGTAAATGGATGGCCCCGCGCATTTAGGGGGACAGAGCAAAGCCTGAGGGGCCCGGTGACCACGTCTGATGTTAGGTCTCATCACTCTGGGTTTAGATGATAATTTCTTTTTGCCCTTTTACCTCCCACCCTCCTCTTTACAAAGCATCAAGTCCAGGCAGATATTAAACCACTCAACTCAATCCTGCAATCTCCTCTGGGCTTGTAACTCTAGTGAGTTGCATTTTTTCCTAATTACAGGAAAAACAGCAAATTGGCGAACATCAGGAAGTGGGTACCCGCCCCCCCCCCGCCC
>SJYV01039606.1:1389307-1401702 GCA_006410875.1 Neotragus pygmaeus | reverse complement strand
GCCAGGGGCGCCCTCCCCGCCGCCCGCAGGCCCTTTGATCGCCCGCGGCCCGCGGCCGAAGCCCGCTCCGCGGCGCGCAGGTGGCGGCAGCGGGGCGCGGCGCGCTCGGGCGCTCGGTCCCCCGGCCGCGGCGCGCTCCCTGCCACGCCGCACATCAAGGCCCGGCCGGCCGGCGGGCGCCTTCATTAGCAGCCTGAAATTATAATATTATGTTAAAGAACAAAGCTGCTCCCCGGAAAAATATGTGCTGCATATCTGACAAAGATAAATTGGATTATTCAAAATATTCTTGATGAAATGTTACATTTTGCAACTAATTATCAATCTGTTTTATCTGCAGACCAGCTGGGCATTTTTGTGCATGCAAGACCTGCCTTTCCAATGATCTTAAGATGTCACTGTAGCGTTTACATCTTTTATTTCAAGATTTAAATAACTAGGAAGTAGCTAATGTAATTCACTGCTGAGAAGAAAGAGGAGCTTCTTGATTCCTTTCCAAAGCCATCTCCTTCTAATGAACTTCTTTGGACTGTGAGTAATGAGGCTTTATTCAAATAATGTTTAAGGAAGTCTCTGTCAGTGTAATTTCTGAAAAAAAAAAAAAAGGGACCAATGTTTAATACATTTAAAACATCTCAATTCATAGGATATTAGGTCATGCAAGCCCACAGTGGCCCTTGCCAGTGAGATGTTCCTCTAGTATTGCTCTTTTCGGTTGAACCTGGCCTGGCCAAGCCCTCAGATGGCCTCACAAATCGAATGACTTGGCCCACTTTTTATTTGATGTTTTGCTGGAGCTGAGATGTTTAAGATACTCTGGGCTGATATAAATCCTGACCATTAGGAAGATTCAGCTTTCGGCTCCCGTCTGCCCATGAAAATCTCTCTCCTGTTCTGATCTATCTGGGGGATTGTGTCAATGTAGTTTTCTTGTTTTGTGAGTATTTTATGGCTGGAGGCAGCAGAAAAACAGACTCTGACGGCTTCTAGGCCCTTCACGCTTTCCTGGAGGGTAGAGAGTGGCCGGAAGATGCACTCTGTCTGTATGCTTAGCCGTCCGCCCACCCGTCTCCAGGCCGTGAATGCGTTCTCCCTTCAGGCTGAGCAGACACGCTGGGAGCCACCGAATATCAGCACTCAGAAGTGCTTCCAACCTGCTCTAGTCTTTCTTTTTGTTAGAGAGAAACATAGGCTTCTCAGGTGGCACCAGTGGTGAAGAATCTGCCTGCCAAGGCTGGAGACCCAGAGACATAGGTTCGATCCCTGGCTCAGGAAGATCCCCTGGAGGAGGGCGTAGCAACCCACTCCAGTGTTCTTGCCAGAAAAATCCCGTGGACAGAGGAGCCTGGTTGGCTATAACTTATGGGGTCATAAGGAGTCGGACACAACTGAGCACGCGCGCATCACTCATCACTCACAGAGAAATACAGGAATAGTCTCCTTGCTGAACCAACTCCACTCCTTCAGTCTCAGTAGATACTCCACAGCCCGAGATGGAGGAAGTGGGGGCGGTGGTGGGGGGCGCTTCACTCCCATTGCACAGGTGGGAACACTGAGGCACAAGGAAAGAGATGATGTGATTTCCTCAGAGATGCCCTGAGAGCTGGGCTTCCCAGATGGCACTAGTGGTGAAGAATTCACTCCTGCCAATACAAGAGATATGAGAGACTCAGTTTCGATCCCTGGGTCAGGAAGATCCCCTGGAGGAGGGCGTGGCAACCCACTCCAGTGTTCTTGCCCGGAGAATCCCAGGGACGCAGGAGCCTGGTGGGCTTCAGGCCATGGGGTCATGAAGAGTCGGACATGGCTGAGCATGCACAGCAGGCACCCCGAGAGCTGCGGTGAAGGCGGGGCTGCCAGCCTCTCCAGCTCTCAGCGCATCCTCTATGCGCTCTGCTTAGACGGGTGAATGATGAACTTGCAGCTGATGGGAGGAACATGTGGGAAGCTTCAGGATGCGAATTCCCCTTCTCAGCTGAGAGGTCTTCAGAGTGGTTATGAGGGAGCCAAGGAAAACCAAGCAGCCATTTTCCCACTAGAATGACAGAACATACATCCTTCTCGCTTTTCTAATTGATTGCATTCTGACTGCTTCTCCATAAAATGATCCCCAGACAGGTTCTCGGAACTGTCACGGAGCCATTTGAAATTTCGCATGAAGCACGTTTATGTGTGCATTTCCGTATCTATCTATATAACTCTTTCCCCCCATATTTGGCTTGGTTAGAAAATGTCTTTTGTTCAGATTGCAAAAGAAAATTACACCTGATCTGCTTTCTGCCAGATTTGACTCCAGGGTTTTCACTTTTGGCATTCCTGTATCAAGGGTCAAATTACAGTGCTCAGAACAGAAATGTTTTACAGAAACACTGATGGGACTGTCTTAAGACTACACTCTCTGGTGAGAGTCTCATCTTCTGTTTTTACT
Organism: Neotragus pygmaeus; assembly: GCA_006410875.1. Classification (NCBI taxonomy): domain Eukaryota; kingdom Metazoa; phylum Chordata; class Mammalia; order Artiodactyla; family Bovidae; genus Neotragus; species Neotragus pygmaeus. The sequence continues at coordinate 1,399,274 of SJYV01039606.1, read as the reverse complement.
TATTTTTTTAAAATTTTCTTTTCCATGATAATTAATTTCTGTTGGAGTGTAGTTGATTTACACTGTAGTGTTAATTTCAGGGGTGCAACGAAGTGAATCAGCTCTGCAGATTCATGTATCCACCCCTTTTTAGACTCATTCCCCATGTAGGTTACTGCAGAGCGCTGCGTAGAGTTCCCTGTGCTGCACAGAAAGTCCTTCTTAGTTATCTGTTTTATGTATAGAAGTGTTTACATGTCAGTCCCAATCTTCCAAGGTATCCCCCCGCCCCTCGCTTACCCCCTGGAAACCGTGGGGGGTATCTGACTCTTATTTCTGTTTTGTTCGCAAGTTCACTTGTATCCTTTTGTTAGATTCCAGATACAAATGGTGTCACATGATATTTGTCCTTCTCTGCCTTACCTCACTCAGTGTGATCACCGCTAGGTCCAGCCCTGTTGCTGAGAATGGCTTTATCTTCTTTTTTTAAGATGCTTGTGTCCTGTCTCATGCTTCTTATTTGAGAGTCCATGGCTCTGGCAGAAGTGAAGGTGCAAGTGTCCCTTGGAGCTCAGAGGAGACTCTACTGGCCGTTGGCCTTTCCCGAGTAGCCTCCTGGGTCTTTTGCCTAGAGTGACTGAAGGGCTGTCATCTCACAATGCCAACCCCCCCAAACCCCAAACTCCTCTGAGTGGAGAGTGAGATCTCTCTGTCACAGAGATGACTATACGGCACCGAATATTCAGTGCTGGTTTTTTTTTTTAAATAATTTCTAATTATACAAAGGAAGACAAAATATCAGGGCTTCCCTGTGGCTTAGTGGGTAAAGAATCCACCTGCAATGAAGGAGACACCGGAGACACTAGTTTGATTCCTGGGTCAGGAACATCCCCTGGAGAAGGAAATGGCAACCCACTCCAGTATTCTTGCCTGGGAAATCCCATGGACGGAGGAGCCTGGTGGGCTACAGTTCAAAGGGTCGCAAAGAGTCGGACACGACCGAGTGACTAAGCCCAGGAACACAAAGCAGATTCTCTCCTCCCTTCTACCGAAGAGTCACCCTTGTGTGCAGATCATTAGCCGTCTTCACAGTATGTGGCGTAAGAAAATGCCGGAACTCTCCTGGAAGAGTGTGCTGCGCTTCGCTTGTTCACCCCAAGCTAAGCCCTCGTCTGTGGACGGTGAGTGTGGCTGGGCCCACAGTGGTACTCTGAAGGGTCCTTTAAAGCCTCAAGAGCAGGTATCCACAAAGCTTTCCTGTAACGGGCCAGATGATGAGTGTCTCAGGTTTGCAGGCCATCCCCTCTCTGTCTCAGCTACTGCATTCTGCCACCGAGGCTCTGAGGCAGCTGCAGACAATTTGTAAATGAATGAGCGTGGCCCTGTTCCAATAAAACTTTATTTATGGGCACTGAAATGTGAATTTCAGATAATTTTCATGTGTCATGAAATATTATTCATCTTTTGATTTTTTTCAGCCGTTTACAAATGTAATAGCCATTCTTAGTTTGTGGGCCGTACAGAAGCAGACAGTGCCCAGATGTGGCCTGCGGGCTGTGGCTTGGCCCTTCTGCTTTGGAACTGAACCAGGAATCCCAGCCGCTCTGACTCACCTGCCGCTCTTGTGGGAGTGAAGGAGGGATGCCTTCTTGATCCACTGGATCCACTCACATAATAGTAGGTCCTCTCTTGCCCCCCCACCAGTTTTATTGAGCTATAATTTGACATTTAATATTGTATAAATTTGAGGCACACGATGGAAGGACATGATTTGTGCATTCCTTGCAAGGTAATNACCACCTCATAAGAAGAGTTGACTCATTGGAAAAGACTTTGCTGCTCGGAGGGATTGGGGGCAGGAGGAGAAGGGGACGACTGAGGATGAGATGGCTGGATGGCATCACGGACTCGACGGACATGAGTCTGAATGAAGTCTGGGAGATGGTGATGAACAGGGAGGCCTGGTGTGCTGCGATTCATGGGGTCGCAAAGAGTCGGACACGACTGAGCGATTGAACTGAACTGAACTGAACTGATCAAATATTTATTTCTTTCTGCTTCTGTGGATTTTATTCTCTCATTGTGAATTTTTTTAACCCCACCTTTAATTCTACTAATCACCCTTTCCCTTTAAGATTGGCAAAAGCTTTGACCTTCTCATGAGTAATATTTAGAGGATGACTGTCTTTACCTCCATGAGCACTTACCACATCACAGTTACATGGACAGTGTCTGGCACAGAGAAATGACTCAGGAAATTCTAACTCTTGTTACTTCATTTAAATCCTTTATGGAACTTACCGTTTTAATTCATATCATGGTTATGTGCAAGCCATCTTTCGTCCTCAGCTAGACTATGAACTACTAATATCACCAATTGTGATTTCCTTTTTAATTGTCATAATGCTTTAATATATCACCTTGCTCATGGTAAGCATAAATTAAATAAAAATCTATTAGAGCTGATTAACAAAGTAAAGCTTGCCTCACAAAGTTNCCATCTTTCGTCCTCAGCTAGACTATGAACTACTAATATCACCAATTGTGATTTCCTTTTTAATTGTCATAATGCTTTAGTATATCACCTTGCTCATGGTAAGCATAAATTAAATAAAAATCTATTAGAGCTGATTAACAAAGTAAAGCTTGCCTCACAAAGTTTCCTGCTACTGAAAGTGTTCAAGAAGAGGTTACGTGAATAACACAGTGGAAAATGCAGAAGGTTAATAAAATACAAGGGAGATCATACAAGACAAACTCTTAGAAGCAGAGTCTGATTTTCAGATTCTTAGAAAAATAAAGAAGATGACACTACAGTTTAAAAAAATAGAGCAGAAAATAATTATTGAATGGCTTTAGATCATCATAGACGATGGCACCCCACTCCAGTATTCTTGCCTGGAGAATCCCATGGACGGAGGAGCTTGGTGGGCTGTAGTCCATGGGGTCGCAAAGAGTCAGACAGGGCTGAGCGACTTCACTTTCACTTTTCACTTTCAGGCATTGGAGAAGGAAATGGCAACCCACTCCAGTGTTCTTACCTGGAGAATCCCAGGGACGGGGGAGCCTGGTGGGCTGCTGTCTATGGGGTCGCACAGAGTCGGACACGACTAAAGGGACTTAGCAGCAGCAGCAGCAGTATATTGTGAGAACATTGTGGTAATTTAGGTGAAGTGAGTGGGTGAGAGAGAAGTAGGAGTCATGGATTTTGCATTACTTTATCTAAGAATTAAGAAAAAATAATTTTGAAACACTTTTGGTTAATAACGCCTGTTTAAAAAAACTATATTTCAGTGGTAATCAGAATCAACTGAGGATCCTAAAATTTAGTATTGTAATAAAGTAACTGTGTGACTTTATCATTATCCATTAATATCTTAGGATATGTTTTCTCATCTGAAAAATTTCTGCTTGAACTAGACAACCTTAGTCTCTAAAGTGGAAAGTAACAGTGAGAAAACTCCCTCCTTTATAATATACACAGTGTTAAATAGATTTTTAAAATTCTTATTTCTTAAGAATAGTAGAAATTTGGAAGGGCATAAATATTCAGCAAAAAAAAGTGGCCAGATTCCTGAAAAGCAAACTCTGGTGTGTTTTCTCATTAACCTAAATTAAACTGCGATTGTACCCCAAACAGCCTTATATGTCTGTGTGTTCCTGCCAATATGCAGTAGGATTTCTCCTCTGCAGCTGTCTGTGATGCTCCGAAGAGACAAGTGAATACTCTTGTCAAATAAAAAGTTGAGAAATGGAATCATTAAAGCAGAATGAAGAAATTACAATGGCCTTATAAAAGCAGTTTAAACAAATGAACATGAATAAGAGTTAAAGCACACACTTTTGATTTTGCAGGAGTTCAGCATTGAAGATTTTTAAAAGTAGACATTTTAATTAGATAATATATAATTTTATTTTGAGTCTTCCCAGTTGGCACTTGTAGTGAAAAACCTGCATGCCAATGTTAGGCTTCCCAGGTTACTCAGATGATAAAGAATCTGCCTGCAATGCAGGAGATTGGGTTCAATCTCTGGGTTAGTTCTACACATTAACTTTGCCATGTTAGGCAGATTTTGTTTTTATTTTATTTATTTATTTATTTATTTTTTTTTAAGCTCTNGGGGTGAAGGGGGAGGGAGCAGAGGCTGTCGGGTAGTGGGGTCCCTTCTGAGGACTCTGTCCAGGCCCAGGAGTTAAGGAGCAGACTGGGAGCTGCCAGCCGGCCCATCGCAAGCATCTTGTAGCCCCAAGTTTTCTATAAAACTTCACACTTATCCTTTCTATTCCACAGATATGTACAGAGCCCCTCCTGGGTGCCAGGTCAGTGCGGGAAGCCCTGGGGGGCAGCTTCCTGTGGCTGCCGTCACAGCCTGCGGTCCACGCCTGGCCACGGCATGCTTTGGCTTGCAGCCACATCCCTCCAGCCTCCACCTCCCTCTTCCCGTGGGACTCTCCCTGCCTGCGTCTCCCTGTCCAGATTCTCCTCTTCTGGTGAGCGAGCCCGTTGCTGGAGCAAGACCCAGCCTGCTCCTGGAGGCCCTCCTTGCAGCCTGATGACATCTGCAAGGACTCTGTTTCCTAAGAAGGTCACATTCTCAGGTCCCAGGGGACTTGAACGTTTTTCGGGGGGTGACGCAATTCAACTCGTACGACACAGAAATCGGAGTAAACAGAGGTTAGAATTGGGGCCCAAGCGGCAGCTGTCCCTTTACCACGTGACTTCAGTGGCCGAGGATCGGCTCTGATCCTTCCTGGCAGCAAAACGCAGTCATGGTGTTGACGGCTGTGGTTGGGTCTCCAGAAGCATCTCCACACAATACCGAGTGAATCTCACACAGATTAGTAAAGGGTTCTTTGGGGATTTGCCTTGCTCACTCAGGGAACATCTTCACAGCCCGAGGCCCTTCCTGCCACACCCTCCATGGACTCTTCTCTGGACCCTCTGCCATGTAGCTGCTCCATCTGCTTCTCTTGGGGATTTCTCTTGGGAACTAGGATTCCTGGCTCCTTAATCGGGGCTTCCCAGGTGGCATTAGTGGTAAAGAGCCTGCCTGCCAATGCAGGAGATGTAAGAGGTGTGGGTTCGATCCCTAGGTTGGGAAGATCCCCTGGAGGAGGAGATGGCAACCCACTGCAGTGTTTTTGCTTCGAAAATCCCATGGACAGAGGAAACCGGTGGGCTACAAGCCATGGAATTGCAATCAGCTCCTGAATCAGCTTGACCCCAGTTCCTGCCCCTAAAGCTTGCAGATGCACTCAGCACTCAGCATAAGGAAGGGCCTCCTCAGTGCCCGGACCCCACCCTCACGCGCAGCTTTGCGTCCTTTTGTTATGCGAGCTTGCTCTCGGCCCCAAGTGACCTACCAGGGTATTTCTTCTGTATGAGCACTCTTCATTTTATTGTGCTTCACTTTACTGAACTTTACAAATATTGCAATTTTTGCAAATTGAAGGTTTGTGGCCATCCTGCACCAAGCACATCTATTTGGTACCATTTTTTTCCAGCAGCATTTGCTCACTTTGTGTCTGTATCATATTTTGGTAATTCTCGCAATATGTCCACCCCTCCACCAGCAAAAAGATTACAATCTGCTGAAGACTCAGATAACATTTAGCGTTTTTAGCAATAAAGGGCTTTTAGAGTAAGGCTTGAGTGTTGTTTTTTAGACACAATGCTGTTGCACACTTAACTGACAACAGCGTAGGGTGAAGGGACTGTTTCTGCGGCTGGGAAATCAGGAATTTTGGTGGGATTCTCAGTATCGCAACATTCGATTTGCTGTAATGGTCTGGAACCAAACCTGCACTATCTCTGAGGTGAGCCTGTAAGTGAATTGTCCCTACGAGGAATTTTGGTGAATGACATGAACTTCATCCTCTTTCCAGCCTCCTTGATAATGGGGTGAACACAGGGAGCACATCCAGCTCAGGCGTGGAAACCAGAAGTCACCCGAGGGACACAGGCAGAAGGCCCAGGTGATGACGGCCAGGTGAGGTGAGGGGGGAGAGTGTGTGTCGAGCGAACCTGTGCTGGGGGCTGAATGGCTGGGAGGCTCGGAGGGCTCTCCGGGGAGGAGTGATGCTGGGCGGCTCAGAGCTGCCAGCTCACCCTGGGCCCTGAGACTCAGGTGAGGAGGAGGGACTGTCCCTGAGCCTCAGGGACTCTGGCCAAAGGCCAATGAGAGGAGGTGATTCCACTCCAGGGTATTTCTAAACGCCTCCTATGGTCTGCTGCATCCTCAGCTNGATGGGGCAAAGACAGTGGGGCGTTCCAAATGTTGAGATGCATTCTGGACTGTTCTGTAGATCGGAAACGTCATGGCCGTTGTTCTATTGAAGGTCCCTGCTGAGCTGGGTGCCAGTGACACCCACGGCCCCTATTCCCTCATCCCATGCCCACCGTCTCAACACATGGACACCAACCTGACGGAAGTCTTAGACGGGCATCAGGGATCGGAGAGATTCAGAACCCTTCCCTCACTGATCGCTGCCACTGAAGCTGTGCTCTCTTGAACTTCTCTGATGGTCCAATGGGTAAGAATTCCCCTGCCAGTGCAGGAGACACGCGTTCGATCCCTGGTCTGGGAAGATTCCTCAAGTGTTGGAGCAACTAAGCCCGCGTGCCACAGCTATGGACGCCCTCATGCCCCGGAGCCGGTGCTCTGCGGCAATACTTGCGGTTGTTGAATCACTCAGTTGTGTCTGACTCTTTGCGACCTCATGGACTGCAGCACACCAGGCTCCCCTGTCCTTCACCATCTCCCAGAGTTCACTCAGTCTCATGGTCATTGAGTCGATGATGCCCTCCAGCCATCTCATCCTCTGTCGTCCCCTTCTCCTCCTGCCCTCGAATTTTCCCAGCATCCAGGGTCTTTTCCAATGAGTTGGCTCTTTGCATCAGGTGGCCAAAGGATTGGAGCTTTAGCTTCAGCATCAGTTCTTCCGATGAACATTCAGGGTTGATTTCGGATTGCCGAAATGAGAAGCCCGAGTGCTGTAAGCAGAGAAAGCCTGAATGCAGCAACAAGCACCCCAGGCAGCCAGAACTACATAATAAAATAAATTGATTTAAAAAACAAAATAAAACTCGTTCTCTCACCTCAGGTGAAGCCCCTCTTTACTGCTGTTTCTTCCCATACTCTTTGTCATCAGATTTAAGTATCGTTCTTATTTATCAGCTTGTTTCTGTGTCCCCAAGGAGACTGAAAGTCCCAGGAGAGCTGGAGTCTGTCCTTCCGCTTGCATCTGCGTTCCCAGTGCCTGGGACATCATTGGCACGCAGGACAGACGGTTGAATGAAGGGGAGAGAGCACGGTCCCCGTCTTTCAGCTCTGCCAGCATCAAGGCCGCTCCCTCTTCTTCCCCTTAGGATAAGAATACAATCCTTACCTCCAGAAAACTTTCATGTGGCAATTCATCCCAGATTAAGGATTTAAAGAAAGCCCTCTTTTTATAGGTTACACGTAACTCTAACCTTATCTGTAGCTCTACCCTAACCCTAAATTCTAAAAGACATAATGCTAACTTTTCCTCCTGGAGAAATTTATTTTCGACAGTAATTTCAGTTTCTCTTCATATATAATACAATGATAAACACTGAGCTCCTACAGTAGGTTCCTCTTCAGTTAATGGCAATTTCAGGGACTTAGAGCTGAAAGTGTGAGGATGAAGATAGACTTAGAACTTAGTGGTGATCCATTGAAATGGTATTATCCTCTGGGTGGAACTTAGGGCTTCCCAGGTAGCACTAGTGGTCAAGAACCTGCCTGCCAATGCAGAAGACAGAACAGACACGGGTTCAATCCCTGAGTTGGGAATGTTCCCTGGAGGAGGAAGTGGCAACACACTCCAGTATCCTTGCCTGGGAAATCCGAAGGACAGAGAAGCCTGGGGGGCTACAGTCCGTGGGGTCACAAAAAGCTGAACACGACCGAGCACAGCACAGCTAAAGGGTCTGACTGTAATTCTCTATGTGGAATTTGCTCCTCTACCAGCTTCTTCCTTTGTGATGCTGGATGCGGGGTGGGGGTAACTGACTTCTCAGGATTGTTTCGATTAGTTTCACATTCTTTGCAGAGGGAAGAGAAAATTCCCTCCCATCTACTTGTACCGGGTCTTGTTAAGCCGTGGCCTTGGGGCCAGCTGAGCATTGGCGAGAAGCAGAAAGCAGCCTGCAGCCTTGGCGATCACCAGGCAAGGACAGACTGTGCTTCATGGAGGGGGTCACCTTGTTGAAAACAGCAAAGCAAATCATGCTGGCATCCCAGAGCCCACTGAAATCTGCCCACCTTGGTGTTTGGGAAGAAGTCAATGACATGTTGGGCCCTACTCCAGTGGACAAGATGCAGTGCAAGGGTTTTAGGGTCGCTGTTTTTTCCAGGTGATTCTTTTCTACCAGTGAGTCTGTGGAACACAATGGCAACAGCATTCCCTAGCTGTTTTAGGGAGCGCAAGTGAATACGGCAGCTTCTCCTTAGGGAGCCCTTTCGTATCATACATGCTTCTTAGAAATGAAAATGAATCCCTTTGGGGTCAACTGTAGACCCCCAAGGACACCCTCCTTTGGGGTTCTGTTCTATTTTCCACAGTGAACTACCCCCTCCCCCTCCAGCAGTGATGTGAGGGCTTACTTTGGTGGATCAGAACAAAAGGCTCCACCACTTCAACTCAAGGAGGGAAGCTGGTAAGGCACGAGGTCATCTGCGGCGTGCACGTCAACTCCAGGGGTTACCAGGGGTGACAAAGTGCGCTTAGGTCTCAATCAGACATATTCTCGAGGCCCTGCTCCCTAAGCCATGAAGGAGGAGATCTGTGCTGTTCAAAGGGGCTCATGGATCGCGGGGCAGAGCCCTCCCTTCGGTAGGCCCAGCAGGGATGTGCCAACCCTTGAGAAACGGTGTCCAGAATGACCACCCCGGGACCGTGCCAAGGAGCTCTCTAGACGGTGAGGTCCTCTGAGGCAGGTGCCAGATGTCTTCAGAGAGGACTCAGGAGTTTGATACCGATTCTTCTTTCCTGATCGTGACATCTCCACTCGGCTGGACTGTCCTCTCCAGGCAGGCAGGCTGAGAGGTTCAAGGGCAGGAGAAGGCTCGAGGTTCCCACCCTTCCTCCCCATTTGGTGCTCTGCCGGGTGGCAGCTGTGCCCTCTGACCATGCCCTGGGTTCCAGGAGCACCTCACTCCACCCGGAAAGCACGCGGAGTCCTGTTCTGCCTGTCCTCCTCAAGCCCTGGTTCCCACGCTGTCCTCCCCCAAATGCCTTTGATTTGGTCTCTGAAGGCCCCTGTCCGTGCCCACAGAGCCAAGCCATCAAAGAGCTGCAGATGGGAGCCACGCTCTCACCAGGATCACTGAGGTTGTCCAGGGACCCCCGAGACCTGGTTGAACCGATAATTGCAACCAGGATGTAGCTCTCAGATTTCTGCCAAGCCTTTCTGGTCAACAATTCTCCACGTGACGTTCCAGGCCCCATCCTTAATTGCCCGGTGCCAATTAACTACCTGGTCTTGTCTTTTCGGCTCCTGGAATTACTCCGCACTCTTTGCAATGATGTTTAGTAATTCTCATCGACTGTTGAGAAGCCTGCTGGGACCCTGCCAACTGATCTTAACAAGCCCACTCACTGCAGGGTCTCCCACTGCTTTCCCGGGCTCGGAATTCCTTAACCAAAGGCAGCTCTCCCAGGAGAACCTTGCGAAGGTGCCTCGTTATGAATATTTTGATGTCGGAAACGTTCAGCGTGCAAGTGGTTTTGCAAAGGCGGCCGGTGTGTTTGGAGGAACGGGGTGGGCCTCGGGCAAACGTGGAGCGGGGTGGGGGTTCCGACCCTGCCGCCTCCCCCTTTCATCTCCGGCCGTCTTCCTTCCGGCTCATCCTCTACCGGCTCACCCGGCTCCAGCCGCTCCGCCACACGTCGGCACCGAAGGCTCGCGCTAATTGGTGATTAGGCATTAATGCCTGGCGCGTGTTGGCTTGTTTCCTCTCCC
>SJYV01039606.1:1366028-1383191 GCA_006410875.1 Neotragus pygmaeus | reverse complement strand
AAAAAAAAAAAAAAAAAAAAAAGGATTGTTATTTGAACTAAAGCCATTCTGTCGGCACGTATCCTTCTTTCTTTATCCTAAAGAAGTGAATCTTGTACATGGGCAACGTTTTAGCCTGGAAGATGTTCCTCATGGTGTTGCATATCCAAATGTGTGACAATGGTACGTTGGGGAATAAGAGAGTAACTGGGCTCTGTATTTTTTTTCCAAGATGGAAAGAAAGGGTTTAAGGACTTGAAAATTGCACATATTGTGTTGATAAATGAAAAAAAGCAAGCTGTAAAATAGCATGTATAGTATGATCACATTTTTGTTTTACAAAGGTATATATTAGTATATGTTCATGGGCTTCTCCAGCGGCTCAGCGATAAAGAATCTGCCTGCCAGCGCAGGAGACACAGGAGACACAGGGCTATTCCTGGGTCGGGAAGATCCCTGGAGGAGAGCATAGCAACCCACTCCACATTCTAGTGGGGAGAATCCCATGGACAGAGGAGCCTGGTGGGCTTCAGTCCATACGGTCGCAAAGAGTTGGACAAGACTGAAGCAGCTGAGCATGCATATGTGCACATATGTTCATTGAAAACAATTAGGATAATATACCAAAACTCATGGTTACTCCAGGAAGTAGAATTAGGGATGTTTAAAAAAATCTTTTTCCCCTGAATCTTTATGAATGTTCTCAAAAACGTTTTGTTGTGAAATTGGAAAAAAAAAAAGTCTAGTTTTTGGTGGCGAACAAGCCAGAGGGAACGTGCCGTGGAGGCCAGGGAGGCAGAGAGTGTTCTGTCCCGGAGTTGGGCTCCATCTCCCTGGAACTCACCAATTAGATGCCTTCTGGTTGGGAAACCAGGGAAGGGCCCTTTCTAGTGAATCCTCTGTCCTCAGTCTAGAGAGCGTCTTCCTCTGCAAAAAGCCGAGCACGGGCTCCATCGGCTCCCGGTGTGAGCCGGCTCCCGGTGGCACCGCGAGTCTCTCTGTGATGGGCAGTGGCCACGCCCGTGCACCCCGCCCAGAAGGGAGCTTGGACACCCCTCCGCCGTGAGGCCGGATGTTGCGGTAGGGGGCGGTGCAGAGCCTGCGCCCTCCCCGCGAGCAGGATAAGCTGGAACGGGACTGCCCACTAAATTAGCTGGAGGAGGCCCAGGGGTTCTGAGTGTCGGCTGGAATATGCAGGAGCGGGGTGAAAGGCGAGGGTCTTTAGGACCCAGGCTGGGGCAGNTGAATCTGTTCTTTGCTTATTTTCAGAACTTTGCTTCAATATAAGCAAGGACTTTCCTTCCAGCAACAGACTTGAGTAGCACCGTGTCAAGCTTATGTGTGCGTGTGTGTTTTCTTTCTCTGTTCCAATTTGAAAAATAATTGGAAATAATATCTGATTGATGTTTCCCCTCTCTCTCTTTTTGGGAAAAAAAAAAAAAAGAAGCTAAAGATTTCCTAGATGAAAGACCTCGATCCACGGCCTTTCATGATTCTGCGCTTGGTTTTCTTCTGCTCCCTGCATCCTTCCTGTCTGAGTGACTCTGAGAAATTAAGCAAATGGAGCACTGTTTCCTCAGTCAGAGAGAATGCTGGACAAATTGTCTGCTAGCCGCTGTTTAGTATTTTGTTGCTCCTGATGCTTTTCTTGTGATTTTTTGTTTTGCACCAAACAGCGCCCTGATCGAAAGAACACCCTGAAGCGGTTACGATAGCGGGAAAAGGAGGATTGAGAATTGGTTAGTGAAGGTTTGGAGCATCTCCTGGCATGTCTGAGAATTCTGTTCAGTTTGCTGTGATATTTCTCTCTCCCTCTCTCTCTGCTTCTCATCAGAAAGGCATAAAAGAGTTGAAATTGGTGCTCACTATTGCAGAGGCCCCTTCGGAAGAAAGGGGCAATTATGGCTCATCCTTGGGGGACACCACAGCGTCCGGGGCCAGCTGTTGACATGTCAAGGCGTTCCCAATGCCTCCGTAAGTCCAGGGCCACGGCAGGAGTAGTGTGGAGGCTTTGGAGTCACCAGGACATTGCAGGGCAAAACTCAGGGCCCTGGAGGAGACCGGAGAGAGGAAAGGGCTGGGGCAGCGGGAGGCAGGTGTGTCCCGACAGAGGGAAGAATCAGTGTTGGAAGCAGAGAGATGGGATATGAGTGTTGAACACGTGGTCCAAGAAGATGGCATTCTCTGTGACTGGAACCATGTAGAGTGAGAGTGTATCTGCAAGAAATATCATTAAGATGAAGTGTTCTTCAGAGAGACGGATGAATCAGAGATTTCAAGCAGGTTTGTTGGCTCACGCCAGCCCTCTGATACCTGACCCATCTGTAGGCAGAGAGGGCATCCTCTACAGGAGAGACATCTGTTGGCAGACAAAAGTAAAATGTGAATTTCCTTTCAATTTCCTGCGAGAGCACAATACTTTCAGTTCTCTCTTTTAATGCAATGCTGGATTGCTTTCTCCCTGACAGTTAGTTGCTACAGAGAGAGTGTAGGCTGCTGCGCGGCACAGACATACTCTTTATTTCATCGTAATTAGCAAGGGTAATTTTCTGGCATGGCTCCGGAATGGTCCATGAGGGGTTTTCCTATTTGAAAGCAGAGGAGAGCTCAAGGTGATATCCTGAGCTTCAGTGACAAAGACCGGTTCAAGTCTGGAGCTGGGATGGTGATGTTGGGACACAGGTTGGGTTGCTGGCATTGCTCAGGGCTCAGGGCAAGTGTCCTTACTGGGTTCCTCCTCACGCCTCTCCTGGGGCCTTGGTCAGGGAGAGGTCACGGGGTCTGGAAACCCAGCGGCCTTATAAGATCTTTGCCATCTAAAGGACTCTGTCGAACTAATTTCCGTTTTGAATGAGGACGTAGATCCTTCGATCAGAGGTTCCCTGTTGCTGTCCCTGACCTGAAGTCCATCAGTCACTTGCTGTGCCATAATTCTTTGTGTTTAAGCGCATCTCCCTGCCCAGGCAGTAAGAAATAAGCTTGTGTGTTTTGTTCACCTTTGCATCGTCAGTATCTGTCAGGGGACTTTGCAGAGGGTTCCCTCAAACATGTGAGGCCAAGCGTGTCACTGAAGGCACCGTTCAGTCCAGCTGACTTTTAAAAAACGTTTTTCTGACTTGTTTATCTCTGACTGTGCTGGGTGTTTGTTGCTGCATCGGTTTTCCTCGAGTTGTGGGGTGCGGGCTTCTCTTTGCGGTGGCTTCTCTTGTTATGAAACACGGGCTCTGGGGCTTGTGGCTTCGGCAGTTGGGGTTCCTGGGCTCTAGAGCAGGGCTCAGTAGCTGTGGCACATGAGCTGAGTTGCCCTGCGGCATGTGGATCCTCCTGGGCCAGGGGTTGAACCCATATCTCCTGCACTGGCAGGTGGATTCTTTACCACAGAGCCACTAGGGAAGTCTTTTTTTTTTTTTTTTTTTTAATAGCAAGACTTTCTCAATAAAGGAAGCAGCATCCTGTATCAGACAACTTGTGGGCATCACTGCTCCTTGGACTAGACTTTAAGGGGTGCTGGTGTAACAGGGAACCCCATTGCTTGCCTGGATCTAAAGGAGATGCTGCAAACCACCCCATCACATTTCCCTTGTGAGGAGGGGTAGGGACGGGACTGCGGTTGAAGGGGTTCTTGTGCCTGTCTTGTGATCATGGGCTTGACCTGGATGTGGTCACGTGGCAAAGCCTAATAAGTCTAACCAAACTGAGAGAGTAAAAACAGCTCTTTTTCTTTTGATGGAAGACTGGGGTGAGAGGAGCCTAGCTGCTTCCAGAAACCCTGGTCTTCGCCTTCAGAGAAGCTCAGCTGCGAGAATAAAACCAACCTGCGATTCATGGGGTTGCAGAGAGTCGGACACAACTGAGTGACTGAACTGAACTGAACTGAGTATAAGAGAGAATGGGAGGGACTTGCCTCCATCCAGTCTTAGATTCAGCTGTCCCCACCCACCTGTATGCTTACCCCTTAGGGGTCAGGCATCCTTTCTTTTACCCAGCTTGTTGGAGCTGTGCTTGTCATTGCTACGAAAAGTCCTTGAGGAATAAGAAATCTCAAAATTCCAAAGGAGCTTTGAAAGTGAATTTTTAAGTGAGTCCTTACTTTTTAGATTATGATTCCTTTTAAAAGAGGGGACTTCGACAGTCCAGAAGATAAAGAATTTCTATAACTACCATGTGGTCTTTCTAAGCAGTTTGAAAGGACTGTTTCTCAAATTATTTAAACAGTCATTCCTTTAAATTATTCATTTTCCAATGTATATGTGGTTTTTGGCAAACAGGAGACAATCTGCATTAATTAGTGATATTTAAGCAAATTCCCCTGAAATCTTTTACTTCCAGATAAACATGAAACTTCTTAAACATTAGAAGGGAATCACACCTGTGTTTCAGTGTAACTTCCTCTTTCCTGAATAACATGAAGGGCGTTGGAAGCAAAATAGTCTTTTTGCCTTCCAATTTGTTTTCAGTGCAGTTGGATTCCACAATGCCTTTTTTTTTCTTTTAAACTACAACAGACATTGCAGTGGAGTTAAAAAATAACGAAACCAACTTCATGATCAGAAATATTAACCTGACACTCAAAGCGGGTACTTTGGAGCCTCAATATAGTTTATTTTCCTTTAAAACTGTTTTGCAAATTAAATTCCCTGTAGCTGTGTGTGTGTGTTTTTAATATATCATCTGAGCCTGAGCTGCAAAATGAAATGAATTTAAGTGGAAAAACAGAACTTTATTTGAAACTGCTGCTGACGTCCACCTTCGGAATGTCCACAAGCACTGTAAGGATGCTTAGTAGACCTATATTTTTTGGTCTGTTTAAAATACTTTTCTTTGAAAAAATAAGTTTGGTCATGTTCTAAAATAGTCTTGCCCAGATTCTGAGGGCAGGTTGAACGCCTTCTGCCTTCCAGCCCGGGAAGCCCCAGAGTGGACCCCTGATCCCTGATGCCTGGTCAGAGAACCTCATCTCTGCAGCACTAGAGCTTGTTTTGACAACTGGTTCAGGGCCCACTTTGGGCTACAGAGAGTCCTTCTCTGGGCTTATGCTGGAGCTTGCGAGAAGGAAGCTCGCTTTCCCTGGGATCAGCAATTTGAGGACATTAGCCTGGAGTTGTAGAGAGTATCTGCCTGAGGCTACAGTCAGAGGAAGCAGGGTTGGAGGATGCAGCTGTCCACCTGACTGGGTTGAACCTTGGACTTCAGTCATTTAGGAAGTAATCTTGACACCACCCCTGGACTCTCCAAGTTATCTGAGGCAATGGTTTACCTTTTGTGCTTAAGCTAGTTTGAGCTGTCCTTCTGTTAGTTTTGACCCAAACTGGGAGCTACAATGTGATGGGGTAGAAATTAGAAAACACATTAATTTTTATTTAACTTTTGCCAAATTTCCTAAACACGTTTCTGTGTCTGGGCCGTTCTTGGAAAGTGGGTCTGCTTGTCTGAATCATAGGGTGGAGTCAGTCGTTTCTTGTTGAGTACAGGATGCACTGATGCCTTTATTTTATTTTTTATTGCCCCAGAGAAACTACAGACTCAAACAATAGGGTCGGTTTTGTGCCAGGAGCATCAGCAGTGTTTGGAAACCCTGAAGATTGTAAGATAAACAAACCGTTTAAAACCTGCAGTGGAAATGATAAACAGACTGAGAACTGGAGTCAGGGTAACACAAGCGGACGTTTAGTGGGTGAAACTCTTTTTAGTTCGAGAAGCTGCTGTGCACCCGGAAACCACAGCCTTGAATTGGGGCCGATTTGTCCTCTGGCTTTTATATCAATTTCCTTGAGTTCTGGCAACGTGGTATCTCCTCCTTTCTGGGTTTGTGAAGCTGGGGGTATATGTGATACACACCACCTGCAAATGATATTAATACTAAACTTTGGCAGTGTTTCAAAGCATTTTCACATCCTTACATCTGTTTGATCCCAACATCTAGACATGGTCTTCTTGTCTGTCACAGGCTGGAAAGAGCAGGGATTGCCCAGAGAAGGGCCATGTTACACAGGGAAAAGGATGGGACTGGAAGAGGAAGAAGGGGGTGATGCAGAACGACGCACCTGAGCTGGTTGTATTTCTGAGATTGGAAAACAGCTTTCTTCTGTCACAGTGACTCTTGCTGTTTAGAGGTGGAAACACTGGTGTAAGAATGGGCTTACTTGCTATATGATTGAGTTGGCCATTCGGGCTTCGATCTGTGTTCCTGGCTGGCTCTACAGAGTAGCCAAATCTAAGAACGGGGCAGTATCATGGGAGGAAAGGGCTGAGAAAGTGCAAACAGGACCCAAAGCAGAGCAGACGGCAAAGCAATTCTTCAGCTTCGAAGTTTCAAACAGTCAACTGGTTGCCTTTTATGATGGTTCCGGGGGCTCCAGAATCTTATCCCGATGTGATGGTAGGTTTTCAGGAAACTATATTTTATTGTGAAATTACTGTAGATGTGCATCAGTTGTAAAGAAGCGATACAGAGAGCTTCTGTGTGCACTTGGCTTCATCTCCCTCAGTGGTCCCATCCTGCCTAACTGTAGTACCACGTTGCTATCAGGACACTGATGTTGACACAGGCCATCAACCCTGTTAAGACTTCACTAGTCTTACACGCACTTATGTGTGTGTGTACGTATTTATGTGTGCATTTAGCTCTATGCAATTTGATGAGTTTGTGTGATCACCATCATTGTCAAGATAAGGAAGACCTCCACCATTTCAAGATTCCACACTGAAAAATTTCGGGACTTCCCTGGGGGCCCAGAGGTTAACACTTCAGCTTCTAGTGCAAGGAATGCAGGTTTGATCCCTGGTCGGGGAGCTCAGATCCCACATGTCTCGTGGCCAAAAACCCCCAAAACATAAAACAGAGACAATAGGGTAACAACTTCAATAAAGGCTTTAAAAATGGTTCACATAAAAAAGACTTTGAAAAAAATAAAACTTTAAATCTCTAAGCATTTTTGTTATGGTCTTAAGTGTGATTCTGTTTACTGTTTGGAGCCCAACTTTTGCATGGAAGATTATGGGAAATAGGATTTGGGGTGCCGGTTCTCAGCTCCTCCTGAGAGCCACGCAGGCCCTGCACTGCAGAAGGCTGCCCCGTGGTTCCCACTGTAGGTTCCCGGAGATGGTGCAGAAGGGCTCCGTGTCCNACTTTTGCATGGAAGATTATGGGAAATAGGATTTGGGGTGCCGGTTCTCAGCTCCTCCTGAGAGCCACGCAGGCCCTGCACTGCAGAAGGCTGCCCCGTGGTTCCCACTGTAGGTTCCCGGAGATGGTGCAGAAGGGCTCCGTGTCCGGGAGAAGCAGCCCCCTTTGACTTCTCTGCGTGAATCTTCCTCCTCACTGGTCATTTATCTGCAAGGAAACCATGGGCTCTTTGTGCTGAAATGCCAATGCCTCTGCCCTCAGTCACGCTCCTCACCTGTCGGTTCATTTGCCTGCAGCCTTCTCACATTTACTTAACTTGATGTATAGGAAGCATGGAAAATAATGAAAATTCTTTGCAAACTATTGATTTTCTTCTGCATGCACCCAAGTGCTCCAAAAAGCATACTTGTTTCAGTCCATGCCATTCTCTGGGCATATTTTCAGCATAATGTATGTCCACCCATGGGTGATTCATGTCGCTGTATGGCAAAACCCACTACAATATTGTAAAGTAATTAGTCTCCAATTAAAATAAATTTATTAATTTTTAAAGTGGTGAATTTAGTTAGGGGTTCTAAAACCCAGTGCACCTGGTTCTGTGACGGTCACTTCTGGGCCGCTGTCCTAAAGCCTCTTTCTTTGTGGCACGCAGTCACCTGGTCCATCTGAGTCTCAGCTCCCTATCTGCAACTCTTGCACCCACACAAAGTACCTTACCCTCCTGAGTCTCATTTTTTTTCATATAGAATTAGGCATGTGTTGGGGACTTCCCTGGTAGTCTGGTGGTTAAGAATTCAGGTTTCCAATGAAAGGGGCACAGGTTCAATCTCTGGTCAGGGAACTAAGATCCCACAAGCCATGTGCTATGGCCAAAAAAAGTATTAAAAAATTAGGCATATCTTAATATTATAAAGATGAAATGAGTTAATGTTCATAGAGCAGGTTTTTAATGAATGCTGGTTCTTTTCAGTCATTTGTCAATGATCTAGTATCTTCCACAGCCAGGGATTTGTTGGGCGGTCAAGATAGAGAAATAAAAGCCATCCCTACCTTCAAGAGAATCACAGTCTGATCGGTTCCAACAATTATAATAGAGCCTGTTTCGTGCTAGCAGAGTCACTCCTTTCTAGGGAGTCCAAGCTTGTTGGAAGCCAGGGAAAGTCTTTGATGAGTAGGTACTTTGTTTATCTCTCAGATCAGATTTTGAAGGAACCAGACTCTGAAGAGAGGGGATGGTGTTTGAGGAAGAGAGGAATGTGTACTCAAGGTCTAGAAGCAGGAGAGGCTTGGAGCATGGGAGCAGCGGAGTGAAGATGGATGCGTGGAAAAGTCAGCAGGGAACAGAACCCCACAGCCACCTTCTAAAGTCACACTGCCCAACATGGGCTGAGTTCTGTTGGCAGAGGGTCCTCCGGCAGAGCTCAGATCTGGCCTCCAAGCTGATTGGGCTCAATGCCAAGACTTCATGGTCTCCTTAAGTTGCAAGACCCCACGTCAGTGCAGAGCCCTTTCTCGTGTCGGGAGTATCCCAGGCCCAGGCAACAGGAGACTGACTCCAGGTCCACTTGGCCTCCAACCCGCCCTGAGTCCTTGGGCAAGTCATGCCGTGGACTGAAGAGGCTGGGCCTGCTGGCTTCCACAGGTCCTAACAGAGCTAGGATTCCTTGAGTCTCATTGGGTTTTCCATGACCGCAGAATGAGAAGGTCAGGAATAGTATGAAAGCAAGTCTGCTCTGTTTCTCGGAACGTCTACCCCAATTCAGAAACTTCAGCCCAAAACAGGACCCACTGAGGGCCTTGAAATCAAGCTATCTTATTGGCCAAGACAGTCCTATTGATTACAGCTTCTTGGATTCAGTCAGAGCCTGATTAATATGACCCAGAAGTAGGGTTGTGGGCTCACACACCTGGGAAATCTGAAGTGAAGGCTGCCGTTCTTCACATGAGGTGTGGGGGTGTGCATTTGGGAGTTCTTGGGCCCTGTGTCCAAGAATTTGGAAAAGGGACAGTATCTGTGTGTATGTTTTTGTTGCATGGATATATTGATTTGTATGTTAGATTCCACATTTAAGTGATATTATATGATGTTTGTCCTTCTCTTTCCTATTTTTTTCACTTAGTATGACAATCTCTAGGTCCATCCATGTTGCTGCAAAAGGCATTTTTAGTGGAGGCAAACTATTAAACATAGGATGGACAGACAATAAGTCCTGCTGTATGGCACAGGGAACTATATTCAATATCCCGAAACAAAGCTTTATGGATAAGAAAACGAAAAGTTATACATGTATATATATTTGCATAACTAAGTCATTTTGCTATAGAGAAGAAATTAGTACAATATTATAAATCAGTTATACTTCCATAAGGGCTTCCTTGGTGGCTCAGATGGTAAAGAACCCTCCTGCAGTGTGGAAGATCTGGGTTTGATCCCTGGGTTGGGAAGATCCCCTCAAGAAGGGCATGGCATCCTACTCCAGTATCCTTGCCTGGAGAATCCCCATGAACAGAGGAGCCTGGTGGGCTACAGTCCACGGGGTCATCAAGAGTTGGACATGCTTGAGCGGCTGAGCACACGTACTTCCATAACCTTAGGAAAAGTAAGGGGTGGTCTTTGGTTCTGACGTGCCCTCTGGCTGTGCACGCCCCTTAGGGTGGCCACTCCGTCCGTTTTGGGCCCCTCACAGGACCACCCTTTGGGCTGAGCTGTGGCTGGACTTGGCCCGCTGTGCCTTGGGGCACGCAGCAGTCGGTCCTGTAGATTGGTCTCTGGGAGGTTCAGGTCGGGGCATTCTTGGCCAGGCTTGGGAAGTAGGACACGCAATTTTCAGATTCTTTTTGGCCACTGTCTTGCTGTGACCTTCTCAGTCTCCCGAGTCTGTTGACCTATCCGCCCCTCCTTCAGAGAACCTAAGGCTATAAGACCAAGCCTCATTTTGATGGCTGCCAATGGTCAACTGAGCAATGTCCCAGGCCAGCAGGGCCTATGTAGGAGCCGGGTGACGGCACCCTGGCAGAGACCAGCCAGTACCTGCAAGAGGTGTGTCCACTCTGTCTTACCAGCCTGGCATGCTGCTGGTGCATGTGGCTCCTCCTGGAGGAGGAGCGCCGGGACGTCCTGCTGAGCTGTGATCTGGGGCTCTTCCCTCCATGAGACCCAGAGCATCTGCCTCTCCCTTTACACCTCCACGTGTCTCTCACTTTGCAGGGACCCCTTTGCTTCATGCCTCTAATCCCTTGTCATGTTTGGAACGTAAATCCTAAGCTGTGAATCCTTTGCACACCCAACCATGTGGCCTCCGTGGACCTGGGAGCCTCCCTGCCTCTCACTGGAGATGAAGGTGCCTCTGGGTGGAGGGGCTTAGACCAGTCTGTTGTTCTCTGGGAGCTGACAGGGGGACAGAGCCCTGGGGGACTTTGAGCTCTAGCAGATGAAAGTCTAACGGCCCCGTGGGCTTTTGAGTCGCAGCCCTGGACACGCGGTGGCTCACCCATCTCCTTGCAGCAGGAGAGGAACGGAGAAACTCATCTCCCCATTTCTGAGAGCGCCTCTCTGGGCTTCTGGTTTCAGTCGGCCTCTTTTCCCCGCACCCTCGCCCTTCAAGTGCAATTTCAGACTTGTCCATTCATAGATGGTGTGGTTTATCGGTATGAATTGATCCTTCTGATTCTAAGAGTAAGGTCTGCTCATTGTCAAATACTTGACAACAAAGACAAGCACACAAAATAAAGTCACCCATATACCTGTCTTTCCAGGTTTTGTTCGCTGTACCTCCGTGGGCAGGCAGCTCTCGTTCCTGTATTTGAGGACATCTCCTGTACTCTATCTAAATGCTCCTACCTTCGCTCCTGTGTCTCCACTGAGGACGCTTCCCTCCCCGAGTGCCCGTTCCAAGGAGCCCCTGTTCCAGGCCCTGTGCTCCCCACAGACTTTCTTCTCTGATCATGGAGCCTCCTTCTCTGAGACCCTGCCTGGGCCTGGCGTTGGGTTCCGATCCACAGACCCACTGACCTGTGCTGTCTTCTGACTTTGTCCAAACCTCCGTGGTCAGGGCCACCTGCTTCTATTTCTTCCAACGTCCAATAGCATCTAATGCAGGGGTTAGAAAAAGGGTTCGTTAACGAGACAGATAAGGATGTTATTGAGGAATGAGAAAATTATGAATATATTCATAAACATGAGCCTCTTCATTAATAATTGCAATCTCAGCCACTACTATCTTTGATGCTCTTTGGTGAAAATTAATGCGCTTCATGATTTTTATTCCTGGGAAAGTTGACTGTGCTCTTTACCAAGCCTGGAGCTTTCAGGAGGTGTTTCAGGAGGACTAGAAACAGGCATTTCCAATCTGCTTGCGCCTTGCAAGTGTTCTTTGTAATGGGCACTGAGCAGGCTTAAGCCCAGGGGGTTTCTTAGGCAATCAGGCTTAGTCTTCTGGCCCATCTTCCCTCTCCCCCTCTGGCAGATGTAAGAAGAGGGGCTGGAGGCATACAGAGTAGACTTGGGGGGCAGGTCCCCTTTCCCTGGGATAACCTGTTTTAAAGACCTTCCTTCCGCTGCAGAAAAAAGTGACAAAGAAAAAATGTGGTTATGGGGTGTGTTTCAGAGATCAATGCCCTGTGACACGGCCGGGTTAGACCCATGCCCATGTTTTTAATGATCTGACCCAACGGAAATCTCCTGGTTATAAAGAGGCTGCTTTAAGAATTTTAAAAAACCTAATAAATAATTTGTTATAACCTCAGGGTATCACGTTACCATGTTACTTATTATGGAACTAGGATAATATTTAAATTGCTTATTTACAGCATTAAAATAAATAGTGGTTTGGGCATTCTGGCAAAGCTGGGAACACACATGGTGGTTCCCAGCCCCAGGCCCCAGCTTCAACACACCCTTCCATCCTACCAGCTCTGGGCTCTCTCCCCATCCATAATCACTCCATTAGGCTATTAAGGTTCAGAAGATGCGACATGCCTGACCCCTGAAGGCATTTGCCACTCATTTTTCAAAACCTTTTCTAATACCTATAGCTCCCTTTCTGGGCTGACATTTGCCTGTGCGCCTTCAGTGGGGTCTTCTGGGGAGCTGTCCCTTGAAGCCCACTGGCCTGGCACCTCTTGCGGCCACTCGCCGTGGTCCTTTCAGATCTCCAAGGGAGGCGGCAGGCAACACAGTGAATTAGATATCAAGCAAATCAGATCAAATGGAAGCCTGGTCGTCCCCCCACCCCCAGGTAAGGAGCAAGCTGGGGGAGCCGGGGTCGCATCTGAGCAGGTTCTGGCCTTCCCCAGTTCATGCAGGGCGCCGGAACCATGTTCCACCGAGTGGCCCCCACTTAAGCCCCACTAATTGGGTGGGATTGCTGCAGTCTGATGAGTCATAATTAGGATGTGGTGGCTCCAGGAGGAGCCGTCTTATCGGGCAAAGGGTCGGGGACTAATGACTAGCAGGAGTGGAGGGTTTTGTTGATGCTGGGACTTGCTGCTGGAAAAAAAAAAAACAACCAACACTCCTGCTGCCTTTCTTAGGGCATCAGGCACTGAATCTTTCCCCTCATTTGATTCACTGACCTCTCAAGTGCATCATCACCCCGAGGGCTCTGGGCCGTCCGGCAACTGTTAAGCCCCTTGGGTTGATAATCTCCTCCCGCGTTTGCCCTTAACACCAGGCGTACCACCATTAGCCGCAGCTGCACCGGTGCTCATTAGAGGCGATCGATGTCGACCAGATAAAGCACTCTGCCGCTCCCCACCTCCCGTCACTGCAGACCCACAGGCCTGCCCACGCAAGCCTCCCTGTCAGCTACCCAAAAGAGGGGGCTCTGTTTTGAAAAAAAAGAGGGGGAGAAGAGTAAGAAAAAGGAGGAGGGGAAAGTCCATATTTACCTTCTTGGTCTCAGGATGCTGTTGACTGTCTAGAAGAAATGTTATTTTCACTCTGATGTGAAAATCACCCATCTTTGCCTCTCGAGATTCCTGGCGTCCAGGCAAGGCCCAGAGAAAAATGGTTCCTGAGGAAAGAAGGACGGGCTAAGATGGGCAGGATGTGGTGTTGATGCTGGACCCAGTTGCCACTGGGTCTCTGCAGACCACGGAGCTCTGGGGCCACGGCCGGCAGTGGCGGCTGGAGTCCTGCTTCTTGCCAGAAGGTGTTGCCAGAGAGCCTGGGAACCCGGGCTGGGAGTCAGGCCCCTGGGGGAGCTGGAGGCGGGAGCTGTCTCAGGGTGCCAGCCACCCCACCTCCAGCCTGCTCAGCCTCCCAGACTCCTGCAGCTCGGCATCCTGTCCCAGCAGCTGCGTCAGGATGCCCACTGGATGGTTCTTCCCCGTGGTGGGCTGGGAGGGACCTGGCCCCTCGCCGGGTAAGGAGTGGCCTGCCTTGCTCACCTGTGGGGTGGCAGTGGGCAGCCAGCCCCCCACCCCTCCTTGCTCTCAGGTGCCGTTGGGACCTCCTGGCCGCACATCCCCATCCATCCTTACTCCACAGGAAGGACTGGAGAGATGGGAATGTGGAGGACACCCCAGGAGGAACCAGGGACGACAGGAGCATCCAGGGGCCAGAACGTTCAAGAGGTTTCGCCTACATTTTCCACACGTGGGGCCATTTGGAATGAAGACCTGACCTAAATCATATCTTTTCCTGATGGAGGCAGTGCTCCCTTGAGAATAATTGGAGACAGTCCCAACCAAACTGGACTGTTGATCCCTACCGTGGAGAAGTTAGGTGGGGACGGAAGAGTCTTGGTGTTAGGAGAGCACCAAGACCCTACCAGTGGCCGTGCCAGGTGGAGGATGGGGACTTCGCTCCTGGGAGTGTGGGCCCCCANAAGAATACTGCAGTGGGTAACCTTTTCCTTCTTCGGGGATCTTCCCAACCCAGGGATGGAACCCAAGTCTCCCGCATTACAGGCGAATTCTTTACCATCTGAGCCACAAGGGAAGCCCAAGAATATTGGAGTGGGTAGCCTATCCCTTCTCCAGTGGATCTTCCTGACCTGGAATTGAACTGGGGTCTCCTGCATTGCAGGTGGATTCTTTACCAACTGAGATATGAGGGATATGAAAGGAACCTGGAAAATACACCATTCACGTGCTCTTCCTCAAGAAGGTGCTGGAAGCCACTCTGCAGTCACCTACAGAAATTGTACATTCATTCCACCCCTCCAGAGTCAGGCCCCAACAGAGTCCTTTTGCTTGGTCACTGGAGCAAATAGAGCAAAACCAAGTCAAGCTCAGAAGCAGAGGAAACCTTTTTTATTTTTTTAAATGGACATTTGAGGTCAAGGAAGAAGCTCTGGCTTTTATTAGTCCTTTCCAAGCGGCCCACATGGAGGATGTGCTTTATTTTATTGGCCATGCCGCACGTGGGGTCTCAGTTCCCCTACCAGGGATCAGACCCTGCGGTGGCAGCACAGAATCTTAACCCCTGGACTGCCAGGGAGTCCCAGAAAGCGTTCTCTTTTGATGGAAGAATGGGTAGATGTAGCTGCTCTCGCTCCAGAAGGTCACACTGGGTGCAGCGTGTCTGCACGTGGCCTGCCCCCGCCATCTTGAATCGAGTGTCAAGGGCAGTGCTTCTGCACACGCCCCTGAGCTGAGGGGTGTGCACAGCCATTTGCACCAGGAACCAGGTCTACTGGGCCATGTGCAAAGCCTCTGCAACTGGCCCCTTTTGAGCAAGTGACACCAGACTAAGCACAAAGGGAAAAAAGGTCAGGCTTTATTTTCTTACCCAGGTTCTATTTTTCTTTCCCAGGAATTGTTAATGGACTTTGCTGGTGACAAAGTTACAGTGGAAGAGAGATAAACAATAGGTCCAGAAAAGCAGGTAGAGTTTAAATAACTGGTCATACGATTAAAAGCAACTCATATACAAAACACAATTTTTGAAGGCAAAAATGCATGTTAGACATAGAAGATTAATTATCTGATTTAAACTTTTAGATAGTAGTGAAAATTGGGAAATTGGGCAGAACAAAAAAAATAACTGTGTGTTAAATTTCTGTTTTACTTGGGAACAATCTTGGATAATATCTCAGTGTTAATGGAAGCCAGAGAAGTAGATGTGACTTCTTAAAAAGCAATGTGTAAAGAGCCATGCATGGAATAAAAATAAGACTCATACTTTCCAAGTTACTACAGAAAAGAAAAGAGCTGTGAATAATATCTTTTTAGCAAAAGATGCATAAAAGAAAACAATAAAGAAATATTAAAAAAAAGCATAACAGAAATAAGTCGCGAGATAAATATGACTAAGACCAATCCTCCAAAGGACAGACTTTCAGACTTGATGGAGAAACAGAATCAAATTAAAATCTATTGACAAGAAGCACATCTAAAATTAAAAAAAATATGGAAAGATTGAAAAACAATGGCAGGATAAAGGTGTACCAGAATAAATACAAATAAAAATTGAAAAGTGATATCAAATTAGACTTTAAGTGGTTTCAAGTAAGATATTTTTACAGTGATAAAAGGTAAATTTACCACAAAGATATAATGAATAGCAAACCCTTATGTGTAAAATAATTATTAGAATATGTAAGCTAAATTAAAATTATAAGAAGAAACTGACAAAGACATAATTAAAATAGGGAATAACTTTCATATGCAACAGTCGGTATCAGACAAGTTGACAAAATAAGGAGATAAAAATTAAACACATGTAATAAGTAGAGCTTATTCAGTATTTAATATGCTATAATGAAATTTATTCCATACAAAGAAAGAGGATAAGACCCATGATATATTTGTATAAGCTGATGACTGAAAAATCTTAATCACACAAAAAAATTTATTGAATTCTCTTAAGGAGCAAACTGTCCAGATCACATCCCATAGGTTCAACATATGAATCTTAATAACAAAAATGTAACACAAATTGCAATACATTTAAAAAATTAGAACGATGCTCTCCTGGTAAATTTTAGATGATAGAGAAACTCTATAATTCTAGAACACTCAAGGACACGTAAAACAATTGAGATAAAGCCTAAAATTAATTCGAGGTCAAATGCATTAAGTATGTTTGTTTTGAAACAGGGCTAAACAACAATAGAAAACTGATAAGCACTTATAATTTTTAAAAAGCTAAGATATTGTTAGAAAATGGTGAAAAAATATAGAAATGTATGTAGCAGAATATAGGAGAACAGTAAAGTTGAGAAATTCAAGAACTTAAAAAAAGCAAGTACATATTAAAATAGATTACCTGCTGGAAATTAGGGAAAAAAGAAGGCTATATAATATATAATGAAAAATTAGTGAATATGGTTGAAGAAATAAAGTATGAGGAACTCGATGGATTTAAATAACTACAAAGATATACTGGATATAACCCAGTTTATCATTCAATGGATGGAAAATGTTTCCGAGGAAAATGGAAATCTTCCTGAAGACTGTGTCTGAATGAAGCAGGGGAACGCTTCTACAGGAAGGTAACCTTGGAGAGAAATTTCAAAAGTGGCTGTGGTTTAGTTTTTGTAATTTTGTCATATTTTTAAATGAATCTCTTTGTCTTCTTCCTCATTATTATTCAGTATCTAGCCATTTCCTCCAGAATAATTTAGAATTCTTTAGTGTTTGGGGTGAAGGTTTTCAGTCTTGTCAGAACACTTAATTCCCCTGCTTTGGGAAAGATGGCAGAGCGCTGGGAGAAAATGTTTTCCAGAGAGAACTACGGCTTGAATCTGAAACCTGAAAAGGCTAAAAAAAAATTCCAGACCCATCTCTTTGAGAAGGTGAAGCTGGAACAGGGCAGGTGGGGCTGGAACCTGTCGAGATGCAGACCATAGTCATTGAATCAAAGAACAAAAAGGCCTAAATAATACATAGCATGTAGAAAACAGAAGTTTCGTATCTCACATAGGTCTATTCCAGGGGTACAATGATGTTTTAATATTCAGAAATCTATTAATAAAACATATCCCATTGGTAGATTAAAAGTGGAAAATGTTCTATAAAATCTCAGAGGACATTTGATAAAATTCAACATTGATTTCTGATAAAAACTGAATAAGCCAAGAATAATTAAATGATTCCTTGACATGGAAAAA
>SJYV01039606.1:1348907-1363722 GCA_006410875.1 Neotragus pygmaeus | reverse complement strand
TATAAGTATATCCTAAACATTGGATGGGATATACTTATACTAAAAACTTATCCATTATTTATCTGAAATGCAATTTAACTGGGCAACCTGTATTGTACCTGACTACCCTACCCCTAATGCTTTGAATGACTATGTGCCTGCATGGCCTCATGCCTCACTTTGGCCTAAATTACTTTGTCTACAGTGGGGTCTTCATCTCCCATCCTCAAATCAAATGGATGGGCCAGCCAGGACCATGGTATCTGAGCAAACACAGTCATCCCCTGCTAGGTCTATCTGGGCCTGGCAGATGGATGCTTATAAACTAGCTGTCAGAAAATTAGAGCTTAGCCATTCTTCTCTGTAATCTAAAATCCAGCATTCACTCATTTGCATAAGCAGAGAGAATAATTAAGAAGCTGATGGATCAGGCAAAGTTGTGGCTGAACTGTGAAGGACAGAACCCTGGCCTCATAACAAGATGCTGTTTCTCCGCTGTGAATGGGGTTCTCTCTGCCTCCTTCTTGAAGGACATTCAAGCACTCTCCCTTCTGCACACACCCTGGAGGGGTAAAGATGGTCCATGCCAGCTGAGTCAGCAGGGTAACCCACTTCAGTGTTTTAGACCTTGGCAGTTCACCCCTTTCCTCTACTGCATGGAAATGAATTAAGAAAAGAAAAAAGCAGCTAAGAATAAGGGAGCTATGCATGTCAACAAAGGTCCGTCTAGTCAAGGCTATGGTTTTTCCAGTGGTCATGTATGGATGTGAGAGTTGGACTATAAAGGAGGATGAGCACCGAAGAATTGATGCTTTTGAACTCTTGAGAGTCCCTTGGACTGCAAGGAGATCCAACCAGTCCATCCTAAAGGAGATCAGTCCTGGGTGTTCATTGGAAGGACTGATGTTGAAGCTGAAACTCCAATACTTTGGCCACCTGATGCGAAGAGCTGACTCATTGGAAAAGACTCTGATCCTGGGAAAGATTGAGGGCAGGAGGAGATGGGGACGACAGAGGATGAGATGGTTGGATGGCATCACCGACTCAATGGACATAGGTTTGTGTGGACTCCAGGTGTTGGTGACGGACAGGGAGGCCTGGCGTGCTGCAGATCATGGGGTTGCAAAGAGTCGAACACGACTGAGAGACTGAACTGAACTGAACATGCAGGAAGAACCACAGTATCAAATTTTCAACTGGCACCCTTTTTTCCCTGTTATTTAAAGAAAGACAAGGGTTTGGATGCTACTTGTTACAAATTGCTTTGGGACTGAGCCTGGCAAATTAAGCTTTGGTTTGCAGCAGTGGCCTCTGATTTGTGCTCCTAAATTTGGCTGGGGTCAGGGCATTCCAGAAACCCACTGTGCACTGACTGGCCTTGACCCCCTGGTGCCGACCCCTGTGAGGCGCAGAGCCAGGAACGCCTGTGGGAACGCTCCTGTGTCCCTTCTACTGAGAGCAGGGGAAGCACGTGGCCCAGGCTCTCGCCAGGAAGGGACCTGGCCTGAGCTGGCTGGGAGCAGACCATGTTTTATTACCTCTCTGGCTTCTGGTTGCCCGCCAGGAGCTGAACCAGAAGTGCCAAAATGCTGTAAGAAATCAGATCGGGAGAGCGGCTGCTTGAGCGGCCTTTCCAGCTGTTGGCTCTGCAGCAAAGCTCTTTGTAAATTTTGTAAGAAAACATGTTCTCTGGAGGTTTCCATTTCAAGTTGGCAGCATTAAGAAGTCAGGAGAGCTGGAGTCAAACTTTCCAAGGAATGCCTGAGCTTGGATCGCGCTCCGTACTGAGTCTGGGCTTCAACTTCTGGGGCCTCGGGTTTGGGACTGCTGTCGCTGGCTGATAATGGACGGTATTTAGTGTGCCCGAGGGGAGGGGCAGAAGCATGTGTCTCCCACAGCACCTTTAGTGCCTTCAAAGAGTGTGTGGCACGTGTGGGAAATGGTTTATGGGAGCCTGGTTAGGGACGAGATTAAGAGCATTGTTGAAACACAGATTCGTCATTTCTTCTGGAAGTGTTAGTCGCTTCCCTGGTGGCTCCAACGGTGAAGAACCTGCCTGCAGCGCAGGAGACTGAGTTCGATCCCTGGCTCGGGAAGCTGCCCTGGAAAAGCAAACAGCAACCCTCTCCAGTGTTCTTGCCTGGAGAATTCCGTGGGCAGAAGAGCCTGGTGGGCTACAGTCATCTTTTCATTCAGAAAAAGACTGTAGGAGTCCCGTTCAGTGGATCCACCTTAAGTCATCCCTGAACTTTCAACATGCTTCCCCCAAATGACCATGATGGTCTTTTTCTTTCTCCTGAGAGTTCCAGTTCTGACTTTTGAACTAGATGGCCGAACATTTCTGTGTAGTTGGCCACTCCTTACTGGAGGCCCTAGCTTTCTTCCTGATGTTTGTCACAGTTTCTCACTTTTCCTGCCCTTTATCTGTCTTATTTTCCTCATTTCCTTGCATTTTGCTGATAGTAGATTCACACTGACTCCATATAGAAAAAGATAGCAAATAGCAGTGAAAGCGCTTGGCTGAATGAGAAATGGGACCTCTCCTTGTTCATCCAACTGTTCAAATGGCCCCTTGGCCAGAATGGTGGTGGAAACCTACATATGTTATTTTCATCATTACACTAATATGAAAATAGCAAGTTTTTAAAATGATTGGATTTAGGAAGTACCAAGCTTGCTACATTTAATGTTTTTGTCAAGAGAGTGTCTTCACCCATGAAAGCAAATATTTTCATATGGATGGAGGCTTGTACCGGTGAGATCTTTCATATGGCAGTGTAGTATACTAGATTATAACCTTCCCCAACATTAAAATAAAGTGCTGTGGGAGGGACATTAACTCTTTTAGGCCCCTTACACATTTCCCTAAGTGTCCATCATAAATCCAGGCAATTGCATTGTCATTGTTACATTCAGGAATAATTTTGCTCCAGTACACTTCTGCAGCACCCATAATTCTATTTTAGGGAGTAAAGATGTTTAACTTATGTCAGGAGAGTCTGCTGATTGGTTCTGGTTTGCACTGGTGTTATTTTAAATCAATAGCCGCTGCTGGAAAATCAGATAATTTCTCAGAAGACTTGCATGGAGGTGAGGAGAAAGCTTTCAGTTCGAATCATTGTTCCAAAATGGATGCGTGCCGCTTGTGATATCAGTTCAAGTACATCAGGCGTTTGGGGGAGCTGAACGGAAGATGAAAATAAGGATGCCAAAGGAGTTACTTCCGAAGGAGGCTTAATCCCAGCTAATAGTGGGAAGCTGGAATGAAGGCATAGAGATAAATACCCAGAGAGAAAGAGATGAATTACTGACCCAGGCATTCTGCAAGCCTGGAAGTTACACATGGGGGAGAGCTGCCCAGGAGCTGAGCATGCGACCGTGGAGGGCGTGGGCAAAATGTAAGATGTTTGTGCTTATAGAAGGCCCTGACAGGCAGGTGGAGAGAAGGGCTGTGTAGTCACATATCCTTCCTCAGTGTGTAGACTTCTCCAGAAACTGGAATTCTGAAACACATCTGAGTTTACAGCTCAAAAGCCCACGGAGTCAACGTGGAAAGTTGCCCCAGAAAACTAGCTATCAGTAAAGAAATGAGCCTGTGTTGTCTAAGGAGATGACATTCCCTTTTTCTGCAGCCAGAGGCACAAGTCTCGAGGCGTCTGTACAATGTTAGTGAGACGCAGCCCCCCTTGGGATGGGCGTGCAATGTACTTGGCGCGATAGTGAGCCCCTTTCCTGCCTCCCCCGATGGGCCAGGATGACTTCACTTGTTTCCAAGAACTACAACTACACAAAAAGAGTACACTACTTCTGTTGGAAACGTTTCAGTGACGAAGAGAGTAGATTTCAAGTCCCAGGAAAGAGAGGACTTGAAGACTTTGTCAAACCCGGGTGGAAAGCGGTGGTCCAAATGTGCATCTTGTCCTCCCCACAGCCCAACTGGGCGACACGTCTCATTAGACGTGTGTCTGGCGAGCACGTGTCGGGGACGGAACACACCTTTCAACAGGCACAAAATAGAGGAGCAATTAGGTGTGACTGAGACTCAGCAGGTAACGGCAGAGGAGGAACAAGGTGGGAGCAGGCTTCCAGGCGATATGTGGCTGCAAATAATGAGGAAACATCCTGTCTCAAGAACTGCCACCATTTCTTGCGAAAGGTAGATGCTGACAGCTTCACAAAGGCCACGGTGAGGGGAGGAGCGTCTGAGAATGCCAGCCACGAGCACAGGGGCTCCCAACAAATTGTCAGGTCCCGACAATCGTTCAGACAGCACGAGGCTGGGAGAGAGTCAGCAATCTGGGGCAGGAGGCCTCTGCTCTCTCCCCAGCCCCTCCCCCTGGAAGCGCATCGGTTCCCGGGCCCTGGGGAAGCAAGACGCTGGCCTCGTACCTCCCCTTCACTCTGTGCCACAAACCTCACCCTTTTTGTCTGTTTCTTGTATGACTTGATTTTTATGAATACAATGTGATTTTTCCATTATTTTCGTTCCTTCAGGGCAAGAGAATCTCATCAGAAGTTCACAACTAATATATATATATAATATGTTACTAAAGTAAAACCGTGAGATGTGGGTGTAGGGAGAGTGGTAATCTCTCCAAACTTTTGAGACGTGTGTAACACAAAAATGAAAAGTCAGGGCAATCAGCTATTTTGTCAGTATTGTAAGAACCGAAAGGACCCCACATGGACTTGGAATTTGTCATGAATAATTCATAGGTTCCTGAGATCGCTCTGAAGTCCCTTTCCAATCTTAGGCTGGAACAGAGCCTGGGCTGATCACTGCTGCCAGTCACAAATTCCGGGTGTTCAGTAATAGAAACTGCCGTCTAGTAGGGTGGTACTGGTGTCTTCCCTGGTGACTGAGGAGGTAAAGAACGTGCCTGCAAAGAGGGAGACCCAGGTTTCATCCCTGGGTTGGGAAGATCCCCTGGAGGAAGAAATGGCAACCCGCTCCAGTATTCTTGCTTGGAGAATCCCATGGGCAGGGGAGCCTGGCGAGCTACAGACATGAGGTCGCAAAGAGCCGGACATGACTGAGTGCCCAATACTACTGGCATGATACTGGTGTTGCTTCCTCGCTGAGACGGAGACTGCACGTCCTTGGCACTGACATGCTGGTAGGAGTGGGTGCTGCTGGCTCTGGGAAAACCATCCCTCAGTAAGGGGGGCCCACATGCATGCCCCTCAGTTAGGGCTGCTCTACCAGGACTCCTGGGCTTCCCTGGCGGCTCAGCTGGTAAAGAATCTGCCTGCAGTGCAGGAGACCTGCGTTCTATCCCTGAGTTGGGAAGAATCCCCTGGAGGAGGGAAAGGCTACCCACTCCAGTATTCTGGTCTGGAGAATTCCGTGGACTGTATAGTTCATTGTGTCACAAAGAGTCGGACACGACTGAGCAACTTTCACTCTTACTTTGACTTCCTGCATCCACGTGAGGTGCAAGAATTTCAATATTTTATTTGGAAAAAATAGGAGGAGGTGATAACTAAAGGTACGGTGTTTCTTTTTGAAGTGACGAAATTGTTCTAATTGGTGTGCACATATTTGGGAATATCCTAAAAACCACTGAATGTTACACTTCACATGAGCAAATTGTGTGGTTATGTGAATTATATCTCGATAAATTTGTTTTTTAAAAAATAATTGAATTATTAAGTTGGAAAACCCACTTGCTTAGAATATCTGTTTGAACCACTTATTTAGAACATTTCAGAGACTTAAAAAAAAAGGCAGGTAAAATTCCAATGTTTTCTCCAAGTGTGGGGTTGCCACCTTGCCCCACAGTTAACCACACCTCTGGTTGCCTCTCTGTATGTGCTTTGCCTCCTTTTGAATCTGAACCTGCTCTGTGGTTTGCTTTTGACCAGGAAGATGCTGCGGAAGGGATGCTGTGTGGCTTGCAGATCGAAGCTTCCACCTCCCAGCTGGGCTTCTGGGATGCTCATGGGATGCGCACTCTGGAGCCCGCCATCGTGTTGTGCGGTTCAAGCTACATGAAAGGCCATGAAAGTGCTCTGCTCAGTAGCCCCGGGTCAGCTGCCGGCCTGCAGCCGATTCGCTGCCCACCTTATAAGCGTGCCATCTGTGGCTTGTGTTTGCACTTTCTTGATAGTGTCTTTTGAAGCAACAATGTTTTTAATATTTGACAAAATCCAATTGGATAGCATCACTGACTCATGGAACATGCATTTGGGTAAATTCCGGGAGACAGCGCAGGACAGGGAAGCCTGGTGTGCTGCAGACCGCAGGGTCGCATAAAGGCGGACACAGTGACTGAACAGCAAACAACAGAAATCCAGGTTGGTCCTTTCATTTGTCATCCGTGCGTTGAATGAAGCCCCATAAATAAGATACCACTGCATCATCCAAGGTCACACAGATTTAGAGCTACGCTTTTCTCTGAGAGTTTTAAAGCTTCAACTTTTACATTCAGGTCTTGCCTCCATTTTGAATTAATTTTGCATATTGTATGAAGTTGGGTCCCACTTGATTCTTTGCCTGTTGATATCTAGTTTTCCAGCATCATTTGCTAAAAAGATTTCTTTTGCCATTGAATTGTCTTGGCACCCTTGTCAAAAATCAATGAACCATAAATATATGAGCTTCTTTACAGACTTTCAGTTCATGGTCTGTTGTCATGCTGTTTTGATTAATGTTGTATTTTAATAAGTTTTAAAGTCAGGAAACATGAGTCCTCCAACTTCTTCTATTTCAAGATTATTTTGACTATTCTGTGTCCTGTATGAATTTGAGAATCAGATGTTCAATTTCTGCAAAATATCCCACCTAGAATTTTGATAGGAATTGCGTTGAATCTGTCCATCAATTTGGGAAGTATTACCATCTTAATGATAGTTTCTCAATCAGTGAAGATGAGATGTCTTTCATTTATTTAGAGCTTTTTTAATGTCTTTCATGATATTTTATGGCTTCAGTATACAAATATAGCTCTATTTTTGCTAAATTTATTCCTAAGTATTTTATACTTTTAAAATTCTTTTCTGATACTACTGTAAATAGAACTGTTTTCTTTATTTAATTTTTAACTTCTTTATTGCTAATGTTTAAAAATGTTACTAACTTGAATACTGCTGCTGTATCCTGGCTGAATTCGCTTTATTAGATCTAATAGGTTTTTAAACAACTCCTTAGGATTCTCTGATCATATCATCTACAGATAGAGATAGTTTTACTTTTCTATTTTCTTTAAAATTTATTGAGACTCTCTAAATGGTCTTTTCTTTTCATTTGTCTATTGTTTTCCTACTATTTATTTGTGCTTTAATATTTATTATTTTATTCTTCATGTTTGCTATGGGTTTAATTTGCTCTTCTTTTTCTAATTTCTTAGGTTGGAAAATTAGGTTTTTGATGTGAGAATATAGGCGTATTCTTTTTGAATCCTTCTTTTTGAATATAAGCATTCAT
This sequence comes from Neotragus pygmaeus, assembly GCA_006410875.1. Lineage (NCBI taxonomy): Eukaryota > Metazoa > Chordata > Mammalia > Artiodactyla > Bovidae > Neotragus > Neotragus pygmaeus. The sequence goes on along the minus strand of SJYV01039606.1, from coordinate 1,356,317 downwards.
AGCTATAAATTTCCCTTTGAGCAATGCTTTAGCTGCACCTCAAAAGCTTCAGTATGTTAGCTTTCATTTTTATTACTTCAAAGTATTTTTAAAATCCCCTTCTCCTTTGAGCCTTAGGCATTTAGGAATATATTGTTTAATTTCAATGTATTTGTATATTTCCCCAACTTTCTTTTGTTATTGTAAACTTCATTCCATGATATAACTTTCAGTTCAGTTCAGTTCAGTCACTCAGTCGTGTCCGACTCTTTGCGACCCCATGAATTGCAGCACACCAGGCCTCCCTGTCCATCACCATCTCCCGGAGTTCACTCAGACTCACGTTCATCGAGTCGGTGATGCCATCCAGCCACCTCATCCTCGGTCGTCCCCTTCTCCTCCTGCCTCCAATCCCTCCCAGCATCAGAGTCTTTTCCAGTGAGTCAACTCTTCGAATGAGGTGGCCAGAGTACTGGAGTTTCAGCTTCAGCATCATTCCTTCCAAAGAAATCCCAGGGTTGATCTCCTTCAGAATGGACTGGTTGGATCTCCTTGCAGTCCAAGGGACTCTCAAGAGTCTTCTCCAACACCACAGTTCAAAAGCATCAATTCTTCGGCGCTCAGCCTTCTTCACAGTCCAACTCTCACATCCATACATGACCACAGGAAAAACCATAGCCTTGACTAGACGGACCTTAGTCGGCAAAGTAATGTCTCTGCTTTTGAATATGCTATCTAGGTTGGTCATAACTTTTCTTCCAAGGAGTAAGCGTCTTCTAATTTCACGGCTGCAGTCACCATCTGCAGTGATTTTGGAGACCAAAAATATAAAGTCTGACACTGATTCCACTGTTTCCCCATCTATTTCCCATGAAGTGATGGGACCGGATGCCATGATCTTCGTTTTCTGAATGTTGAGCTTTAAGCCAACTTTTTCACTCTCCTCTTTCACTTTCATCAAGAGGCTTTTTAGCTCCTCTTCACTTTCTGCCATAAGGGTGGTGTCATCTGCATATCTGAGGTGATTGAGATTTCTCCCGGCAATCTTGATTCCAGCTTGTGTTTCTTCTAGCCCAGCGTTTCTCATGATGTACTCTGCATATTGAGACTTCCTATGTGCTCCATCATATGGTCTGTGCTGAAGAATGTTATTTGTGCAATTGAGAAGAGGATGGTAAGTAACTTGCAAACATTTTGATCATTTTATGTCTTGCTCTTAAACTTTTAGAAATAAACCAGAGCCGCATTTCAGGAAAATCTACCCGTTTCTTACTCCTGAGGCAAGACTTTCCGACTACTTTTCCCAGTGACTTGACTAAAGGAATCAGGTGCTGCTCGAGGTCCTGTATGGCTGCAGAGCATCTTTCTCTCTAGCCCTGGTAGTGGTTTTCTTCTCTTTTGTTCCCTTTGGCCTATGGCAGCCTCCTCATATGCGCAGAATGCTCGGCACTCTGCTCAGCTCTCTCCCCGCACAGCTCTCTCCTCTCCGGACCGTGGCCGAGAAGCTCACTGTCCTTGTCTCCCTGGACTCTCAGCTTCATCTTAGTGCAGGGAACCTGCCGGCCTCCAGTCCAGTTTACCTTCCCGGGGATTCTCTCAAGGCAAAGGCCTGCAGCAGCTGCATGCTTCACATCACTTGTTTCTTACCCTCATGGATCACTGTCCTGTATTGCCTGATGTCTAGTATGTCTAGTGTCTTGAAAACAATATTTTTTTATATGTTTTGTTTAATTTTTTGGTTGTTTCTTCATGAGGGCAAGTCAAGTCCTTGTTATTCCATCTTGGCTGGGAGTGGAAGTCATATCTTAAAAAAAAAATTATATATAACTGATTTTACAGGGGAAAGTATTCAGGTATATAATTTTATTTTTCATGTTTCTCTAGAGTCTAGCTAAATGATTAAGCTGTTTTGTTAATCAGTACATTTTCTAGTGGTTCCTCTTTTTTTTAAATTTTGTAAGGCCTTTTTATCTCCATAATGACTTTATTTCAACACACCTTTCTGACATTTTATTCTCTTCTTTTATTGCATTTGCATGGCTTGGAATTTCAGAGCATTGATAATTAATAAGGTTGATAATAAGAACTTGGTTCTTAGTGTTAATGAGAAGAACTCTAGTATTTCACCAATAAGCATGGTGTTTAATGGTGGCTTGAGATGACCATTTTCTATCATATTAAGCAAGAACGCTTTTGTCATGTGTGATGTTTTTATAAATCAGGATTTTTCATAAAATATTTTAGGGCATATTTAACTGAATTATTTGTGATAAATGCTATCAACTCTCCCCTTAACTTTCTCGAGCATAACTTCCTAAGTCAAAATATTCTCTTTCTTTATTAGTGAATTTTATTCCTTGGTGTTTAAAAAAAATATTTATTAGCATTTGTGGTTGTAAGTATGCTTCTGTTCAGTCGCTCAGTCGTGTCCAACTCTTTGCAATCCCATGGACTGCCGCATGCCAGTCCTCCCTGTCCCTCATCAGCTCCCAGAGTTTGCCCAAGTTCATGTCCATATCAGTATGCTTGTTATTGTTGTTCAGTCACTCAGTCATGTCTAACCCTTTGCAATCTCATGGACTGCAGCAAGCCAGCCTTCCCTGTCCTTCATCATCTCATAATTTTTATTTTGCTTTTTAACTTCTCTTTTTAATATCTTGAAGCTAGGGAGGAAAAACAAAATAAACAGTCATTGTTTACTTGTCTTTGCTTTAGCATTAAATTCTTATACATTATACACTTGCTGTTATATATCCTCTTAATTTAAATAATTTTGTTTCTTTTATGAAATGGGAAGTTATGATTTCTTTATGGTATGTTTATTATTTTAGGTTTCCTAAGTAAAAAACATGACTCATTCAAACAGACTATCTTAACTTTTTTATGCAAGCCTAGAACAAAATTGAAGAATAGTCTCCATTTTCTTCAGTAGGCTATTTTACTATCCTTTTTAGAAAATTTAAAAGAAAAATTAAAAAGTGCATTTGTTCATGTCAATCTTATGACACCAAATCTATTGAAAATAGGGGTAGAATTTACTTTAATTATCAGCTATTTTGAAAGCAAGAGAGGGTGAAGTGAAGTGAAGTGAAGTGAATTTGCTCAGTCATGTCCGACTCTTTGCGACCCCATGGACTGTAGCCTACCAGGCTGCTCCCTCCATGGGATTCTTCAGGCAAGAGTACTGGAGTGGGTTGCCATTCCCTTCTCCAGGGGATCTTCCTAAGCCAGGGATCAAACCCGGATTTCCCACATTCCAGGCAGATGCTTNCTACTCCAGGCCATGGACTGAGCTACGGGGACACCAGATGGTGCGCCGGAGGGAGACAGACATGAAGGCAGATCCGGACACCCACTGTGATGGTGGTCCATGGAGGACTGGGCGGGATGGGAGGCGTTACGCCTCCATGCCCCATTCAGCAGTGAAGCTCTCTATGGAGACCCCGATTTGATTCCGTTTGGGAGGGTGATTTTTGAGAATGTGGTCCCCTGGCTTCCAGTGAATTAGGTCTGACTTTTAACTCATTTCACCTAACTCACAGTGGTTTTATGGGAATTAATTAGGTAAAGGGCTCCTTAGAGGTAAAGCCAGTGCAAAAGCATACTCTTTGTTTTCTCTTAAATAATTCGAAGAAGAGCATTTGATAGACTGGCTGGCTTATCTCTTCACATGGTAAGGCCAGAGACTAGATGAGGTAATTTGCTTTATGGGAAAATAACAAAATGTGTTTCAGGGTCATCCAGGTTTCCAGCAAGTTTATCGTGGAGGTCCTTTATCACCTCTCCACAGGGGTTGATGGGCAAATGATGATAAAGGGTAGTTAAGCACATTTCCCAAACTACAAACTTCAGAAAACAGTTTACAAGGTAATTAACTCCACAGCCACTGATTTCAGCCAAAAAGTCCGTATTTCCTGAGCAGACTCATTGTCTTGAAAAGTCTGCCGAGTCTGAGACTTGACTATGAATGGTTCTTTGTTTCCTTCTTTTCGATTCAGTTTACAAACACCTCCAGAGTGCCTCTCATGTCAGGCACTGTCCCGGCAGGGGGTGTTCTGTGGGCAGTGAGCATCTCTTTCCATGGTCTTGTGCTTTGTAAGATGACGGGACTCTCAGAACAAAGAGCAGGCAATTCCAATATGGTGGCTTAGGTCTTGTGTTGGGAGTGGACGCTTGGCTCTTTGGAAGCAGAGATTTCCAGGCTGCTCTGGAGTCTCAGAGATCGACCCCCAGTTTTGTTGTTCAGTCTCTAAGTCGTGTCTGATTCTTTGCAACCCCATGGACTATAGCACATCAGGCTCCCCTGTCCTTCACCATCTCCTGGAGCTTGCTCAAACTCATGTCCATTGAGTCAGGGTGCCATCTAACCATCTCATCCTCTGTCTCCCTCTTCTCCTTTTGCCTTCAACTTTTCCACACATGGGGGTCTTTTTTAAATGAATTGTTTCTTCTCATCAGGTGGCCAAAATATCAGAGCTGCAGCTTCAGCATCAGTCCTTCCAAAGACTATTCAGCTGATTTCCTTTGAGGTGATGTTTAAGCTGAAACTTTGCAGCTAAGGTCTTCCCAGTCCTGAGAAAGCAGTGCCTGTCTGGGGAGCTGACATGGGAGTGTGCATCTGGGGAAGGGATGGCATTTGAGGAGGTGCGGCAGTGAGAGGCTGGTCTGGAGCAGAGGGCAGCTGGGAAGGGTACCCTGGACTTTGGTGACCCAAAGACAAGTCTGGTTTTCCATTAGAATGGAAAGGAAGGCAGTTTGGGGGGAAGTGACCAGGTCAGATTCATGTTTAGCAAGAGAACTCTGTCTGCAGTGGAGAGGAGGGAGTTGGGCTGGAAGTGAGGGGGCCAGAGGGGACATTGGCTCCGTGGCTCAGGCCAGACATGATGGGGATCTGACTCAAGGGGGGAAGGGAAGCAGAGAGAGCAAGAGGAGGAAAGTGGCATGGCAGGGGCTGTGCAGTGCGTGACTTGGGGGTGGGAAATGCTGCCCAGGTCTTAGTGGATGGCGGGTCTCATTGCTGGGATGGGAAGACATAAACAGCAGCAGGTACCAGGGAGGGGGTGATGGGTTCAGCTCTGGATGTGCCGAATGTAAAGGCTTCACGGGACCACCCAGCACAGGAAGGTAGATGGGGTTGTGGGTTGAATGTTTCCCCCCAGATTGTATGTTCACATCCTCATGGGTGTGGCCCCCGAGGGTGACCCTATTTGCAAATAGGGTCTCTGCAGGTGCAATCAAGTTAAAATTGAGATCTATTGACAGGTGCCTTTATGAAAGGAGAAGGGGAGTCTGGACACAGACCCAGAAGACACAGGGGACTATCACGTCGTCCTGGAGGCAGAGGTTGGAGTGATGCCAGGAAGCTGCAGGAGAAGGAAGCACACTTCTCCTGCTTTCTGATTTCAGGCCTTCAGAATGCTGAGATAGGTTTCTGTTGTTTTCAGCCTCCCAGTTTGTGGTCCTTTGTTACAGCAGCCTCGGGACACTAGTACCGATGAATGTGTGGAACCCGGGAGAGAAATCTGAGCTGGAGATACAGGTCTGAGAGTCACCAGCAGGGGGTGCTGGTGAGACCTGGTGGGCTGTTGGGGGAGAAGAGGGTAGGAAACCCTGATGGCGCCCGGAGCAGGGACCACCACCTCCCTCTATGGAGGGGGAGCCCCTGGGCGCCGGGGATTCCTGCCATTAGCTGCGAGTGGAGGCGCTGCTCTCGGACAGGCCTCCAGGCCTCTCACGTGTGTTCAGGTCACCTGGGGATCCTGCTGAAATGCAGACACAGGCTCAGCATGTGCATGGTGGGGCCTGAGATTCTGTGTTTTCTCCAGCTCCCTGCTGGTGCTGGGCGGTCCAGTTACGAGGAGACCAAGCTGCCAAAGCCAGAGTTCTCACCGGGGGAGCCCCATCTTGAGGTCAAGGAGAGGCACAGCAAGAGAGGGGCAGAGTGGGCGGGCGAGGACAGGGCAGTGTCCCTGAGCCGGGGTGGGAGGGCTGGCCGTGCTCGGGGAACGAGGGAGAGGTCTGGAGCAAAGGCTGGCTGGGTCGGTCTTAATGAAGGCCGGTCACGGGGGGCAGAGAGGCGCGTCGTGCAACCTAGAAACAGCCAGAGGAGCTGGAGAGAAAGAGCATGTGGCCACGGGTCCAGGCTGCCTTAGATGGAGGAGCGTGATCAGCATGAGGCGTTTGGTGAAGACCAGGGTGAGGAGCCGGGGCAGGAGGGGAGCCGGCTTCCCAGGATACCCGAATCGCAGATCCGCAGGCTGCGGGACCCTGCCTGGGCACGATGGAGAGCCAGGTCCTGTGGAGACTCGGGGACCCGCACGGGGTGAGCAGGGAGGGGAACCCTTAATATTAGGAGGATGCAGGGGAAAGCAATGGGCTCTCTCTGNTCCACTGACTCTGTCTCTTATACACATCTCTGGGCACGATGGGGAGCCAGGTCCCGTGGAGACTCGGGGACACGCACGGGGTGAGCAGGGAGGGGAACCCTTAATATTAGGAGGATGCAGGGGAAAGCAATGGGCTCTCTCTGCTCCTGAAGAAGCAGCTGGACACAGGGTCCAAGATGTAGGCACAGAAAAAGGTCTCAGGTGAACCCTGCTCCGGGTTTTCCTCCACTTGCAGGCCCCTGCTGTCTAAAGTAGCAGGTGGCTTGGGCTTCAGGATCAGGCAGGCTGAGGCCAGGCCCAATTCTGACCCTGGGCAAGCAGTCCGGGGTCGAGAGGATCCAGCCCCAGCCTCACCCATTGCCCCCACAGCAGCCTCTCCAGCTCCCTCGCTCTCGCCAGACCGACACCTATGGTAACCACACTGCTCTCGCTGTTGTTTAGACATTTCAGCTGCAGGCCGCGCAGAGAGGTGGCAGGCCTCCCCGGGGCAGGGTTCCCCAGGCCCGGCTCAGACCAAACGCCCAAACACTGCCAGGGAGGGGGACGTCAGTACCGCTGAGGTTCTGGGGGAGCTAGAACGGGGCGTGTGTGGACGTCCAGGCGGCTTGTGCTGCAACGAGGGAGACTGATGATATCTCACATACACAGTCTAGATCCAGAGCTGGGGCCCATCTCAAGCTTTTATGGCTGGAATTAACCCACAGAAACGGGAGATGGTGCAGGATGTCAGCACAGAGTGGGTTTTCTTCCAATCATAAACTATTCATGTTGAATGCACCTCCCAGGTGCCCCGGTGATTTTCCTGTCCTGCCAGGACTGTGCCCAGCTGACGGATGGAAAGGAATTTTTACAGAGCACGTGCCACAGAGACTTCCATGACCCTGCTGGGCTGAAACCTGCTCAGAGCCATGGCAGAGAGCTCCAGAGCGATGCATGATGCCGGGGCAGTGGGCACTCTCCAGTTGGAACTGTTGAATAATAACTCCTGACCAGAAATGGCCTGGGTCCCAAACACATGGTTTATGGCCGAAATGGAAAAGCTCCC
>SJYV01039606.1:1288760-1344874 GCA_006410875.1 Neotragus pygmaeus | reverse complement strand
CGGGTGGACAGGTTGTTCCTGAGGGTGTCGTTCGGTGCCTACAATGTGGAATGATAAAAAATATTAAAGGGACTTTTATGTTGCAACAAATGAGGAGCTGCGTGCTGGCTGGCCCGAGCGGAGGGATGGGGGGAGTCTGGGGGAGCCGAGTGGACACCCCACAGGAGTACAGATGTCAGGGCTGCTGTTTGCAGCAACATCCAAGTCACCATCTATCCCCTGCTTCCTCATGACCAGTATTCCCTCAGCTTGAATATTCGATATTTACAGCTCTTTAAAGGAAGAGAATTCTTTAAAAGACGAATTTGTCCCCAGGTTTCCTCCAACCGGTCACTCTGAAGATTACAGACACCCCTTCGCCGGCTGTGGCTGCTCCGTCACGTTCTTCAGGGTATTGAACGAGCATTGAGGGGTGTTTCGTCGGCTCCAACCATTTCCTAGGTTTCCATGGATCAGTGGTGACAGGAAAGCCCAGGTAAGGATGACGGAGGGAAATGAAAAGGCAATTTTGAAAAGCTCTCGAACGCCTCGAGCCTTGTCTTCAAAATCTTTCCTTGACTGAGTGCTCGGAGACGTGCCCGCCTCCGGCTCACAAACTGATGATTAAAAAAGAAAATTAAGTATTCTGTTTATACCAGGGGGGATATCTGCTTAGAACATCCCGCTTGACGAGGAACGATGCGATCAGGATGTGTCGCCTGGATTTTGAGGTGCTGGGCCAGGTCCTGCACGGTCACTGGAGGGGGGCCAGCCGGAGCCTGCTGGCTCCCAGGGCCTGGTCAGGGGGCCCCTGGAAAGAAGCTTTGGAACTGCCCCCATCACCTGCCCATGCTCCCCTGGCTAAGGCACCCGCCTGAGGCAGGCAGCTTGGCACTTGTGGTTGAAAATTGTTTGGGAAAAAAAACACAAAAAACGAAAATGCTAAGTAAAAAGTGATTATTATCACCTGCCTTGGAGGAAGAAGTGTTCTGCTTCTTGGGAGGATCACAGCCGTTTTTTCTAAACCTTCACTGATAGTGAATTACGAGAGCTGGCCAGAAGACGCTGAGCGTGGCCTCCCGTCCATCCTCACTCGGAAGCCGGTGGAGAATCTGTGAAAACCAGCGACTGGTGCCACTGCGAGGGTCGTTTCTTCTGCTCAGGTCTCCTCCCCCCAGCGTTTCTTCCGAACCCTTCTTCCCGAGCACCCTGACTGTCCCACACGGGAGCCTGCCCTGCCGTTCTGTCTCTTGCTTCAGACCTGCTGCTGCTGTCCCTGATCCAGGATTCTCAGTTTTTGCTCACGTCTGGATTTCAAAGGACACCTTGCACCTCTCTAATGGGTCCCAAAATCAAAAACATCATGAACTGTGGTGTTAAAGACTCTGGAGAGTCACTTGGACTGCAAGGAAATCCGACCCATCCATCCTAAAGGAAATCAGTCCTGAATATTCATCGGAAGGACTGATGTTGAAGCTGAAACTCCAATACTTTGGCCACCTGATGCCTCATTTGAAAAGACCCTGATACTGGGAAAGATTGAAGGCAGGGGGAGAAGGGGATGAGAGAGGATGAGATGGTTGAGTGGTACCACTGACTCAGTGGACATGAGTCTGAATAAACTCATGTTGGTGATGGACAGGGGGGCCTGGTATGCTGCAGTCCATGGGGTTGCAAAGAGTCAGAAACGACTGAGCGGCTGAACTGAACTGGACTGAACTGAACTGAATGGGCCCCACACGATGCTGAATGTTGGCTCTACACGTCAACCCGAGGAGGCCGCGTGATGGAAACACTGTTTGAACAAATGATCCTGGAAGATGGGAGGGCTGCTAACTTCTCCCACTGGGGGCACTCTGCTCTTTCCTCTGCTCTCTGTTTTCTCGAGGGATCTGCCTTCTCTGTGAGCCCCAGTGATGGCAGGCTTATCTTTTACTTGTTTATTTTATTGGCGCGTAGTTTCTGCTGTACAGCAAAGTGAATCAGCCGCTCGTAGACATGAGCCCCTCTTCGTCCCACAGAGCGCTGAGTAGCGCCCCCTGTATGCACCATAGGGCCTCGTCAGGTATCCATTTGATACATGTGTTATCAGCAGAGTGTATGTCAACCCCAGTCTCCCAATTTGGCAGGGACATCTTACACTTCTTCTGAAAATAGACATTCTTGTACAGGGAAGGTTTTTTTTTTTAAGTCTAATAGAGTTTTTTTTTTTTTTTTAAGTCTAATAATTCTGGTTAGCTGACCTCTCAAATGTGCTAGAAAGAAAAATAAATGGAACATCAAGGGTGAATTTCTAGACTTGAAAAAAAACAAAACCTTGAAATAATCAGTTAATTTCTAATGCTGAAGGGTTTTTTTAAAAAAAGTATATTTTAAATAATTAGCTTCCTATGAGTGGACTCTATGGGTTTGATGTCCATTCCTGTCTTGTCTCCTTTTTGTGGAGGAGGTGCCTGAGGGGAGGGGTTAGGGGGAGTGGCCTTGAATGTGAATGTCTTACACAGAGACTCACAGATATCCTTGGAATTTTCATACAAGAAATCTGAGACTAAGCATTCATTTGGGCCCTTTGATGATGTGAGAGTTGTAACGTGGTCTCATAGTCTTGGATTTCTTGAACCTGTAGACTGGAGTGGTCCATCGGTTTACAGATGCAGCTGCGGTCCGGTGAGCATGTGCATCCTTTGGGGCTCAGAGGCCGGGCCCATCTCCTCTCCTCCAAAGTCCATGTGCAGGGGACCCGTGAGAGCCGGCAGCTGGCCATCAGCCCTGGCCGAGCCGGGCAAGTCTTTGCAGGCATGGCATGTGGTACAGGCCCTGTTAGGACAAGCTGTGCCCTGTGGCTCAGATGCTAGCGATGAAGAGTCACCTGCTGCACTCTCAGGGTGCAGATACAGGAAGGTCCTCTGGCAGCAGCTCTTTCTCCTTCTCTGGCATTTATTTCTCTGTGCCGCTTCCTAGAGTCAGCAACAAGAACCAGCTCAATGTTCCCCCTGTTCTCCATAAGCCCTTGTTCAGATGTATCTCTCCACTGACTTCCCCCCACTCCTGACAGCAAATGCTTACGGGGAGTGTCCTACCTGCCAGGCACTGGGCCAAGGCCAGTGTGCTGTCTACAGGAACACCCTCTGCGGGGCGTCCCCAGGAAGCAAGATCCAGGGAGCAGGTAGCACTGGGAGGTGCCCTGAGGCATGGATCTGGGTTCTAGGAGGAAAAATGATGAGAACAGGGTCAGGAGGGGCCAGGGCCAGGGTCCTGCTCACTGTAGAGGAGCCTACCTCCTCCCCCTCCCGCAAAAGAGGAGGCAGGGATTCGTGGCCAATGTCAGATCTGCCTTGTTGGTGTTGTTCGGTCACTAAGTCATGTCCAACTCTGCAGCCCCAAGGACTGCGGCACACCAGGCTTTCTTGTTCTTCACTATCTCCTGGAGTTTGCTCAAACTCATGTCCATTGAGTCGGCGCTGCCATCCAACCATCTCATCCTCCGTCTCCCTCTTCTCCTTTTGCCTTCAGTTTTTCCCAGCATCAGAGTCTTTTCCAAGACTTGGCCTGTCGCTTCTGGTGGCCAAACTTATGAAGCTTCAGCTTCAGCATCAGTTCCAAATATGCAGGGCTGATTTCCTTTAAGATTAACTGGTTTGATCTCCTTGCAGTCCAAGGGACTCTTAAGCGTCTTCTCCAGCATCACAGTTCAAAAGCACCCATTCTTCGGTACTCAGCCTTGGACCATATATGGTCCAAATCCATATATGATTACTGGAAAAACCATGGCTTTGACTAAACAGAACTTTATCAGCAAAGTGATGCCTCTTCTTTGTGATACTCTGTTTGGGTTTGTCATAGCTTTTTCCCAAGCATCTTTTAATTTCATGGCTGCAGATTTGGAGAAGAAAATGGCAACCCACTCCTGTATTCTTGCCTGGAGAATCCTACGGGCAGAGGAGCCTGGCAGGTCATGGTCCATGGTGTTGCAGAGAGTCTGACACGACTGAAGCGACTAAGCATGCAGTCACTGTCTGCAATGACTTTGGAGACCAAGAAAATAAAATCTGCCACTTTTTTCCATTTTGTTCCCATCTATTTGCCATGAAGGGATGGGATCAGCTGCCATGATCTTAGTTTTATGAATGTTGAGATTTAGGCCAGCTTTTTCACTCTCCTCTTTCACTTTCATCATGAGGCTCTTTAGTTCTGCTTCGCTTTCTGCCATAAGGGTCGTGTCATCTGCATATCTGAGGCTGTTGGTATGTAAGATGCCTAATAAAAACTATATTTGGGAAAAAAAAAGTTGATATTAGAATTAAACAATCATCATTTCAGGTTTTTCCCTAGGCTGGATGATTCACCCTCAATACTCTGTTTATTTTTCTTTCAACCACCTCTGGCTATCAGTTCGTCAGAACCATTATGATTAACATGTAGCTGGTGTCTTCAGCCTCCAACGGGGGGTGGGGAGGCAGTGGGGAAGGGGAGCCTTGCAAAGAAGACCCAGAGTCTGGAGGATCGTGTTTTGCTGGCAGAGCTGAGCTGGGCAGCGTTTGGAGTAGAGTGAGCAAAGAGGATGCTGACGTGAAAGGAGGCTGAAGGGAGAATGGGGACCAGATCATTTCTGATCTTAAAGTTCTTCAAGAAGTATGGATTCTTTTCATTGCAAAGGCAGGTCATTGAAACAGTATAACAAGAGAGTCATATGATCTGATTTCTGCTCTAAGTAGGATCACCTGATAAAATGCAGAAAGCCCAGTGAAATTTTACTTTCAGATGAAGCGAAGATAAATTTTTAGTGTAAGTGTAGGCCAAAAACTGCATGGGATATACTTTTTCCCCCTTACTGAGATATATTTCGCAGCATACAATTCACCCACTTCAAGTGTGCAGCTCAGTGGCTTTTGGTGACTTCCAGACATGGGCAACCATCACCAGAGTCAACGTTAGAAGATCTTCACCGGAGAGAACTGAAGCAAACCCCTGCCTTTAGCTCTTGTCTCCCTTCCTCACATCCCTCCCACCCCCACCTTTTGTAACTGGCTTCTTTCCCTCAGTGCAACATTTTCAAGGTTCTAACACGCTCTTGGTTGGATTGGTATTTCGCTTATTATGAATCATATTCTATTGCATGACTATACCACACTGTCTTTATCCACTCATCTGATGGATAGGTCTTTTGAAGTGAAAGTGAAAGTCTGTTCAGTCATGTTAGACTTTTTTGTGACCCCATGGACTGTAGCCCACCAGGTTCTTCTGTCCATGGGATGTCCCAGGCAAGAATACTGGAGTGGGTTGCCATTTCCTTCTCCAGGGAATCTACCCAATCCAGGGGTCAAACTCACATCTCTCGCATTGCAGGCAGATTCTTAAGCCTTTTGGCTATTATTAATATAAACAATGCTGCTATAAACTTTTTATACCAGTTTTTGTGGGAAAACACATTTTCACTTCCCTTGGGTATATACGTAGGGAGTAGAATTGCTGGGTCATGCATGCAGGAGACATAATGATACTTAAAATTATTCGTGGTATAATCGGAAGCTCAAATGCAGTAGAGCATTTTGAATATGATTTGCTAAACCTGCAACTAAGTGTAGGAAGATTATTCTTGGTGCACAGTGAGGAGTTAAACTGTGGGGTGGATCTCAGGTAGAGAAAGTGTGGGTGAGAGGTGCAGGCAACCTGGGCGGGCATGGGTTCCAGGAGGCGGAGAGAAGGGAGTAGGCCTGAGAGGTGCTGGCCGGCCTTGTGATGGGGTGGCCATGAGGGGCACTTCCCAGGCTGGAGGGCCTGCGCCTGAAGGGCAGCCTGGGCCGCAGTGCCGTCTGAGAAGGGGGTGACTCTGGTGGGGACGGGTCTGGGTCTGGGGACTGTGGCCCCTCACCAGTTGGGTTCCAGCCGGGCCAGCCCTGTGGGAGGCTCAGGAAGGACGTGAGGACCGTCCCCACTCCCTGCCTCTGCTCTCCTGGCGTTTCCTGCGGGATGGGCATCTTCTCCGCATCCCGACCCCTTCCGTGAGCCCCAGCACTGGGCCTGGGGGCGGGCCTTGCTCCCTCCAGTGGAGGCTCCAGGCCTGGGGTGGTGGTAACTTCGTGCTGTGACTGATCTCTGGGGGGCCTCGCTCCCCTCTCTGGTTTTGTTTTTTCTCAGCTGAGGACACTTCTATAACCAGGTACAGCTGGGCTCTGTAGCTCTGCTTTCTGACTGGATGTAGCTATTGCTGTGGTTCTGTCATGGAAGAGTCTACTGGTTGTTGCTGCTGCTGCTGCTAAGCCGCTTCAGTCGTGTCCGACTCTGTGCGACTCCATAGACAGCAGCCCATCAGGCTCCGCCGTCCCTGGGATTCTCCAGGCAAGAACACTGGAGGGGGTTGCCATTTCCTTCTCCAGTGCATGAATGTGAAATGTGAAAGTGAAGTCGTCCAGTCGTGTCCGACTCCTCGTGACCACCAGCTAACAAATACTTCTTATAATGGTTCAGTTCAGTTCGGTCACTCAGTCGTGTCTGACTCTTTGCGACCCCATGGACTGCAGCATGCCAGGCCTCCCTGTCCATCACCAACTCCCGGAGCTTACTCAAACTCACTCCCATTGAGTCGGTGATGCCATCTAACCATCTCATCCTCTGTTATCCCTTCTCCTCCCACCTTCAATCTTTCCCAGAATGTAGCTATTATTTTTATTATTAACATTACCACTTTATTGATTCTCAATCCTCAGTTAGTTCTCTCAGTTTAATCATAGGGTTTAGTGAGACATAAACAAAACTGAGCTTCCAGAATGTATGACTTCTGTCTCTGTGTCAGGATGATGAGAAGGCAGGCGAGTGGACACCGCTGCCAGGGGTCCGGGGGGCCTTGGGGTCCGGGACCAGCCGGCGTCTCTCCGCGTAGGCCGGGAGCTCCCGCCTCCCCTGGGATCTGAGCCTGGAGGCCCTGGCAGTTCTCTATACGCTCCTCCCCGCTGAGGGGCACCCTCTCGGTTCCCAGAGATGACTCGGCATGAATCACCCACACACCTTCCTGCAGAGAGGAGCCTCTGCTTTTAGAACAAATGAGCTGAAGCAAACAGACATCTACGTGTCTCTGTTTAGGCGGATGAGATCTGACCCCATAGCAGCGCCTTCCTTAAACTTTTATTACATGACTTCTCAATAGGTTCATCATTCCTTGTGCATTTCTGGACATTTTACAATACAGCTGCCGGTTTCCGGCGTGGATGCTACCCACGCTGATTTTTAAAATTATTTATTTGGCTCTGTTATTTGGCTGTGTCTTTGTTGCCACATGTGGGATTTAGTTTTCTGACCAGGAATCCAGCCCAGGCCCCCCGCGTTGGGAGCGTGGCATTTCAGCCACTGGACCACCGGGGAAGTCCCCATGCTGATGCTGGCTGGCCATCCTGGAGACAACATCTCCCAGCGTCTCCAGGGCCAGATGCAGATTCCCCAGGATGACTTGGATGCTGCGCCAGTGTGTCCACACCCAGCTGTGCTCCTGACATGGAGTGGGAGGTTCAGGGAGGACTCTCACAGATCAGTATTACATTTAGGGTCTAAGATTTGATCGTGGAAGCCAATAAATTAAGAGGAAAGTGTTTAAACTCTGTTGATGAGCAACCTCCCACCCCAAGATGCCCTCGGGGAGAATGACAGAGAGCATGTTAGTGAATGTGGGCTCATCTCAAGACAGGACGCTCCTGGTCATAACCCTGAGGAGGGGGGCACCTGTTGAGTTGTTTCTTTAATTTCTGCAAATAAAAAGGAAGGATATAAATGGACTATAGTCCAATAAAAGTTAATATAAAAAAATATGAAGGAATCCCAGTAATTGCAGGACAGGTGTACTTTTGAGCCCAGTGACACAGCTGTATTTCCTGTCTGCCTGTCAGAGTTACTGAGACTACTAGAGACCGGTGATTCTGAAGCCAGGGCTGGCCAAGGGACGTCACCTCTCCCCAGTGAGAGCTACTTGTGTAAAACCAAGGATGAAAACCAGACACCACCTTCCAGCTTTGGCTGCAGCACTGTCAGCATTGCTCCACTCTCCATAATCTCTCTTCCAAGATGAAGAAGAACAGCTCTTATGACTCAGTGCTGCCAGGGTGCAGCTGGTTCCCAGAAAGGAAGCCTGAGGTTTGCTGTGTGTTACCCTGGGTCCCACAGTCAGGACCAAAATGCCAAGACAGTTTGCAGTGGGCCAGACTAACACATTCTAGAAATCTGTTGAAAAGAACTATCTCTACACAAATGGTTGGAAGTGCTCATAGCCAGATTTCTAAGGCCACTGGCTTTTCTGGAGTATCTTTTGATGTTCCTTATCCCTGGTAACCCTCTTGAATTATTATATTCATCAATCAGCTCTGTGCAGTTGCCTTAGAGACTGTCACACTTAACAGATCAGAATGTCCCTAGGAGAAACAGATAAACTCTTGACTCAAAGAGTTGGGGTGAACTCCCTGGGGCTCATATGAATATCTGTAGCTTGGGTCTCATTTTCCCAGGTTATTTCTTCTCATTCAATTCAACCAAAAGGATTCAGTAGAGGCAGTCTGGACGTATTGAGGAAAAAACACTGGAAGGAGTTACTGAGATCAGCTCCCCACTTCCAACTCTGACCTTTGCTCCTGAATCTTCAGGGCTCTGGGGGTCTGAAAGACTCACCTTTGCGGACAGGGACATCAAGGATGGAGGCTCCTTATTGTTCAGCCTGCTGCCAATGCTTGTCCCCAGACTTCTCAAGGAGAAATGTCTGAGTGAGGTTGGGCATGGGTGCATCACACCATCAAAGGGGCACTTGGGCTGTAACTTCCACGGCCAGCTGCCTCCTGATCTCAAGACGAGGCATGGAGACCATAGGAAAAGGTTCTGCTCTGACACAGGACTGTAGCCTTATTGCAGGGTCACGAGCGACCTTCTAAACCACAAGCACGTCTTCCCCTTGCCCGTCCCCTTGAAGTCACTCTGGACCACCCAGAGGGGCCAGGCCCACAGGTGCCCGTGCATCACAGGACACCACCCACCAGGTGCCCAGCAGGCTGATGGAGAAGACAGACCACGTCTTGGTCTGACTGTGTCCTTCCCACAGTGGTTCACAGCGCACCACTCAGCCCAACCATCATTTCCTGGAGGAGGCAGGGTTGGGGACCGCCCCCGCCAACCCTGAGAGGAGAATTAGGACCTCCTTCTGTGTGCTTATCTCTCCATATAATGGTGCTTTAATATCTGTGAACATAATTATTTCTAATATGAGACTTGAAACTCTTTCTGATTTTTCCTTCCCCTGCTAGTGATTTATTCATAGACGTGCCTGCAGTCCCTACCTCAGAGGAGTTTTTTATCTGCCAATTGTAAATATAAGGTATGCAAATACAGCCAGCCATTCAGGCGAGAGCTGCAATCCATTTGAAGTGGTCACATAATAAATTAAACCCACACTGGTGCTGTGAAGTGGCAGTGTGCACAGGTCCAGCCACCGCATCACAGCGGTTCGGTGTCCTCTTGCAGGGGTCTGGATGGGATGGGGGCTCAGCAGCCAAACGGCAAGGTACAGGCTTGCTACCCTTCCCCCAACTCCCCAGGCGAGGGCTCATCTTGGAGATGACAGGCGTGGCAGAAATAGCAGCTTGTAAGCTGGGCTTGTAGAAATAAGCTCGTTGTCCCATTTGCCCCTACTCGTCTCTCTCCTGATGCTGGTAATGGAAAGAAGACACAGAGTCTTAACAGAGAGCAATAATTTTAACTTATTACTAAATGGATTTGATCTGGCTTGGTCGCCTCTTTGAAAGAGGTTCATGGAACAGCAAGCGTGCTGAAAAGTTCATACTTTGAGGAGCTGGTGGTCAAGCCAGAAGCAGAAAGGGCAGGTTACTGTTTAGTACTCATTGCTGGGGTTCAGCCACCGGACTGCAGGCAGACAGGCAGTGTCAATTACAGCATCTCTGGCTGCTTGTTTGTAGAGAGCATGTGTCTGGGTGGGGCGGGCTAGGGGCTGAGACATCTGCCCTTTGAGCTCACTTTATCCTTTCTGTCTCCAAGAGGATGAAGGTGATAGGGACCCACAGAGAGCAACTGTTTCCTTGCTGGGATAATTATGTATCATTTCTGGATATTGGGAGCTGCAGTAGGCTATAACCTGCACACTTTTCATCAAAGCACGCACCCTGAAGGCAAATCAGACCTGGGTGCTTAAAAGAGTCCCACATCACATACCTTCTCTCTCAAAATGTTTGCCTGTCAACTAAATCTTCAGGGTGAAGTTGGTATCCCTGAATTCCACTGGTGGAGGCAAAGATTCATCAGACTGGGGACAGTGAAGGTCCTGGGGATAAGCTTGCTGGCATCAACTTACTTAAGTGAGGGGGCTGGGAAAGAAAGAACAAAACTTAAAATGAGCCAGGAGCTTCTCCTGCTTTGAACATGTTCTTCAAATGAGGTAATTTGATGCAAGCTGGAGACAGCAGAGTCTTTTAAGTTTGACTTTATCAGAATGTATTTGTGGCTTTGGAGGGAGGTGAATTTGACAGTCGGGCTGTGTGTTAACTTAAGGGAATAAAACAAAATATTTGCAAGGCAACATTGCAGAAAGCTTAAAAAAAATATCTATCAGAAATATTCACAAGATTTTTAAAAGTGTAGCAAAATCATAGCCAGAAGAAAAAAGGAAGTAGTAAAGATTAGAGCAGAGATAAAATAGAGAATAGAAAAAAATAGAGAAATGAATAAAGCAAAATGTTTATTCTTTGAAAAGACAACACAAATCGACAAACCTTGAGATAAATGGACTAAGAAATAAAGTGAGAATATCCAAAGTATTGAAATCAGAAATAAAAATGCGGGCATTACTACTGATTTTACAGAAATAAATAGGATTGTATGATAGTACTGTGAACAATGGTGCATCAACAAATTGGATAAGATAGATGAAACAGACAAATTCATGGAAACACAAAACCTACAAAGACTGAGTCATGAAGACATAGGAAATTTGGAGAGACCTATAACCAGAAAAAGGATTAAATCAGGGCTCAAAAATCTCCAACAAAGAAAAGCCTCGGACCTGGTGTCTTCACTGGTGAATTTTACCAAACATTTAAAGAAGAACTAACACCAACTCTTTTCACGCTTTCTTAAACATTGAAGAGAAGGGAGTTATTTTTGAGGCCAGGATTGCCCTGATACCAAAGCTAGGCAGACTCTACAAGAAAAGAAAACTATAGCCCAATACAGTTTATGAAAACTGTTATAAAAACGCTCAACAAAATAGTGGCAAAGGGAAATCAGAATCATAGTAAATGTACTATACAGCATGATCATATAAGATTTATTTCGGGAATGCAAGGCCAGTTCAGCATATGGAAACCAATCAATATCCTATGCCACGTAAATAGAATGAAGAGAAAATGCCCACATGATCATCTTAATTAATGCAGAAAGGGCATGTGATGAAGTTTCATCATTAAACATTCTGCAAAACAGGAATAGAAGGAAATTTCATCAATGTGATAAAAGCCGTACAGGAAAGCCTCACAGCAAGCATTGTACTCAAAGGTGAAAGGTCAGGGAGGGACGGAAGTTGTGGAAACTCTCAAGGATGCTTGGCCTCTATGTCCAAGCACGTTTGAAAATCAACTACAGATTAGGGTTAATGATGAAATATGAAAACTTAAACTACAGAAGACACTAAAAGAAAACAAGGAAAATGTTTCATATGATCTGGAATGATGAAAAGTTGCGTACGTGATACAACAAAGCAGATTTCCTGAAAGACCCCATATATGTGTGCCCAGTCGTGTCTGACTCTTTGTGATCCCGTGGACTGTAGCCCATTAGGCTCCTCTGTCCATGGCATTTTCCCAACAAGAGTACTGTACTCACTGTAGTGAGTTGCCCTTTCTTCCTCCAAAGGATCTTCTTCACCCAGGGACTGAATCTGCGTCTTCAGCATTGCGGGCAGATTCTTTACTACCGAGCCACCAAGGAAGTCCCCCCAGAAGACCCCATAAACTTTATAAAATATTAAACATCTTTCACCCTATGCCATCTTAAACAGTGAGGCTGCAGAAGAAATAAGAACTCTGGAAAATATGAGATATCTATATGAACACTGGAAGTTTTTGACATATATCTTTAAAAACTGGCAAGTTAAAAAGTATGAAAATGCTTGTAGAAAAATAGACGTTGAACAGATTTTTTGTTCTCAGTTGCTCAGTCGTGTCTGACTCTTTGTAACCCCATGGACTGCAGCACACCAGGCTTCCCTGTCCATCACCAACTCCTGGAGGTTGCTTAACCTCATGTCCATTAAGTCAGAGAGGCCATTCAGCCATCTCATCCTCTGTCGTCCCCTTCTCCTCCTGCTCTCAATCTTTCCCAGCATTAGGGCCTTTTCTAATGAGTCAGCTCTTCCCATCATGTGGCCCAAGTATTGGAGTTTCAGCTTCAGCATCAGTCCTTCCAATGAATTCCATGTAAGTAATGGACAAAGGATTTGCCCTGGGAACTGCATTATCATTAAATACGGGTGGAGATGTTTGTTTCAGTGTTTGATAATGAAGTATTGGAAACCACTCACTTGCTCAAGCACAGAGGGCTAGTTGCACAAACAATGCCATGTCCATGATAAAGCAGATATCTTATTGCCACATCAGTGATTTTCAATCTTCATTCCCTGGAGAACCCCTTCAGGGACCACAGGAGGGCAGTTGTGGGGCTGTCATTCTGATTTGATTTTAGGAACATGAAGGCTTAAGTCCACACTTGTAGAAAGAACGCTGTCCAGACGCAGCTCTGTTTAGACTATTTGTGAGCTAGCCCCTTTGCACCACTGTGGCCCGAGCGCCTGCGAGTGCTGCGGTGTAGGTCCTGAAATGGTACCTCCCGCACCCTCCGGCCAGGTGAGCACAACGTGCTCCCTCTGGACGGGCCTCCCGCGTCTATACCCTGACACCCCGGCCCCAGTACCCAGCCCTGGCGCTGCTGCTGGGCGTCACCCAGGTAGGCTCAGAGCCTGTGCTCCCAGCCAGGCAGCTCGAGGCTGACCCCAGCTCCACTGACTGGGCTACTCAGCAAGCTCCTCTACCTCAGTTTCCTCCCCTGTAAATAGGGCCGATAACAGCTACTATTTCACGAGAGAGCTGTGAGGACTAGACGAGATGCCGTAGGTGTTAACAGCACGCGTGTGTGTAGTGCTTGTTGCTGTGTGTATATTTATATATGCGGTGCTGTGCTGAGTCACTCAGTTGTGTCCAACTCTACGACCCCATGGACTGTAGCCCACCAGGCTCCTCTGTCCGTGGGATTCCCCAGGCAAGAATACTGGAGTGGGTTGCCATGCCCTCCTTCAGGGGATCTTCCCGACCTGGGAATTGAACTGGGGTCTCCTGCATTGCAGGCAGATTCTTTACCAGCTGAGCTACCAAGGAAACCCATATATTTATATATGCTCATTACTATACATTTTTAGACATATGTGTTGTATGTGTATTGTAGATTTATAATGGTCATTATCTATATAATTATATAAACTCATGTAATTTCATGTGTATAGGATTATGGGACTTCCCTGGTGGCTTGGATGGTCATGAATCTGCCTGCAATGCAGGAGACCTGGGTGTTACTCCTGGTTGGGAAGATCCCCTGGAGAATGGAAGGGCGACATACTCCAGTATTCTTGCTGGGAGAGTTCCACGGGCAGAGGAGCCTGGCGGGCGATGTATAAATACTACTGATGCATTGTTGCTGTTATTCAGGCTTCCCTGATAGTTCAGTTGGTAAAGAATCCACCTGTAATGCAGGAGACCCTGGTTCGATTCCTGGGAAGGGAAGATCTACTGGACAAGGGATAGGCTACCCACTCCAGTATTTTTGGGCTTTCCCTGTGGCTCAGCTGGTAAAGAATCTGCCTGCAGAGTGGAAGACCTGGGTTGGGAAGACCCCCTGGAGAAGGGAAAGGTTCAGCTGTGTCTGACTCTTTGTGACCCCATGGACTGGAGCACACCGGGCTTCCCTATCCTTTACTGTCTCCTGGAATTTGCTCAAACTCATGTCCATTGATAAATATAGCTTTATATATTGCATAAAATCCTATGATTAAGCATATATAAAGTACCTATAAAATCGTGGATATATAATATTAATGTGTATTATTAAACTATATTTATTTATGTACTGATATGTATATATGAGATGGCTGGATCACCAATGCAAAGGACATGAGTTTGAGTAGGCTCCGGGAGTTGGTGATGGACAGGGAGGCCTGGCGTGATGCAGTCCATGGGGTCACAAAGAGTCGGACACGACTGAGCTACTGAACTGAGCTGATGTGTATTGTGTATTTGTGTCTATGTAGCTCCTTGTCGTGAGTGGAGTGTGCTCACGGGGCTTGTCTCTGGTGGGGTGAGTGGAGTGTGCTCACGGGGCTTGTCCCTGGGTAGCGTGAGTGGAGTGTGCTCACGGGGCTTGTCTCTGGGTGGGGTGCGTGAGCTCTTTCAGTGTGTGCTCGTGTGATGCTACGCTATGGTGCTGGGCGCACAGCAGTACTCTCTCTGTTAACGATTACGGTCGTTGGCGCTTTACGTATTTACATCAGACTCCGTGCTTCCCCTGCTCACACCGCTGCTGTACTTTCCCCTCCGTTAGAATAGGAGACAGCCCCCGAGGTGCTCTGTGATCCACCCGGCCGCTCTCAGACCTCGCCTCCTGCCACTTTCCCACGTTGCTCACTCTGCGCAGGACCCTCTGGCTCCCACTCACCCTGCAGCATCCTGGCGTGTCCTCCCCAGGCCCTGTGCACGAGCTGCTCCTGGCTGGCCACCTTAAATCTCTGCTGGGTGTCGCCCTCTAAGAGACACCTTCCGAAGCCTGCATCTGAGAGCCTCGCCTCCATCTCTCTCGACTCGCTAGTCCTGCAGCGGGTTGGCGGGGTACTCCAGTGAGAGCCTGTGGCCGTGACCATCGAGTGCCCGCCCTGGCACGTAAGCTCCCGGAGACACCGTGAGGGAGTGTCCCTGCCGCGTGAGTGGTGCCCGTGCTGGGGCGGCCTTGAGGCCTTCACGCAGTGATCGCGACGTGCCAGTAGTGCTTACCTCTCGGTAAAAGATTCTGCAAGTTCTGTTCATTTTTTGGTGTGTATTTTACTTAGTTTTTGCAATGAACATGAAAAAATGAAAGCTACTTTTAGAAATAGGTTGAAGAATGCAGTCAATCTGAGAGCTAGTGGCAGAGTGATTTGAGTGTGGCCTCTTCTTAACTTCAGAATCAGCTCATCTTCACAAGTCCACCTCGTCATGGACTTGGGCTGCAGGGTGTGTCTTATTTGGAAGCTCTTTCTGCCCCTTTGGCTGGACATTTTATTAGAAATAAACTTTATTTTTGCTGGGTATTCAACTAACAGGATCTTCTATTCCCTTTCATAAGGAAATTCTGGTCTGAAAACAGAAGTCACTGAGAAAGAGGGGGAAGATCTACTTAAACTATTTTTGTGTTGTCTAGCTGTCTACAGGAAATCAGTCCTGAATATTCATTGGAAGGACTGATGCTGAAGCTGAAACTCCAATACTTTGGCTACCTGATGTGAAGAGCTGACTCACTGGAAAAGACCCTGATGCTGGGAAAGATTGAGGGCAGGAGGAGAAGGGGACGACAGAGGATGACATCACCGACTCAATGGACATGAGTTTGAGTAAACTCGGGGAGTTGTTGATGGACAGGGAGGCCTCTGTCTCTTATACACATCTNAAGAACGCTGTCCAGACGCAGCTCTGTTTAGACTATTTGTGAGCTAGCCCCTTTGCACCACTGTGGCCCGAGCGCCTGCGAGTGCTGCGGTGTAGGTCCTGAAATGGTACCTCCCGCACCCTCCGGCCAGGTGAGCACAACGTGCTCCCTCTGGACGGGCCTCCCGCGTCTATACCCTGACACCCCGGCCCCAGTACCCAGCCCTGGCGCTGCTGCTGGGCGTCACCCAGGTAGGCTCCGAGCCTGTGCTCCCAGCCAGGCAGCTCGAGGCTGACCCCAGCTCCACTGACTGGGCTACTCAGCAAGCTCCTCTACCTCAGTTTCCTCCCCTGTAAATAGGGCCGATAACAGCTACTATTTCACGAGAGAGCTGTGAGGACTAGACGAGATGCCGTAGGTGTTAACAGCACGCGTGTGTGTAGTGCTTGTTGCTGTGTGTATATTTATATATGCGGTGCTGTGCTGAGTCACTCAGTTGTGTCCAACTCTACGACCCCATGGACTGTAGCCCACCAGGCTCCTCTGTCCGTGGGATTCCCCAGGCAAGAATACTGGAGTGGGTTGCCATGCCCTCCTTCAGGGGATCTTCCCGACCTGGGAATTGAACTGGGGTCTCCTGCATTGCAGGCAGATTCTTTACCAGCTGAGCTACCAAGGAAACCCATATATTTATATATGCTCATTACTATACATTTTTAGACATATGTGTTGTATGTGTATTGTAGATTTATAATGGTCATTATCTATATAATTATATAAACTCATGTAATCTCATGTGTATAGGATTATGGGACTTCCCTGGTGGCTTGGATGGTCATGAATCTGCCTGCAATGCAGGAGACCTGGGTGTTACTCCTGGTTGGGAAGATCCCCTGGAGAATGGAAGGGCGACATACTCCAGTATTCTTGCTGGGAGAGTTCCACGGGCAGAGGAGCCTGGCGGGCGATGTATAAATACTACTGATGCATTGTTGCTGTTATTCAGGCTTCCCTGATAGTTCAGTTGGTAAAGAATCCACCTGTAATGCAGGAGACCCTGGTTCGATTCCTGGGAAGGGAAGATCTACTGGACAAGGGATAGGCTACCCACTCCAGTATTTTTGGGCTTTCCCTGTGGCTCAGCTGGTAAAGAATCTGCCTGCAGAGTGGAAGACCTGGGTTGGGAAGACCCCCTGGAGAAGGGAAAGGTTCAGCTGTGTCTGACTCTTTGTGACCCCATGGACTGGAGCACACCGGGCTTCCCTATCCTTTACTGTCTCCTGGAATTTGCTCAAATTCATGTCCATTGATAAATATAGCTTTATATATTGCATAAAATCCTATGATTAAGCATATATAAAGTACCTATAAAATCGTGGATATATAATATTAATGTGTATTATTAAACTATATTTATTTATGTACTGATATGTATATATGAGATGGCTGGATCACCAATGCAAAGGACATGAGTTTGAGTAGGCTCCGGGAGTTGGTGATGGACAGGGAGGCCTGGCGTGATGCAGTCCATGGGGTCACAAAGAGTCGGACACGACTGAGCTACTGAACTGAGCTGATGTGTATTGTGTATTTGTGTCTATGTAGCTCCTTGTCGTGAGTGGAGTGTGCTCACGGGGCTTGTCTCTGGTGGGGTGAGTGGAGTGTGCTCACGGGGCTTGTCCCTGGGTAGCGTGAGTGGAGTGTGCTCACGGGGCTTGTCCCTGGGTAGCGTGAGTGAAGTGTGCTCACGGGGCTTGTCTCTGGGTGGGGTGCGTGAGCTCTTTCAGTGTGTGCTCGTGTGATGCTACGCTATGGTGCTGGGCGCACAGCAGTACTCTCTCTGTTAACGATTACGGTCGTTGGCGCTTTACGTATTTACATCAGACTCCGTGCTTCCCCTGCTCACACCGCTGCTGTACTTTCCCCTCCGTTAGAATAGGAGACAGCCCCCGAGGTGCTCTGTGATCCACCCGGCCGCTCTCAGACCTCGCCTCCTGCCACTTTCCCACGTTGCTCACTCTGCGCAGGACCCTCTGGCTCCCACTCACCCTGCAGCATCCTGGCGTGTCCTCCCCAGGCCCTGTGCACGAGCTGCTCCTGGCTGGCCACCTTAAATCTCTGCTGGGTGTCGCCCTCTAAGAGACACCTTCCGAAGCCTGCATCTGAGAGCCTCGCCTCCATCTCTCTCGACTCGCTAGTCCTGCAGCGGGTTGGCGGGGTACTCCAGTGAGAGCCTGTGGCCGTGACCATCGAGTGCCCGCCCTGGCACGTAAGCTCCCGGAGACACCGTGAGGGAGTGTCCCTGCCGCGTGAGTGGTGCCCGTGCTGGGGCGGCCTTGAGGCCTTCACGCAGTGATCGCGACGTGCCAGTAGTGCTTACCTCTCGGTAAAAGATTCTGCAAGTTCTGTTCATTTTTTGGTGTGTATTTTACTTAGTTTTTGCAATGAACATGAAAAAATGAAAGCTACTTTTAGAAATAGGTTGAAGAATGCAGTCAATCTGAGAGCTAGTGGCAGAGTGATTTGAGTGTGGCCTCTTCTTAACTTCAGAATCAGCTCATCTTCACAAGTCCACCTCGTCATGGACTTGGGCTGCAGGGTGTGTCTTATTTGGAAGCTCTTTCTGCCCCTTTGGCTGGACATTTTATTAGAAATAAACTTTATTTTTGCTGGGTATTCAACTAACAGGATCTTCTATTCCCTTTCATAAGGAAATTCTGGTCTGAAAACAGAAGTCACTGAGAAAGAGGGGGAAGATCTACTTAAACTATTTTTGTGTTGTCTAGCTGTCTACAGGAAATCAGTCCTGAATATTCATTGGAAGGACTGATGCTGAAGCTGAAACTCCAATACTTTGGCTACCTGATGTGAAGAGCTGACTCACTGGAAAAGACCCTGATGCTGGGAAAGATTGAGGGCAGGAGGAGAAGGGGATGACAGAGGATGACATCACTGACTCAATGGACATGAGTTTGAGTAAACTCGGGGAGTTGTTGATGGACAGGGAGGCCTGGCATGCTGCAGTCCGTGGGGTCGCAAAGAGTCAGACACAACTGAGTGAGCCGAGTTGTCTACCTCTTGAGACGCAGAATTTGTGTAAGAAGTGGGGGCGAGGTTAATGGAAAACAATGAAGAGAGTGGAAAGGTCATATTCAAGAGTCAGTGAAAGTGCACTTGCCTAGAATTAAGTTAGTTTGGGAAAATGTCAGAAATCTTGGCAAGATCTCTATATAATTCGCTGGGTCCTTGTTAAACAATAATTAATGATTTCAGGATAGGGGCAGAAGGGCATTAAACTAAGGTCAGGGTTTTCCGAAGGGACAGGATCCTGAACAACGACCTGATTTCTGTTGGAGGGATTGAAGGTCAAAGGGCATCCATCCCTTAGCAGGGAGAGAAGAGAGGTGGATGCTGCATGTCACAGGACTTGGAGTCTGTCTGGAACGGAACTGCCACTGATGCATGAATAGAATCCATCTGTTTTCCTGACTTACAGGAAAGAAGAGCACTGAGTGACGCTTGATGGAGAAGCAGCCCCTCTCGGTTGTGCTGGTTAAGGCTGGATGGTTTGTCTGGGCCAGGGCTGCAGTGCCTGGGGGTGGGGTGTGGCCACTGCCATGCCAACTAAGGGGGAGGAAAGAGGCAGAGGGAGCTATCCTGTGCCCCTGCCAGTACGAGCGCCAGGCTGGATGGAGGAGAAGGGGATGACAGAGGAGGAGATGGTTGGAAGGCATCACTGACTCGACAGACGTGAGTTCGAGCAAAGTCTGGCAGATGGTGAAGGACAGAGAAGCCTCAAACGTGACTGACCAACTGAACAAATGCATGTGGACCTTCTCTGTGCTGACCCAAATGGGAAGGGAATCCAAGGAAGAGGAGTTATATGTATACGTACGGCTGATTCACTTTGCTGTGCAGCAGAAACTAACACAGCATTTATAAAACATCTAAACTCCAATAATGTGCATATATATATATAATTTCCCCTGGAGATGGCAATCCACTCCAGTATTCTTGCCTGGAAAAGCCCATGGACGGAGAAACCTAGTAGGTTACAATCCACGGGGTCGCAAAGAGTCGGACACGACTGAAGCAGCTTAAATTTCAGAGAAGTCTCTTGCAGTGGGCATGGCCTTTAGCTCTGGTAGCCATCCTAAGCAAGGTTTCAATCGTTCTGGAGTTTGGCTCCACCGTTTCTGCGTCTTTCTCTCCCTCTACTTCCCGTCTTCCTCTGTTCTCTCTAATTACTGTGTTTCGGCCTCTTCTGGTTTAATTGCACAGTGTCTGTCATGGGCAGCATCTCATTAATAGAACGCTTTCTTCGGTTCTGACTTAGCAAAAGGTGATCCGTGACCTGCTCCCAGCGTGAGCCTTTGCAGCGCTGGTTTCTGTTCCAGATGACTTGCTGAGTTAGCAGTCTGGGCCGGGCTGGTGAGCCGTCCTCCCCAAGTTCCATCTGCACGCAGATGCTAATTAGTGCGGAGCACCTCCATAGGTTCACGCAGGGAGACATCAAAGTTTCAGCGCTTCTCTCCAAAGGACTAGCTCTTTCCAAGGCTTCTTTCATTTCTTCTTTTCTGGTGCCTTATTGAGAGATCGTTTTTCCTTCCCACCTGGTTCACTAACTCACTCACCTTCTAATCTCTTCATGGCCAAGGTTTCCATCTGGCATCAAGTCATCACCTCACTCTTCGGATGCTTTGGCATTCGTATTAAATGCTCACTGTAGTTGATGCTTTTGACTTGTATTGCTGGAGAAGACTCTGGAGGGTCCTTTTGACTGCAAGGAGATCAAACCCGGCAGTCCTAAAGGAAATCAACTCTGAATATTTATTGGAAGGACTGATGCTGAAGCTGAAGCTCTGATTCTTTGGCCACCTGATGCAAAGAACTGACTTGTTGGAAAAGGCCTTGATGCTGGGAAGGATTGAAGGCAGGAGGAGAAGGAGATGACAGAGGATGAGATGGTTGGATGTCATCACAGACTCAGTGGACATGACTTTGAGCAAACTCTGGGAGACAGTGAAGGACAGGGAAGCCTGGTACGCTGCAGTCCATGGGGTCACAAAGAGTTGGAAAGGACTGAGTGACTAAGCACCACAAAAAAGCTAGTTCCTGACCCAAAGATGTGCCAATGAGCTGGATGTTTGGCTGTTGTATTTTGCCACAATTAAAAAAAAAGACACTTGAGTGCTGGACTAAATCCTCAAAAGAAATATATTAAATGACTATGGACCAGGATGAATTTGAGAATGGCAGACGGTCGCTGAGTCTGGATGAAGATTTGTCTCCTATTAATGAAATCTCCCAGATAGTCAGTCTGCTCATGACCATGAGAGAACCAAGATGATCTTGGTGACGGTCACGGGGCATCAGGGCTCGTCAGGACGGTGTGTGCCTGGGCCCTGCCCAGGAAGGGGCCCCATGCAGGCTGGTGGCCTGGCTCCCGCTCACGGAGGATGCCTGGCAGCCCAGCGTCTGCCCCGCCAGGAGTCCAGGCGGTCACGCAGATTCATCTTCATTCTGGCACCTGCTGCTGTGGGCCCAGCCAGCCCTGCACTTGGTCAGCCCTGGTCAGGGATCCAACCTGGTTCCGTTTTCAATTTTGGAAGCATTGTTGCGGATTAAAAACCGGTCAAATGATGGGAAAGAGTCACAGTGAACAGCTGCTCTGTACCCACCATCCTGCCAAGGTCTAAATGAGCCTTCAGGAGGCTTCAGAGTGATGAGGGCTCGGCTCCCGGCAGGAATGATGCATGGGCCCAGGGATGGCAGCATGTTGGAGGGGTGTGCTGCTCAGAGAGGACATGTCCATGCAGACCCAGCTCACCCCCTCAGCCCACGGATACAGGGAGACCGAATGGTCAAGTGTCTGATCCAACTTGAAGGACTTAATGATAAGAACAGGTGGCAACCTTGCCTCTTCCTAATTAGCTGGTTAACCTAGNTGGGGGATGGTTACGGAGGCAGGGCCATCAGCAAGCCCTACACTGCTCTCCTCCTCCTGATTAGGTTAAAGAACCAAGAAAAGAAAAAGCAAACAAGCAAAAGTCTCCACAGATCCCAATTTCCAGATAACCTGTTCATTAAAAAAAAATTAATTCAAACAGCATGGAGAGGCTGAAAAGAAAAAGTGCAAGCTACTTCCAAATTCGCACTGCTGTGTGGAATTTCAAGATTTTTCTTTTGCATAGATCACACAACACATTCACGTCACACAAACAACACACGCACTGATGTACGCGTATCTACAATTCACACAAGCGAGACTGTCCGACACGCACGTCCAGCCCGTGGCTTTTCTCACTTGGGGTACTGGGGACTCCCTCACCCGGCAGGAGCCACAGGCTTCATAAGGGCTGCTCAGGGCTGAGCTGCACGTGCCGTTTGTTTTAAGCTGCCCTCTAAAGGGCGGGGGTTTCGGTCGTTGCAGTGTTTCCTTCAGCTCTCCCAGCCGTGGCCCCCGCGCCCCAACAGCCTGTGCAGGAGGGAACTAACAGGGAAGGGCCGGGTCAGGATACTGGGGTGGAGCTTGCTGACCCCGCAGCAGCCTCCTCACCCAGCCCTGCGCCCCTCGGGTGGGCGGGTGCAGGGAGATGCTGCCCCCTGGTGGCCTGGTGAGGAGGCACCTCCTGTGTCAGCCTGCGTGAAAGTGAGTTGCTCAGTCTGTGACCCCACCGACTGTAGCCCTCCAGGCTCCTCTGTCCCTGGGATTCTCCAGACAAGAATACTGGAGTGGGCTGCCATTCCCTTCTCCAGGGGATCTTCCTGATTCAGGGATCGATCCCCCGGGCCTCCTGCATTGCAGGCAGATTCTTTACTGTCTGAACCTCCAGGGAAGCCCAAGAATCCTACCCAAATTCTCCACCCTCAGCTTATCAGCCCCTTCCCGTTGTGAGGGAGGGAGGAGCATCTTTGGTCCTCCCCTAATGGCTCACCCTGACCTGAGGCTGAATCCAACACCCAGCCTTGTAGCTATGGAAACTGGTTGGAAAAAGGACGCTGGGCTGCTATTCTGTGTTTGGGGGATGTTTGGCAGTACTTAGGTGCCTGCACCATGCCTACTTTGGGCGCAAAAAAGGTGGGAGCTCCATATGCTCAGATGGAAAGAGCTCCCTGCAGTCAGGTAAACCATGATCTGCCTTGGTCTCCTGTCTATTCAGCCATCCACCCACTCACCCACGCACCCACCACCCATCTATTCATCCGTCCATCCTTCCAGTTCTGAATTACTTGTTGAGTGCCGCCTTGTACACCTTAAGTGCTAAGTTTTGTGACATTGAATGGGTTACTTCTCCTCTCTGAATTTTAGTTTCCACATCTGTAAATTAAACATAATGCCATTTGAATCATGTGGAGTTTTGAAGAATAGATGAAATAATGTAGGTGAAATAGTTGGTGCATGGTGTATACTCAGTAAACGATATTTAGCATATCCAAGAATTAGAAAGTACCTAATCTAGAATGCTCAAACTACTGCACAATTGCTCTCATCTCACACGGTAGTAAAGTGATGCTCAAAATTCTCCAAGCCGGGTTTCAGCAATTCGTGAACTGTGAACTTCCAGATGTTCAAGCTGGAAGAGGCAGAGGAAAAGGCAGAGGAACCAGAGATCAAATTGCCAACATCCGCTGGATCATTGAAAAGGCAAGAGAGTTCCNTCATTTAGGGCAGAAAAGGACAAACAGGTGTCCCCCACGTCTCAAATCACTTAGCAGCTGACAGGGAACTCCTGCACCGGAGCGTGCTTCCCTGAAAGTTGGTGCTTATTCTTCCTCCTTTCTGGATCCCTCTGTCGCGGCACGGTGCTTGGCATGCAACTGGTGCAAAGGGCACATCTACAAGGAGATGGGGGAAAGGTGACTAGAGAACACAGGCCCTGAATGGGAAACACGTGACTAGGGAATACATGCAGAACTAGTGTGCCTCTGGAGATGACAGACTGTAGCAAAAACATCAAGACACTTCCTGCAATTCTTAGAAAATCAGAGAAAGAATCGGTTAGAAATGACCCATGAAACAGGGAAGGGTTGGTGCCTTTGTGGAGCAGAAAAAGGCAGCTGGCGTGGTCGCTGCTCAGACGGTGGTTAATTTCTTTGCAGTGGCTCTTCAGAGCCAGCAGCCCCAGCTCTTACGGCTGCGGGATGCCTCCAGAGTGCCTCCTAAATTGGCCATGTGAACCACAACAGACATTTTTGGTGACCTTTCTTTTGTGCAATGCACATGCTCACCATTGTCTCTATGTGCAAAGAGTGGAAGCATGGCCCTGGCTTCTCATGATTTGGTATTGTTATGACTTGAATTCCTGCTCTGACTCTAGCTCTGTGTGACCAGCCACCACCAACACGCTTCTCTAGTCCTGTCACTTTTGCCTCCCAGCATTATTCTCTCCCTAGTCCCACACCTCAAACTCTCCTCTGGGTGTAGACACCCATCAAAATGCTTAGCCAATATATTTGGGTGAAGCATCTGCTTTAGCCCAAGCCAGGCAGCCTTCTCATCTCTCTGGATGCAGGAATTAATTTAGGAATAGGCTTATGACACAATCAGTCTGATAAGGACCAACAAGACGTACTCCTGGGACCCTAGTTGAGGTCTTGGTAGACACTATGGTGTCCTGTGTTCTGAGGTTGTGGTTCCAAAGCAGACAGGGACCCCGTGGGAAATCTGGGCACTGAGCCAACCTGGGAAGCAGGGCTGAGTGAGGCGTCCTGGTGGCATCAACCAAGCTCTGGGCCAGCCAAATGGACCTGTGCCTCCTCTGCTGCATGACACAGTCATTTCTGTTTAGCATATGCCAGCCCTCACTCTGTGGTCTGCCATCAGAAGAGTCATCACTAAGGCAGATAGAGATAGTTGGAAGCTGGATGGTCAGTGTTTGATCACTGTGCTTTATCTTCCATTCGTCATGTTTTATGATCTTCATAAAACATTGAGTACAAAAAGTATGGTCCTCACATCTTACCAGTGGATGGGGTTGCTCTGGGGATGAGAGACAACACTTTTTGTGGGTACCCACTCCTCTACTTGTAGGTCATCCTTGTGAAAGAGATTGGCTGTGGCCAGAGACGAGAATAAAGACTTCTTGAGGGAAGACAAGGCTTCAGTCACATGGCATCCTGACCACTCAGCACTACCAAACTCTCGTAATGGAGGCTGGCTTTGCAGAGCACAACTTAGTGAGCACGAGGCTAGACAGAGCCAGGGCAGAACATGAGAGGCGAAGGCCGCACATGTGAAAGGGGAGGGTGCGGCTCAGTTACGCAAGTCAATGCATTTAAGCCAGAAAGTGCAAGGCTCAGATTCTTGCCAGGCCTGTGAGCTTCACAGACCTCATTTACTTCTTTTACCAAAACATGAAGTCTTGAGAATTATGAGAATTCGAGTTAAATATGACCGATGTAAGCCACGGACACAAGCAGATCAAGGAAGAGAAGGAATTCCTGCCGCCCCACAGAACAGTTTGTGAGGGACCCTCTTGTATCACCCCTCTGCTGTGTGTCTCTTTTATTTTGTTTGTATTTTTATTATTGTCCTGAATTTCTTCCTCTCTCCTATTTGCTGAAAGGGGCTGATGCAATTTCATTTTCCCCCAGCTTCTTATATCCTTAAGAGTTTGCTGTGGATGGAGCTATGTCCACGGGGAGGTACAGGCTTTCTGGATGAGAAAAAAAGTCTTTTTTTCCCAGTTTTATTAAGAATTTATTGGTATCTGTCACTGAGTAAATTTTAAGGTGTAGAGCATGATGGTTTGATTTACATATATTGGGAAATGATGACCACAATAGTTCCAGTTCACATCCATCTTCTTATAAACATAAAGTAAAAGAAAAAGAAAAAGGTAAAGAATAGAGGAAAAAAATTCTTCCTGGAATGAGAACTCTTAGGATTTACTCCATTAACTTTCCTACATATCATCATGGATATAGTCATCTTGTGCATTATTATAGTAATAGGACTTATTTATCTTCTAACTAGAAATTCCTACCTTTTGATCACCTCCCTTCAATTTCCCCTCACCCCTGTGCTCTACCTCTAGTAACCATAAGTATAATTTCCTTTTCTATGAGTTTTTTAAGACTCCACATGTAAATAGGGTCATACAGTATTTGTCTTTCTTTGTCTGGTTTATTTTATTTAGCATAATGCCTTCAGGTTTCATCCATGTTGTTGCAAATGGTAGGGTTTTGTAGATACCACAACTTCTTTATCCATTCATTCACTGATGGATGCTTAGGTTTTTTCCACATCTTGGCTATTGAAAATTATGCTACTATGATCATGGGGGTGCAGATATCTTATTGAATTTGTTTTTGTTACATTTGAATATATTCCCAGAAGTGAAACTATTGGATCATATTGCAGTTCTATTTTTAATTTTTTGAGGCTCCTCCATACTGTTTACCATGGTGGCTACACCAACTTACATTCCTATCAACAGTGCAGGAGGACTCCTTTTTCTCTCACCTCACCAAGGGTTATCACTTCCCTTGTGGATAATAGCCATTCTGAAAGGCATGAAGTAACATCTCACTGTGGTTTTGGTTTTCATTTCCCTAATGGTTAGTGTGCTGAGGATCTTTCCATATACATGGTGGCCTTTGGTATATCCTCTGTGGAGAAATGCCTATTCAGGTCCTTTGCCCAAGTTTTATTTATTTTTTGCGACTGAATTGTATGAGTTCGTTTTATGTTTTGGATATTAACCCCTTATTTGATATATGTAGTCCATAGATGTTATTACCATTATCTAGGTTGTCTTTTCACTTTGTTGATGGTTTCTTTTGCTGTGCAGAAGCTTTTTAATTTGATGAAGACCCACTTGTTTATGTTTGATTTTGTTGCTTATGCTTCAGGTGTTATGCCCAGAAAGTCATTACCAAAACCCAAGTCAAGGAGTTTTGTTCCTGTTTTCTTCTAGGAGTTTTTGGTTTGGGATCTTACGTTTAAGTCTTTAATCCAATTCAAGTTAATTTTGTGAGTGATGTACAATATGGGTCCAGTTTCATTCTTATACATGTGAACGTCCAGTTATCCCAGCACCATTTATTGAAGAGTCTGTCCTTTCTCCACTGAGTGTTCTTGGCTCCCTTGTCTAATAATAGTTGACCGCGTATGCTTAGCTTTATTTGGGATCTCTCCCTTCCATTCCATTGTCCCACTTGTCTGTTTTATGCCAATTCTGTACTGTTTTGATGACTATAGCTTTATAATATAATCTTAAATCAGAAAGTGTGATGCCTTCTTCTTTATTCGTCTTTCTCAGGATTTCTTTGACTATTGAGGGTCTTTCATGGTTCCACACAAATTATAGAAGTGTTTTTTCTATTTTTGCAAAAAAAAGTCACTGTGATCTTGAGACTGGCATCACATATATAGATGGCCTCTGATAGTACTGACATTTTAACCACTTTAGTTCTCCTAACTAATGAACACATGATATCTTTCCACTTAGTTTGGTCTTCTTTGATTTCTTTCATCACTGTCTTATGGTTTTCAGTGGAAAGATCTTTCATCATTTTAAACATATTCCTAAATATTTCATTGTTTTTGATGCTATTGTAAATGGGACCAGTTGCTTTGTTTCTTTTTCAGAAATTTTTTTTTTAGGAAAGTCTGAACGTGAATAAGGGTGGGGCTGGCTGGTACTTTCCGTGTACACTCTTCATGGCTATTTGGTCAGCATTGCCCAAGTGTAGACTGTCTGGCATCTGAGCTAGAATAGCCCAATCCATCTTCTTGCTTCAGTGTGGAGTGTTCCTTCAACTTTCAATTCAGCTGGGCTTCAGTCGAGGCACCAGTTGCCTATTTACCGTCGTTGTGGTGGCGAAATACAAATGAGGCCATCTTTGATATGTTAGAGCCTCGAGAGCAATTTCTGACTTTCTTTCCTGAAGCCAACATCTTCCCAAACCTCAGAACCAGGGAGGTGATCTTATCAATGGTGTGAATCGTTGGTGTGTGGGAGCCTGGCTGGTGAGCAGGATGCCTTATATACAAGGGTGCATTTGTTACCAGATTAGTCTGTTAGTGAGTATCCTTGAAACTCCAGGACAGAAGAGAAAGGATTTTTTTTTTTTTAAGCAGAGAGAAAGTTAGAAAACAATTCAGTTCAGTTCAGTTCAGTCACTCAGTCGTGTCCGACTCCTTGCGACCCCATGAATCGCAGCACGCCAGGCCTCCCTGTCCATCACCATCTCCTGGAGTTCACTCAGACTCACGTTCATCGAGTCTGTGATGCCATCCAGCCATCTCATCCTCTGTCGTCCCCTTCTCCTCCTTCCCCCAATCCTTCCTAGCATCAGAGTCTTTTCCAATGAGTCAACTCTTTGCATGAAGTGGCCAAAGTACTGGAGTTTCAGCTTTAATCAGTATGCACTAATCAAGAATAATACTAACACTACTTTGGATTTTAGTGCCTAGAATGAGAGTTGATTCGGGAGCCTTGCCAGACTTGATATCTATGGCTGCTGTCTTTCAAGTTGTCACAAATCCATATTGAGATATGACCGTGGTGCCCTGTTTTGAAACATTAATTGCCGACATTGTTTATCGAGGAGATTTTACAGCCTCACTTAGGCATCTAATTTCACACAGCATCTGCTATTAATGTCACTGATTTCAGGATTTAGAAAAAAGCAAGGGAAGTAAATGGAGAAAATAAAAATATGGGTAACACATTGCTGTGGAGGGACGAAAGCGTTCCTCTTGGACATTCAGCACCCGAGAAGCCATTGTCCTGTAATCGAATGTGCTACACACGTTGCCAAGTACCCTGGGCCGTCACATCGGCTGTCACCACCTGTGATCAATTCCCTCCTCTTTTGCACTAAATAATCAATTACAAGATTCTGGGTTTTTCTCCCCTCACTCATTTATTACTGGCTCAAGACCTTGCTTCCAGTAGTGCCAGAGTGCCAGCATGAGAGTTTTCTGCTTCAGAGGATGGAGGACGATGCCCAAATCATACTTAGCTGCGCCGAGGATGAACGCAGCATTGACAAAGTAGGTGCGCATCTGTTTTGAAAATGGCTTTCAGAATGTAAAACCTCATAGAGCTCATCTGGCATCTTCTGGCATGCTTCTGAAGGCTTATGGTTGAGTCAAGATCTCTCTGAGCTCTTGTTGGGAGTGTTAAATTGTCACAAACCTTCTGGAGAGCAGAAGATCCCCTGGAGGAGGAAATGGCAACCCACTCCAGTATCCTTGCCTGGGAAATCTCGTGGACAGAGGAGCCTGGTGGGCTACAATCCACGGGGCCACAAAGAGTCAGACACAACTGAGCGTAAGCACTACCTATATATATAAACAGTGTTGTTTAGTTGCTAAGTCATGTCTGACACTTGTGATCCCATGGACTAGAGCCAGCCAGGATCCTCTGTCATGGGGTTTCCCAGACAAAAACACTGGAGCGAGTTGCCATTTCTTTCTCCAGGGGATCTTCCCAACCCAGGGATAGAACCCATGTCCTGCACTAGGTGGATTCTTTAGTGCTAAGCCACCAGGGAAGACCATGTATCAACAATAACTCCTGCCTAAATTTTCACTCAAAGGGGAAACATTGTACAATAGTGGAGTACCATGCAGTATTTAAAAATAACGTGTACTGAGTTTTTAATGGAGTGACATGGCTTCCAGTTATACTGATAAAATATTAAGCTAAAGAAGAAGAATATAAAACTATATATACTATAACTTCAAGATACACATGCATGGGAGAGAGAAGGATGATTTCTAATTTTTTACTTATGCCACTCTATATCTTTAAAATTTTCCACAGTAAACAAACAGTATATGGGTTTGTATTTGTGTCTGAATGTGCAATGACATGATATTTTAAATATGCCTTGCAGAAAGTAAAATGCTCTTCAAAAAGTTCTCATTATCCTGGGCAGTGTAAAAATTACCAAGTCCTCTGTTATTTTCAGGTGTACCCTTATTAGCAGATGCTCGAGTTTTCTTTAGTCTTTCTTAGATAGAAGGTGGGCACCGTATCTGATGGCCCTTGTGGTATACACTTGGTGCTAGGTAAAAGTAAGGCTAATGTGAAATAGGATCCAATACTTATCTGGTCGTGCTGGGCATCTTAATGGTACAGCATAGGGGTCACCTTCATGCCCCAGTGAGGTTGGTGCCGCAAAGCTATTCAAAGAAGCCTTTGGCATAAACTAAACTTGGGATGGAGGTTATCTCTGACTTAGGGTGGGCTGTGCTCAAGAGCTTAGATGTTGAACAGCACCTGAAAGTTTCTTAGAAATGTCCCATCTGACCGATTGCATCTAAAGCTGCCATTAGTAAGGTCCCCAGGGGAGTCCTGGGTACATTCCAGGTTGAGAAATGCCCCTGGAGAAGGTGATATGAGAGCGCAGATGGTGGGCCTAGGAACCCTGGGTGGGGGGGGCGGTGTTCACAGCCCTCTGCCCTCTTTCAGAAGGGGAGCTGGGGGTCAGGGTGATTGATTTTCTGTAGGTGGCAGGAAGTCAGCTTCATCAAGTGTAACCCACATCAGGCCTATTGAGGTGATGTCTGGATCAGAGCTCACTGAACCGGTGGTGAGGGATGAAGGCAGAGTCCAGTGCGGGGCGGGGGCTGTGGGCTATGGAACAGTCCCCAAAACCCCTAATAGATGTGCGGCCCCAGTGCCCAGGCTGCAAAGGTGAGCCCCGCAGAGGGCAGGGTTCCTGAAATTCTTTGGCCTCCCTACTTGCATCGAAAGGATGAAACTGGCTCATCGTTGTATATTTCTTCTGAAGAGAGATTGACAGAGTGTGTCCAAAGTGAGTTTCATGCGCCCATAGGTCAGCAGTCATTTGAGCCTTGACTCCAGAGAGCTCTTGTCAGGTGTCCCCGCGTCTCTGGCCATATGCAGTGAACCCACCTATGAACCCAAAGGTCAGTTGGGAGGTAGTGGACACCCCTGACCTCACACCTCTGCTGGTTCTGGTAGAAAAAAGCCAGAAAAACCGAGAAAACAAGAGCCCTCCGTGAGTCTCTTCAAACAGAATGAGTGGACTTGATCTGAAGGGTAGACCTTTAACTGATGCTAAAGTCTTCTTTGCTTTTCCCATTTTTCCCTTTTATGATAATGACTTTTAAAATATTCCTGGCCCCAAAAAGTGTGAATTAGATACTTACCCTTTTTTTCCTTTTTTTTTGCAGGTCTGACTGAGGGGCCTGTGCATTTTAAAGAAATTGGTGTTTCTTTCATCCGTTGGAGATCCGATCCCGGCTCTGGGCACAAAAGCACTCACTCAGGGGAGCAATCCATCCATTTACTTCTGTTAGTGGTGTGTTCACTCCGCCCCCTCCAGACACACCTACCACCCCCATTTCGTTAGTCGGAGATTCCTCCACTGAGGAAGGAGCTGAAACCGGACCCAT
Source organism: Neotragus pygmaeus (assembly GCA_006410875.1). Classification (NCBI taxonomy): domain Eukaryota; kingdom Metazoa; phylum Chordata; class Mammalia; order Artiodactyla; family Bovidae; genus Neotragus; species Neotragus pygmaeus. The sequence continues at coordinate 1,313,811 of SJYV01039606.1, read as the reverse complement.
TTCCACCTGCCTTAAGCAACAGCAGTGACGCACTGGGACTTCCCTGGTGGTCCAGAGGCTAAGACTTCGAGCTCCTCCAACGCAGGGGGTCCGGGTTCGATCCCCAGTCAAGAAACTAGATTGTACACGCTGCAACTGAAGGATCCCTCAGGTCCCAACTCAGACCTGGTGCAGCCAAGTAAATAAAGAAATGAATAAATGAACAAATGAAACATTTTAAAAATAAATAAAAACCTCTGCATTGGCAATGCCCCTCCCTCCAAAAAAAGAAGTGACACATTGTCTTCCAATCTTAACTATAGGGATTCAGAGTAAGCAGAGGAGTCGCTGGAACCCAAGGGGTATCAGCAGTGCTGGCCCAAACATCCCTCTGCCCCGTGCCCAGAGGAAGCCTGAACCCCTCTGTGCTGGGCTCGGTATCCCAGCCTGCTGGCCACGCTCCCACTTCTCGCTGCCGCTTTCCCCAACTGAACCAGTTTGGACACTGCAGCTGACCTGCACAAAACTGACCCCCATCTGCACCCTCCCCCCATCTCCACTCTTTCTTGCCACCCAGCCTCCTCAGACCCCCAGACTCCTGCCCTGGTATGGGTGGGGGGCTCTCACCTTTCCCACATGGGACACACGCCACCTTTTAGCGCTGTGATAACACAAATCTCACCCTGGCACACTCCTATTAGCAAGGAGTTAGCTCTGACACACGTCCCTGACCAAAAAAAAAAAAAAAAAAGAAAAAGTGTGAATTAGCAGTTGTCTGCCTAGGCATTTCGGGGGTCTCAGACCTGGAAGCTGAGAGCCCTGTGGGACAGGCGATGACTCCGTGGAGCTCAGTAAAGCAAACAGTGGAACCCGCTTGATATTGCCCTGAGCTGTCTGGGGTGGGCACGGGGCTGAGTGTACGCTGCCAATCTTGTTAGACCTGCCCGTGTGCGGGTGGGGGGCTGGACGGTCCACGCTGGCTGCGGGCAGACTGGGACCCTGCACACACGTGGCTTCTGCGTGTAGGCTGCGGTTGTCTGAGGACAGGGCTGCAGTCTCGCTGGCATCTCGACCTGATGCTGACAGCTGCTTTTAACTTTCTGCACTCACACAGGCTTCCGCGCGGGAGATGGTCCTCCTCCCTGAGCGCTCCTGTCACAGACGCTAATGTCACGCCACGGCACACCACCCAGAGCGCCAGCGCTTGGCCCCAGGACGGCCGGAGGAGCCGGCGCTTAGCCGCCGTGGCGCGCAGGAGCCGTGCGCTGGCTCGGGCTTGTCACCGAGCACTTTAAAGCCTGGCCCTCACCCTTCCCATCTCTTCTACTTTCCCGGAATCTCCATTTCCCACTGTGCTCCTGGCATAGACCAAAGCATGCAAGACCCATAACTTGAATCACAAACACCTTGACATTTTGTTCCAGAATGAGAACGTCCCTGAGCCTTATGCCAGGGAGCCAGACAGCCCGTTTGGATGTGTTTAAACAGGTGGCCTCTGCTGCACCCGAGGGCCTGCTTCATCTGGGAATTGAGATGGAGTCAGCAAGTCCCTATCACAGCCCATCTTCAGTACCAGGTCCTGGGGATAAAAAGATGAATAAAAGCAAACAGGCCAAACAAACACATATCTAGTGTGCAATTTGTAAACGTACATATTGTGGCTCAGTTGTCAAGTCGTGTCCAACTCTTTGTGACCCCGTGGACTATACAGTCCACCTGGCTCCTCTGCCCATGGAATTCTCCAGGCAAGAATACTGGAGTGGGTGGCCATTCCTTTCTCCAGGGGATCTTCCTGACCCAGGGACTGAACCTGGGTCTCCTGCACTGCGGGCAGACTCTTTACCATCTGAGCTACCCTCTGGAAATAGACAGGGAGGAGAATTGATTCCGGTTGGGTGATTCAGGCTCAGGGCTTTGCTGGTGGCTCACTGGTAAAGAAACCACCTGCCAATGCAGAGGACATGGGTGCTATCCCTGGGTCAGGAAGATCCTCTGGAGAAGGGAGTGGCAACCCACTCTAGCATTCTTTCCTGGAAAATCCCACGGACAGAGGAGCCGGCCTGGCTATAGTCCACGGGTCGCAGACAGTCAGACATGAATTAGCCACTAAGCCACCACGGGTGGCTCAGAGTCAGGTGAATGGTCTCTGAAAGGAGGAGTCGGGTGGGATGGACCAGGTTGTGCTGCAGAAGCAGCTGCCCCAGATCTCAGAGGCTTGAACTGTAAAGATTACCTGTGTGTCTGATGGAAAAGGCAAGGAGGCCTGACCAGCTGAGGTATACTAGGTCCAAGAGAACAGTTGTTTAGGAATGATGGATGCATTTGCTTGTAACATGATGTCTCTTATCAGAACGCCTTTGCCTCAGTGCCTACAGGGCACTAGATACTAAGAGCAGATACCCAGGGAAATAAAGGGTGGGCAGCAAAAAATGACCGCAGATCACAATGCATTTCCAAGCAGGGGGTTAGACCTGGCCTTATGTGTCCTCGAGGCCCCAGTCCTGCCAGATGGTCATCTGGTTTGCTGACTCCGTGGCCAGCGTTAGCTCAGAGAGCTCTGTGCATGAGAGGGCAGGCTTCCAGGACAGAGGGCTGAATGGACGGCTTGTCCCCACCCAGAGATGCTGAACCTCAGCCTCGAGTGAAAGAAGCCGTACTGTCTCCACGGACCTTGCACCTTGTTGGAGTGACCAACAGCTGAAACCCGAGACCCTTAGGACAGCAGGAGTTGATTTCTTGCCAGCGTGACCGTGCTGGTGGAGTGCCTGGGTCAGCCAGCCGTGGTTTCAGGGTGAGAGCTGTGCGCAGGCTGCTCCACGGCCAGGCAGCAATGTCACAGCTGACCAGGCAGAGCTGAGTGACAGAAGAACGTGGGTTTACAAGCCAAGGTCAGGTGTTGCCTACGGGGCTCAGGTTCCATGGCAGAGACATAGTCACATGGCTGCACCTGGCTGCAAAATGTCATCTTAAATGTGCCCAAAGAAGGGACATTCTTGGAGCCTTTGGAAATGAGGGACACGTGAACTGGAAGGACTTAAAGTCACGAGCTATTCTGAAATGATTTCTACCTTTTCTGTCTAGGAAAAATATTAATCTGGACAGTTTACTGCAGAGGAATGGAACATAAACTCATTTCATTATTAAGAACGTTGCCTGGATTAGTATAAGGATTGCTGTTCAGTTGCTAAATTGTATCCAACTCTTTGCAACTCCATGGACTGCACCAGGCTTCCCTGTCCTTCACTATTTTTCAGTTTGCACAAACTTATGTCCGTTGAGTCAGTGATGCCATCCAAACATCTCATCCTGTCTCCCCCTTCTCCTCCTGCCTTTGATCATTCCCAGCATCAGGGTCTTTCCCAGTGAGTGAGCTCTTCACATCAGGTGGCCAAAGAATTGGAGCTTCAACTTCAGCATCAGTCCTTCCGATGAATATTCAGGGTTGATTTCCTTTAGATTGACTGGTTTGATCTCCTTGCAGTCCAAGGGACTCTCAGGGATAAAGACGCTTCCCCTTAAAGCCAAACCATCTGCTGGCTCAGGAGTGCCACGTAACACAGAAAGAGGTCATCACTTCCTGAGAACAGATCTGTGCCCTGGCACTTAGGCAGTCTCTACCATTTGGGGAGACTCCCCTCTGTCTGGGCAAGTGAGGTGCCTGCTGTCTTGATTTTGTGATCGTCCCTGCCGCTTCCAGGGTGCAGGGCTGGTACATGCTCCCGGGATTCACAGGGACTCAGCTCATCTGCAGCCAGTGAGGGCTGCAGCTCCAGTCATTCCCTGTGGTCCACGCCAGAGTCCATCTGGCCTCTCAGAGGAGCCACTTGACTGTAAATCCACTTCATCCATTACAAATCCCTCACCGCACTAGCTGAGAGTCAGCGCCTGACTTTCTCTAGTGATTCAGTGAACAGGTGTCTTGATATAGCAACGGGAACCACTATAGTGGTTGGATTTACCTGGATTTATTTAGATGTATTTGCTGTGTACACGGGAATGCAACTGAGTTGGGGTTTTGTGGCTGTGGTTTGCAACTGGAGTTCTGCTGCACGGCCAGCTGTGTGAGATGTCCCAGCCATGTGACTATGGGAGCGATGGTACTATGTACAATAGCACAACCTGAAATTATCTGTGTTCTCACTTGTTTAACATCATCAGAATTTCACTGAATATAATCACGTTAAGGTAAAAGGCATTTAAACTGCTAATGGACTGGGTCATTGGCGTTAATGATGTTCTCAATACAACCTTTAATTACCGTACAAGCTCTTTTTCAAGATCACGTTTCCTGGGATCTGTTGGAGTTATGTTAAAGATACTCCAGCAGGTAATAATGAACAGAACAGCTCTTTCATAGTCNAGCACTTAACTTGTCCTCTAATTTCTAAATTTTTGGCTTGTTTTTTTGGAGTCTTTTGATTTTATAAATATCATTTATTCAAACCATCATATTTTAAATTTCAAGTACTCTTTTGGTCCCTGTTGCTCTTTGTTTCATTAAATTCTGTTCTTGGTTCCTGGTTACAGTATTATTTGTTCCTCGTGGACAGACTGGATTCCACAAAGCCATGTTTATCAAAGCCAGATTCATCACATTTCACTTGAAGGATGAAAGGCTGACTGAAAGCATTCCAATAGCTGAGAGGAAGGAATAGAAAAGGGATACATCATCCACTGTGCACAACAAATCCATGTGGTCCTCCTGTTTTCATGGTGGTACCTTGAACTTCATTTTTACCTGGTATCTTCTACTCTAGGGACTTATTTTTTGTCATCTCCAAAAAATAAAACTCCAGACTTTGCTGGGATAGGGGAGGGAAGATACCTAGCAGCCCAGATTGGGGAAAGAGATCCAGTAGCTTCATAAATGTATTTTACATCAGCTTGCTTTTTTTCATCCCATGATTCATCCCCACATTTGGAGGTAATTGATAGTTCCTGGCCCTTTGGGAGTTGTTTTGTGATTGTTGTCTTATTTCCCACCTGTTTTTCTCATCTGTAGATGAGAAACACTTAGGTGTTAGTTTTTTCTTTCCTGTTGTTAGAGTGAAGCTTTAGGAGAAAGCAAAAGTGAGTACGAAACTACTTCCTTGGGATGGAAAACTGTGATCATCCTTTGTGAGTAAATTTACCTGTAGAGAGGGGTCAGAATCATTTCTACCGAGATTTACCCAGAGGTCAGGCATTCCTGTTTATGTGATTTAGTGAATGTTTTTTTCATCTTTTCTTCCCTTATATACAGTAGGGGATAATATCCATATATCAGGATATCTGAGAAGATCAAATGAGGTAGGGTATGCAAAGTTCTTAGCAGTGTCTCATCCATACTAGTCACTCAGCAAACATTAACTTCTTCAAATCCTTTAGAATGAGACCACAAAACAATTTTTAAAGGACAGAGGTTAGTTCCTCTTCCTCTTTTCTAATGATAACCTTAAGAACTTATTTCCTGTCAGGGGCATTTGTAATTTCCTCAGTTCTGTCTCATCACAACAAAAATTTGAAGCGATGGACCAGTGTTAGAGCTCTGTGTTACAGCTTGGTTTCATTTAGCAAGTAAAGGAAAATACATCCTCGAGGAGTGAGGGCATGCCGACCCAGACCCAAAAGATGTGAAGAGAAGAGAGGCCCCCAGCCCAATTTGGCTCCTATTTTTATATGTTTTTTCTCCTCCCCTTGGGTCTGTCCAAGGAAATGGCAACCCACTCCAGTGTTCTTGCCTAGAGAATCCCAGGGACGGGGGAGCCTGGTGGGCTGCCGTCTATGGGGTCGCACAGAGTCGGACACGACTGAAGTGACTTAGCAGCAACATTTCCCAAAGCTGCTAGAATGACTAAGTTTATAGTGTGCTTCCATATTCAATTCAGTGTCAGGACAACTTTTTAATTTATACCTGTTATGTACATGTTAAGATTCTCACTGTCTGTACTGCAGCAAGGCTAAGTAAGGGCTCCCCAGGTGGCACCAGTGGTCGAGAACCTGCCTGCCGTTGTAGGAGATGAGGGTGCAACCCCTGGGTCAGGAAGATCCCCTGGAGAAGGGCATGGCTACCACTCCAGTATTCTTGCCTGGAGAATCCCGTGGACAGGGGAGCCTGTCAGGCTACAGTCCATAGGGTCACACAGAGCCAGACTCCACTGAAACGACTTAGCATGCACGCATGCGTGCAAGGCTAAATAAAATGCAGGCCTGACCTCAGAGACCTCATAACAGAAAGCCTGAAATGGAGAGTTTATTGTTTGGAACAGGATTTTTCAAATTCCAAATAGGCTAATAAAGACTCTATTAGGAAAACACAGACTCCCTCCTGGGAAACAAGAGGCTGTGAAGCAGCCTGTATTTACATGCTGTTGGAGAGTTGGTACATTTGTTTTGACTTTCTCTAATTAAATTGTAAAGATTTTCTTCAGGTGAAGGATTCTATTTCCTTTCCTCTGTTTTACACGTTCTGGGTGGTGGAGGGACTTTGAATATCCGTGTTTCCCATCACTCAGTCATGTCTGACTCTTTCTGACCCCATGGACTGCCCGGCTCTGTCCATGGGATTCTCCAGACAGGAATACTGGAGTGGCTTGCCAGGTTTCCTCCAGGGGATCTTCCCGACCCATGGATTGAACCTGGGTCTTGCACATTGCAGGCAGAGTCTTTACCATCTGAGCCATCAAGGAAGCATGCCAGGAGCCAAGGTTCAGATCTGTTCTCCGAATTTCCCACCTGCCATCATCCTGTCTGAAGCAATATCTCTGCATAGCTCTTCATTTGTGTTTTTCTAGTGCCCCTCCCCTCTTTGACCTTGATAAAAATGATGCTTTTTTTCTTTTCCCCTCAGCTGGATGCCTTGGAGTTCCTCCAGTGAATACATTCACGCAACCATGACAGCAGAGAATATCTTTGTGAATCCAGAGGACTGACTGACCAGGTAAAAATCAGGTCCTCCCCACTATGCCCTGACTACGTTTTATTGATGAACTTGAATTTTTGACACCAGAAATCATGTTCACACATGTTTATACTTAAGAGTGTAAACTCTTGTTTAATTGCAATGGTATAATAGATAAGTGGCACACTCAGAGTTTTCCAAGCTGAATCTGGTAGATTGGATTATTGGGCTTGACTTCCCCTCTCCCCATTGTGTAATAGTTGTATTGTGCATGCATGTGCCTTCCTAGGCCTCATGGTGGGTGGCATGTATGTCCCTAAACTTTGTTTGGGCTTGGCCACAGTAATGTTAGTGGATGTATAAAATTCCATGGATGGAGGAGCCTTGTGGGCTACAGTCCATGGGGTCTCTGAGAGTCAGACTGAGAGCCTTTACTTTTTTCACTTCATATGATATAGTCAGGATCTGGAAGTCTGCCACACAGTTGGCTTAGTCTCCTGGGTTTCTGCTCTTCCCATGAGGAGGAGGTATTGCAGGAAGCTCTCCTTTTATCCCAGGCTTAGTCACTCTAGTTGACATGCAGACTGGCAGACTGACATGAAAGCAGCTCAGCTGACTTGCGGATGCATGAGTGAGAAATCGATGTTTGTTATTATAAATTTTTGAGTTTTGTGTTATTGTAAGTTCTGTGATGCACTGTTATTGAAAACATTGCAGGCTAAGACTAATAAACCTCTCTAATAATATGCATTTTCAGTTGCTAGCATGGCTCATAGTGTGGATTTATCCCTCAAAATGTCTCTGTATTGCATGCAAAATACTGTGGCTTTCCCCAACATTGTTTTTGAATGATGACCATATTGAATACCTTTTTTATTAATGTATTCTTTTTCTACTGACCTCTAAGTTCTATGAAGTCAACAATTATATCTGATTTATTTCTTATTATACCCCAGCGACTGTCGTGATACCTAACACACAGAAAGTACTCAATTAATATTAATTAATGAGTAAATAAAAATGTAAGAAAGAAAGCTATGTATTTCCCCATCAGAAACATGAACGTAAAAATGTACATGAAAACTGGCCTGGAATATGTAAGAGCATATAAGATTTTATGAGCGATTCCTAGGCTGAAACTTTAGAACTCATGATCAAGATAATGTAGAAACATTTCAGACAGCAGAGGCTGAAAATCCCCTATATTTTGCTCTGATATTTTAAGAGTGGATGTCAATACACATGGCAAGACTCAGGAATTTTCCAGGGGACAGGTGATTTGGCCAGATGAGTCACTTTTCTGGTCATGCTGTGTATCCTTCTGTGTGTTATTTCATCTTTCAGTCATTAAGTCAGCTAAGGGATAGAACAGAAATAAAAGGCAAAGGACTCAGAGATCACTTTTCTAGGACCTAGAAGAAGGGATAAAATATGACCGGAAAAAGTTAGCACTGTCTACCAGCGGTCAGCCATGTAGATGATGTAATGCATTATATATGGTGAGGGTGAAGCTGAGGGCCAGGAACAGAAGGGAGAAAAGTAATAGGCAGGTCATTCTTTGAGGGTATTTGTGTCTATACAGAAAATGGCAGAATGTCCTCATTCTTAATTTTCAGGGTGTACCTCTTTGAAGCAGACTCTTCCCAGTCACATTGGGAATACAGAGGCAGCTCAGCAGACTGACTGGGATTTATGCTAGGACCATTTGTGAGGATTAAATCCATTTAAACTTGGACGGAGGCGATTTCATATGTGGCTAGCCCCATGGAAATGGAGAGGTAATTTTAAGCGTGGGTGGGATGGGGTTGGGGGTTGGAATTCACAGGGAAGATGAGTGAGCTGCAGGCCAATGAGTGCTTTCTTGCTGAAGTCATCTTTTAATGATGCAAATTTGTGGTGAGTCATTTAGAATGAGCTGGCTGGAGGTTTGATTTTGACTTCTATGGTGGGGAGTTTTGTGATTTCTCCACTTCATTGTTGCTCTCTGGGTGACTTGTGTGAAGAGAACAAAAGAGCTAGGGCGGAGGTACAATAGATGCACACACTGAAACAGGAGGATATGGTCTGCTCCTCTTGGTGTGATTTTAGGCAAGGTACTTGTTTTCTCCAGACAGTGTCTTTTCCGTCCCTTGAGCTCATAGCCCTCATTACTTACATACCTTTTTCCGGTTGAGATGATTCTTGACACCATAGGTCCATGGGAACCCAGCCATTTGTTGAATGGCGGTGACTGAGATGTTCAAGCACATTTATAATTTTAAACTCTTAGCAAGCCAAAAAAAAAAGAAAAAACCAAACAAACACACACCTTTTCCTTTTATCTCAAACAAAGAGTGAGAAAATTTATGGAACTGGCTGATATTCCAGCAAGTCTGTAGGCTTCAGTGTTGTATTTCATTATGAACAATGGAGTAAAAGTGATGTCTTTAATACTGGACCCAAGCTCCCAACTCCACAAGCTTACCCACATTTTGTTAAGTTTATAAAATATTTGTATTTATCACCGGAAAAATTCCCCAAATGTTTTACATAATAACATCTCATTTAAATTCAGCGCTTGACCTTAGTAGGAGGAAAAATTATAAATTTTCCATCAGTCAGTTTTCCAGATACCAAGGAATATATTGTAGTGCTAACTAAAACAAAAAATAATCATAGAAATCTTTTAAAACTGCTTCAGATGCATTTTTGCCTTATTGGATAGACTGTTGAATACACGTTATTCCTTCCTTAACAACCCATCATTATTCTTATGTTCATAATTATCATAATGGACCATGAAAGAGCATGGTTTTATTCTACCTGTATTGCTGATTATCAGCTCTGTTTTTCTTCCTATGTATACTTTTGTAGCTAGTTTTCTATATTTAGGAAAGGTCAGATGAGCAAGTTATTAGAATGGTATGTAAATTAAGAGTTAATAGGGTATGAGCTGATTTATAATAGGAACTTTAGAATGCCTCTCATTATCTGTTAGAACTTTGCTATTTACTTTTTGATTTCCAAAGTCATGTTCTTGGCATGTGAAGTTTGCATTGTATATATGCATATGTATATATCCCAATGTATATATGTACATACAGGTGCGTGTGTGCTTATCTGTGTGCCTGTATATTGGGATCTAACATTGCGTATGGTCATTTTATTAACAAACAGACCTTGACAAAACCCTGATAGTACTCCATAATAACTGTGTAACCTTGGGCAAATTCTTGTTCTCAACCTCACTTTCCTCAATGTTTAAATGGGAATAGGGATATTTATAGCACCTAGGACAATATTGGAGACATTGTTGTAAAAATATTAATTCCTTTTCTTCTGTTCTTTATAAGAGTAGATGGTGTAGTCTTTTCATTGTGTATCTATTGTCAAAGTCAGTGTTACTAAAAATATTGAACTTGTTTGCTAATGTAATTAAAAGTGGCACAGTGATTTCTTTAATTCAGTAATTTTCTGCCAGTTTGTTTGGAAAGCTTTGTCCAAGAATTGTAAATACATGGTGTATATGCCACCATTTTTCTCCCATAATTGATACTGATTCTCTTTGCCATTGAACCTCAAAGTCTTTCTCAACACAGTGCCAGCTTATACAACCAATCCATCAGAACTGGCACATAGGATGAAACCTAAATCCTTGATTTAGTCACTAGATTGATGATTTCCAAAATCATAATAATTTTCACTGTTTAAAAAAAGCAGGTGAATTGAAAAGTAGACAGAAGAACTTCCCCTAAGGTGTTAGTGGATAGTGACTAGAGAAAACTCAGGGCCTGTTTTGGAAGAGAAATACTTAACAGCAGAGAGAGGATGTGAAGGTCTGAACATTTCTCATTACTCCAGTCAGCATCTTCAGTCATAATGCCAAGAAAATAAGCTTGCTCAGCCCTGAGACTGGTAGCAAGTCCATCAACTATTGTTATCCGCCCTTCATCTGAAAGGAAGTCCTGTTTTCAGATTCATCTCACACCTTAGATGTCTTTTGTTTTATTGAGGGGGGGGTTCTGTTATTTCAGAGATAATATTTTTCATCTTTCAATCCAATCTAGTGAGCACATATTAAACACCTACTGTATGTCAATTCATTCTGTATCCTTGAGGCTTTCTCNTTTTCAGATTCATCTCACACCTTAGATGTCTTTTGTTTTATTGAGGGGGGGGGTTCTGTTATTTCAGAGATAATATTTTTCATCTTTCAATCCAATCTAGTGAGCACATATTAAACACCTACTGTATGTCAATTCATTCTGTATCCTTGAGGCTTTCTCTGCACTGGAGGTGTATACCTGCGGACACGTTGACCATGTCAACTTTGATATTTCCATGAGAGAGGAAGAGCAGTTATCCTTCCCAGAATTTATTATCTTGTCTTTTTACCCTGTTCCTACTATCAAACTAATTACTGCTGGAAATATTGAACTTATTTGCTATTGTAATTAAAAATGGTGAAGTGATTTATTTAATTATTTTCTGCCAGTTTATTTGTTTGCACTGCTTAGTCCAAGAATTGTAAAGTACAAGGTATATATGCCACCTTTTCTCTCTCTCTCTTTTTTGAGTTAGTAGCCATCTAGATGGATGACTTCCTAATGAAAGTGAATGGAAAAGGCTAACTCTTAGATGTTACAAAATGTTTCCTGACTTACACTATCTTTGTGAGCACTGCCCCCTTTAAAGATCAGTCAGCTCCAGAACCTAAGCAGACTCTCTTGGATCTGCAGTGTGCTCTTGCAGAAATGAGTTCTGTAGCTCCTTCTTTTGGACTGATCTTCGAATTTATTTGGAAAGCCTGTTATTTTGGAGTGAGCTAAGTACTGGGATACAGAGGAAAATGAGATCTCTGACTGCCTGAGCAGCTCACAGACCAGGGAGGGTCCTGACATGTAAATGAGTAATTAGCATGAAATGGAGGCACCAAGAGGGCATGGTTTCTGAACTGACACTGGATGGATGATCTGACGTTCATCAGGTAGAGATAGAAATGGGATAAGGGCATTCCAGGGAAAGGGATTTCAGAAGGAGACAGCAAGTCAGTAAGCATCAAGAGCAATTTATAAAGTAACAGGGTCGTGAATTATCTGCTGTGCTACTACTTGTGGGGTCAGAGGAGGGAAGATAGAGGAATGAATCAAAATGGAATTGGAACTGAGGTTCAAGTCATGAGACGTGTTGAAGTTCATGTCAGAGCATTTTCATTTTCCGTAGATAAGGAAGCCGCTCCAAAAATCACTCTGGGAATAACATGATATTAATGGTCAGCATTTGAGCATATCTGTATCATNAAAAAAAAAAAAAAAAAGAAAAAGTGTGAATTAGCAGTTGTCTGCCTAGGCATTTCGGGGGTCTCAGACCTGGAAGCTGAGAGCCCTGTGGGACAGGCGATGACTCCGTGGAGCTCAGTAAAGCAAACAGTGGAACCCGCTTGATATTGCCCTGAGCTGTCTGGGGTGGGCACGGGGCTGAGTGTACGCTGCCAATCTTGTTAGACCTGCCCGTGTGCGGGTGGGGGGCTGGACGGTCCACGCTGGCTGCGGGCAGACTGGGACCCTGCACACACGTGGCTTCTGCGTGTAGGCTGCGGTTGTCTGAGGACAGGGCTGCAGTCTCGCTGGCATCTCGACCTGATGCTGACAGCTGCTTTTAACTTTCTGCACTCACACAGGCTTCCGCGCGGGAGATGGTCCTCCTCCCTGAGCGCTCCTGTCACAGACGCTAATGTCACGCCACGGCACACCACCCAGAGCGCCAGCGCTTGGCCCCAGGACGGCCGGAGGAGCCGGCGCTTAGCCGCCGTGGCGCGCAGGAGCCGTGCGCTGGCTCGGGCTTGTCACCGAGCACTTTAAAGCCTGGCCCTCACCCTTCCCATCTCTTCTACTTTCCCGGAATCTCCATTTCCCACTGTGCTCCTGGCATAGACCAAAGCATGCAAGACCCATAACTTGAATCACAAACACCTTGACATTTTGTTCCAGAATGAGAACGTCCCTGAGCCTTATGCCAGGGAGCCAGACAGCCCGTTTGGATGTGTTTAAACAGGTGGCCTCTGCTGCACCCGAGGGCCTGCTTCATCTGGGAATTGAGATGGAGTCAGCAAGTCCCTATCACAGCCCATCTTCAGTACCAGGTCCTGGGGATAAAAAGATGAATAAAAGCAAACAGGCCAAACAAACACATATCTAGTGTGCAATTTGTAAACGTACATATTGTGGCTCAGTTGTCAAGTCGTGTCCAACTCTTTGTGACCCCGTGGACTATACAGTCCACCTGGCTCCTCTGCCCATGGAATTCTCCAGGCAAGAATACTGGAGTGGGTGGCCATTCCTTTCTCCAGGGGATCTTCCTGACCCAGGGACTGAACCTGGGTCTCCTGCACTGCGGGCAGACTCTTTACCATCTGAGCTACCCTCTGGAAATAGACAGGGAGGAGAATTGATTCTGGTTGGGTGATTCAGGCTCAGGGCTTTGCTGGTGGCTCACTGGTAAAGAATCCACCTGCCAATGCAGAGGACATGGGTGCTATCCCTGGGTCAGGAAGATCCTCTGGAGAAGGGAGTGGCAACCCACTCTAGCATTCTTTCCTGGAAAATCCCACGGACAGAGGAGCCGGCCTGGCTATAGTCCACGGGTCGCAGACAGTCAGACATGAATTAGCCACTAAGCCACCACGGGTGGCTCAGAGTCAGGTGAATGGTCTCTGAAAGGAGGAGTCGGGTGGGATGGACCAGGTTGTGCTGCAGAAGCAGCTGCCCCAGATCTCAGAGGCTTGAACTGTAAAGATTACCTGTGTGTCTGATGGAAAAGGCAAGGAGGCCTGACCAGCTGAGGTATACTAGGTCCAAGAGAACAGTTGTTTAGGAATGATGGATGCATTTGCTTGTAACATGATGTCTCTTATCAGAACGCCTTTGCCTCAGTGCCTACAGGGCACTAGATACTAAGAGCAGATACCCAGGGAAATAAAGGGTGGGCAGCAAAAAATGACCGCAGATCACAATGCATTTCCAAGCAGGGGGTTAGACCTGGCCTTATGTGTCCTCGAGGCCCCAGTCCTGCCAGATGGTCATCTGGTTTGCTGACTCCGTGGCCAGCGTTAGCTCAGAGAGCTCTGTGCATGAGAGGGCAGGCTTCCAGGACAGAGGGCTGAATGGACGGCTTGTCCCCACCCAGAGATGCTGAACCTCAGCCTCGAGTGAAAGAAGCCGTACTGTCTCCACGGACCTTGCACCTTGTTGGAGTGACCAACAGCTGAAACCCGAGACCCTTAGGACAGCAGGAGTTGATTTCTTGCCAGCGTGACCGTGCTGGTGGAGTGCCTGGGTCAGCCAGCCGTGGTTTCAGGGTGAGAGCTGTGCGCAGGCTGCTCCACGGCCAGGCAGCAATGTCACAGCTGACCAGGCAGAGCTGAGTGACAGAAGAACGTGGGTTTACAAGCCAAGGTCAGGTGTTGCCTACGGGGCTCAGGTTCCATGGCAGAGACATAGTCACATGGCTGCACCTGGCTGCACAATGTCATCTTAAATGTGCCCAAAAAAGGGACATTCTTGGAGCCTTTGGAAATGAGGGACACGTGAACTGGAAGGACTTAAAGTCACGAGCTATTCTGAAATGATTTCTACCTTTTCTATCTAGGAAAAATATTAATCTGGACAGTTTACTGCAGAGGAATGGAACATAAACTCATTTCATTATTAAGAACGTTGCCTGGATTAGTATAAGGATTGCTGTTCAGTTGCTAAATTGTATCCAACTCTTTGCAACTCCATGGACTTCACCAGGCTTCCCTGTCCTTCACTATTTTTCAGTTTGCACACACATGTCCGTTGAGTCAGTGATGCCATCCAAACATCTCATCCTGTCTCCCCCTTCTCCTCCTGCCTTTGATCATTCCCAGCATCAGGGTCTTTCCCAGTGAGTGAGCTCTTCACATCAGGTGGCCAAAGAATTGGAGCTTCAACTTCGGCATCAGTCCTTCCGATGAATATTCAGGGTTGATTTCCTTTAGATTGACTGGTTTGATCTCCTTGCAGTCCAAGGGACTCTCAGGGATAAAGACGCTTCCCCTTAAAGCCAAACCATCTGCTGGCTCAGGAGTGCCACGTAACACAGAAAGAGGTCATCACTTCCTGAGAACAGATCTGTGCCCTGGCACTTAGGCAGTCTCTACCATTTGGGGGGACTCCCCTCTGTCTGGGCAAGTGAGGTGCCTGCTGTCTTGATTTTGTGATCGTCCCTGCCGCTTCCAGGGTGCAGGGCTGGTACATGCTCCCGGGATTCACAGGGACTCAGCTCATCTGCAGCCAGTGAGGGCTGCAGCTCCAGTCATTCCCTGTGGTCCACGCCAGAGTCCATCTGGCCTCTCAGAGGAGCCACTTGACTGTAAATCCACTTCATCCATTACAAATCCCTCACCGCACTAGCTGAGAGTCAGCGCCTGACTTTCTCTAGTGATTCAGTGAACAGGTGTCTTGATATAGCAACAGGAACCACTATAGTGGTTGGATTTACCTGGATTTATTTAGATGTATTTGCTGTGTACATGGGAATGCAACTGAGTTGGGGTTTTGTGGCTGTGGTTTACAACTGGAGTTCTGCTGCACGGCCAGCTGTGTGAGATGTCCCAGACATGTGACTATGGGAGCGATGCTACTACGTACAATAGCACAACCTGAAATTATCTGTGTTCTCACTTGTTTAACATCATCAGAATTTCACTGAATATAATCACGTTAAGGTAAAAGGCATTTAAACTGCTAATGGACTGGGTCATTGGCGTTAATGATGTTCTCAATACAACCTTTAATTACCTGCAAGCTCTTTTTCAAGATCACGTTTCCTGGGATCTGTTGGAGTTATGTTAAAGATACTCCAGCAGGTAATAATGAACAGAACAGCTCTTTCATAGTCGAAGAGAAGTACCTAATGCTTCTGCAGTAAAGAGCAGGAGGCTGCTGGCACGCACAGGCACGCAGCCATGCCTGCAGCAGCCTTGGGCCCCGGGAAGCCTCCGTGATGCTCTGGAGAAGATGCAGGAGTCCTGGCAACAGGTGGCACCAGGTCAGGCAGCACCATGGCGCCTGGAGAAGAGGGTTGGGGGGCATCCGTGGAAGGGGCTGTGCTCCCTCTGGGCAGACACAGAGGAACCCAAGCCATCCTTCTAAGCCCGAGAGGGGCCCAGGCCAGTGGGACCCTGCGGCAGGCTTGCTGGGAAACGGGGGGCACATTCAATCTGGAGAGACTGAGCAGGGTTTCATGAAGGGAGCGTGTGTCCACTGTGGGCAGAACTCGGGGAGACCTAAGAGGGGGCGTATCCTGAGCTGCTCACCAGGGACATGGCCAGTCTCAGGCCAGGGAGGCAGGGAGAGTGGTCGACAGAACCGGAGAGGGAGCGGCTGCCTGCAGAGGCTGTAGGCAGAGGGCGACCTGACATGGAGGAGGCTGGACACCACACCCCCCTGCACCCTCTGGGTCCCCTGCAGCACTGCTCATGGATTAATGCTGCAGACACCTGCGGCACACCCGAGGCCGCTCTCCCTCCTGGCACAGAGCAGGACAGAGGGTGGGTGAAGGCAGAGAGCGGGGCTGCAGCTCAGCCACGGCCTCCAGCCTCTCAGGACGGAGGGGCTCTCACTGCAGGACTCATCTGCAGGACCTGAACCAGGAAGAGAGGACCTGGATTGTCCTCAGGGAAGGGAGAGCTGGACGACAGGCGGGTCTGGGTTACAGTTGCAGGAGGGCCCTCACCAGCAGTGAGTCTGGGCAATTCTGGAATTCTGGTGCCCCCTGTATTCTCCTGTTCAAAGTGGGGATGATGGTTCCTGTGGGGCTTAGGCAAGACCAGACATGTAAGGAGTATGGAGGGCAGGGCTGAGGGGACTTAGCAGAGGCAGAGCTGCAAGGCGAGGAGCAGCGTGAGGTGTGGAGGAGAAACAGGGCAAATGTGCCAGCAGAGGGAAAGAAAGGCCAGCTCTCCTGATGAGGGTGGTGAAGGCCACGCCGAGGAGCTCAGCCTCTGCCTGTAGCAAGAGGAGACGCTACAGGGCTTGGGCAGAAAGAGATGGGGGCTCAGGCTTTGCCAGGGGCAAGCAGAACAGAGTGAAGGGGCTGGAAGTGGAAAGGAGCTCGCTGAAAGCTGGTTACGGGGGTTAATTGTCTCAACAGTTGATCCAGAGAGGTTAGGAATGGACAGATCTTGTGTTAGTTCCCTAGTGCTGTGTGACATATTAGTACAGTCTTGACAGCTCAGAATGACATATTATTAAACCTCACAGTCTCTGTCCATCAAAAGGAAGGATACAGCTTTGCTGGGCTTTGATCAAGGTAGGTGTGCAGGACTGTGGTCTCATCTGAAGGCTCAGCTGGGGATCGTTCTGCTTCTAAAACCATGTGTCTGTTGGTGGCATTCATTCTCTTGCAGCAGCAGGTTCGGGAGCCTAAGGTTCCTGCTGGCAGTTGGCTGGAGACCACCTCCGGGATCTGGCCATGTGGTGCTTCCATAGGCCATCTCACACAGCGAGCAGAGGACCACATCCAAGCAAGGCCAGTTTTACAGTGGGGTGCACTGTGACTGTGTATGCAATCCATGCCTCCTGTCACTTGGCCACCTCCTGTTGGTTAGAAGTTAGTCAAGCTTCCCGCACATTTCAGGGCCGGGGAGGGGTCCCACAAAAGGGTGTGAATACCATGAGGAACATCATGGACCACCCTGGAGTCTGCCCACTGTAGGTCCTAAGGCACACAGGTCAAGTATTTTCATTTCAAAAAAATCCAATAATTCAATGCTCAGTATAATCTATGTATGTATAAATGTTCTCTTTTTTCTTTAAGAAAAGAGACAAATAAGGATTCACTTGCATGCAACTCTGTTGACTTGAAGTATATTATTTCTGTAAGTTGTGACATCAGAATCCAATTATGATTCTGTAAGAAAAAGAGCCTTGGAAAAATCCCAAAGTATATTTGAGACATCCCTGGGGATTCCACCAACTTCAGTAAGAAAAACAGTCACTTCAGAAACTGAAATTTTATTCCATAGAGATGGCTTTTGATGGGAAATTATGGTAAAAGAGAAGTTTTCATATTACAAAAATACTTTTCTTTTTTCAGTTTTCAGCCACATGACAACAGAAAAAAAAAAAATCTCAAGTAAATTATAAAACTCCCTGAGATGTATCTGTGAACCTCTGGCCTTGGACACCATTGTGAGAAATATTATTTTAAACCATTAATCTCATTGTACACAACTGTAATATGTCAGATTTATAGAGATCATGGCATTTATGTTTCAGGATATGTAAAAAGAATCACGAACAAGTTGATTTTTGGCTTACAACATCTTCCACATCTAGCATAATATATTAGAAATACTACAATTGTTACCATACAAAAACCATGAGAAAAAAATCTAGATAGTAACTAGATATTTTGATAGTTGTTTTAAAAATGATTTTGAAGCATCTGTCTGCATGCTTTTATGTAAATAGATACTAGGGTAATTAATCGACCTTCTAATTTTTTTCAACTTCATCTGAACTTTTTAATAAAACATATTCATTATATTCTCAGTTATTTGTTTCCTGCATCTGCAAGATGCATGAGTTAAACATATTAATTATAATAAATAAAAGATAGGAGAAGCAGCAGGTATTCCCTCCCGTGATCCACAGATAATTTAATTCTTTGACTTGTTCCAGCTTTTTGGTTCCCGCTGGGCCAGGCTTTGGGCTCTGCAAAGGGAACCTTCCTGGGCGTCACCTCTGCAAGTTTTGCCAAATACGCAGTGATTTGTCCCAGGAAGTGTGGGGAGGTGAGGAGTATCCCTTCCACTCTGTGGCCAGCTGAAAGTGAAAGTGTTAGTCGCTCAGTTGTGTCCGACTCTTTGTTACCCCACGGACTGTAGCCCACCAGGTTCCCCTGTCCATGGGATTCTCCAGGCAAGAAGAGTGGACTGGGTTGCCATGCCCTCCTCCAAGGGATCTTCCCAACCCTTGGATCAAACCTGGGTCCTCCACATTGCAGGCAGATTCTCTACTGTTTAAACCACATGGGAAGCCCCACGGCCAGCAGAAACTCAAGACAAACTTCCAGGCCAGTTTGAGGTGGAAGGCAAAGACATATTTGGGAAGAGAGTCTGCTTGAGTGGGCTGAATTCCGGCCCCAGGGCACCACCTCTGTGCCACCAGACGCTTGCGGTGGAGGGCTCTCGACTTCCTTCCTGCTCACCCCAGCAAGCCCACGTTCTCTGGCTTCAGAGCATCTGATCCCTTCACTTCTAAACACTTTACATTCAAGACTTAGAAGAACCATTCTAAACAAAACCGAGGGATTTGGCTAACCAGAGGGCATCTTAAATACTTGTTTGCATTCAGACCCTCCTGGGGAGCCGGGCCTGCGGGCCTGTGGGAAGGAAAGCCTCCCTGCGATGCCTTTAAAAACTTCGTGAAGCAGCTGATGAACCAAACTGGAAAGGTCAGAGGATTCCAGCTGAGAAGGGGCCGCTCTGCCTACTGACCATGTTGGGGTCGCCTGGTCCAGCCTGCGTGCTGGCGCATCGGGGTCACCCTGGTGGAGACAGTGCTGTGCGCACTGCAGTCTGGAGGCGAGCCCTGTGCCGCCCTGCGGGGCCCCAGGCAGAGAGACAGGAGCTGAGTGTGGACCAGACTCACAGCCGAGGCTTTGGCTGTGGATGAAGGGAGAGGGGAGGAAGAAAATGGAGCTCACAGCTCAGGGTCAGAGTCAAGCCTGGCTGAGGCGGCCTGGACACTGTGACGGCCGCCCGAGGGTCCAGGTCCCCCTGGGGACGGAGGCTCCCCCTCCCCAGCTGGAGACATGCTGGCTCCTGGTGAAGGCCCATGACGGAGGCCCTCCCAGCCTCCATGACGGAGGCTCCAGGTCAAGCCTCTGGGGAGGGCGCCCCACATCCAGGGGCTGGTCACCGCAGGGGTTGCCAAGGCCTGGACCGCAGGCCTGGATCCCGTCCCCTCAGGGAATGCACGCAGCATGCTTTCTCACGCACTGCAGAATACAGCCTCAGGCCCCGCAGGGTCGCTTTCTCGGCTCTTTCCAGTCACCCCTGCCTGCTGTACGCAGGGGTCCAGGGCAGAACTTAACACCCCAGCCTCCATAGTCCTGGCCCAACCTCCAGCTTCTTCTCCATCTTCACATCTTTGCAAGCAGTTCACTTGTTTCTTCTCTGCTTCTTCCTCTCTCCACCTGCCCCCCACCCCACCTCCACCGGCATAGCCTCCAGACTGGATTTGTGGACTCCTGCTCCGTTAAGATTCCCGGAGTGTGGAAGGAGGACCCAGGAGAAAGGACATCTGCTCTCTTGGCAACCGCTGGGCCCTTTGTTTAGAGGAAGGCCGGATCTAAGAACCTGCAAGTCCTGGAGTTCCAGGGAGGAAGGGCAGATTTTCCGCCACTCCTGTCCACAGATGGATGAGTTTAATTCTACCACCTTCTTTGGTGTTTTTATTTTTATTTTTTTCCACTGACCCTATCTTTCTTTTTATCTCCTTGCTTGTCTTAGATAGGAGTTTAAAAAATCATTTCACTGATTTTTCCTCTTTCAAGCTGGAAACTTTCTCAGATTTCAGTTTTTGGGTTTATTTTGAAAATTGCAACACACAGACTGAAGCATTCGAGTTTAAAGTTCACCAAAATCTTTCTCCTCCCAGGTAATACAAACAATGTAGTGTATTCTAACCATTTCCTAGATCCTGGTTGGAATTTTCATTCTCGTTCTTTATTAGCTCCACTAGAAATATCACAACAAACTGTGGAAAATTCTTAAACAAGTGGGAATACCAGAAACCTTATCTGTCTCCTGAGAAACCTGTATGGAGGTCAAGAAGCAATAATTAGAACTAGACATGGGACAATGGACTGATTCAAAATTGTGAAAGGAATACGTTGTCAAGGCTGTATACTGTCACTCTGCTTAGCTAACTTCTATGCAGAGTACATCATGTGAAATGCCAGTCTGGATGAATCCCAAGCTGGAATCAAGATACCTGGGAGACATATAAACAACCTCAGATATGCAGAAGGTACAACTTTAATGGCAGAAAGTGAAGAGGACTAAAGTCTCTTGATGAAAGTGAAAAAGGAGGTGAAAAGCTGGTCTAAAACTCGACATTCAAAAAACTAAGATCGTGGCATCCAGTCCCATCACTTCATGACAAATAGATGGGGGAAAAGTGGAAACAGTGGCATATTTTATTTTCTTGGGCTCCAAAATCACTGTGGACAGTGACTGCAGCTATGAAATTACAAGATGTTTCTACCAGGAAGAAAAGCTATGACAAACTTAGACAATATATTAAAAAGCAGAGACATTACTTTGTCACTAAAGGTCCATATAATCAAAGCTATGGATGTAAGAGTTGGACCTAAAGAAGGCTGAGCACTGAAGAGCTGACACAGTTCAATCGTGGTGCTGAAAAGACTCTTGAGAGTCAAAACAGTCAATCCTAAGGGAAATCAACCCTGAATATTCATTGGAAGGACTGATGCTGAAGCTGAAGTTCCAATACTTTGGCCACCTGATGCAAAGAGCTGACTCACTGGAAAAGGCCCTGATGCTGGGAAAGATTGCGGGCAGGAGAAGAAGGGGGTGACAGAGGATGAGATGGTTGGATTGTGTCACAGGCTCAATGGACATGAATTTGAGCAAACTCCAGGAGGTAGGGAAGGACAAGGAAGCCAGGTATGCTGTAGTCCATGGGGTCTCAAAGCATCAGACACCTCTTGGTGACTAAACAACAGCAACAACAGAAATAATTATTGTCACTATGTCGCTTGTACTTGCCCAGAAACTCACTCTTGCACTGAAGACCTTTCACCTTCTTTCCTTAGTTCCTCTTAAATTATGTTTATTGTCTTTAATTCTCTGCAGGTTCACCTGACTTTTCTAGATATTTTTCTTTGTTTTTTTGTATTTGAGATTGTTTTGACCTCTTGAGTCTGTGTATCAGGGTCTTCCACTGGTTTTGGAAAATTCTCACTCATGATCTTATCAGATATTTCCTGTTCTTCATTTTCCCCTCTACTTCTATAACTCCGGTCATACATATGTGTGCTTGTCCGAGTATCCACATGTTCCCCACACTCCTGACCCTCCCTCCTGGGGTGTGTGCCAGTTTTTGGTCCGGACTTTGTTTTTTATTTTCCTTCTTTCTCACGAATTCCCTTTGTCTATCACCCCTTCTGATGCCAAGAGTGTCTATTGGTTTTGTTAAATGTTTAGTCATCTTATCTTTCATTTTTAGAAACTCTCTGGTCCTTTTTCAAATCTGCTCTGTCCTCTTTTATGTTTTTTTTTTTTTTTTAATTCCCTGAAGGTTTCCATCTTGTTGTTTGGTTCTTTAACAGTGGGAAGCATGGGAAAGGTAAGTTCTCTGCTGATAATTCCAGGGTTGCTTCTGCTCTCATAGATTTCTGTTCTTCCTCACCCATCTTGCTTATTTCCTTGTGTGGCCCTGTGAACATTTACTCTTTGTGTGACTGTGCCCTCCTCAGGGAGGTGCCAGCTGCCCATGTTCTTAAAAAAAAAAAGGAATATAGTTGCTTACAAGGCTGTGTTAGTTTCTATTGCACAGCAAAGTGAACCGGCTCTACACACACATATATGCTCTCTTCCTTGGATTTCCTGCCCAGTTACGTCACCACAGAGCACTGAGTGGGGTTCCCTGAGCTACACAGCAGGCTCTCACTAGCTATCTATTTTATACGTAATATCAGTAGTGTTTATATGCCAATACCTGTCTCCCAATTCATCCCCCTTCCCCCTTGATGTCCACGTGTTTATAGAGTTGTGGATAGATCTAGAGACTATTGCACAGGGTGAAGCAAATCAGAAGGAGAAAAAACAAATACCATATATTATCCCCGCATTCTGGTCTGATCTTCCTTGTCCCACCGGGCTGGGGCCCTGATACGTATGAATATGCAGTTGCTCAGGGATCACAGCCTCCAAAGGACCTGATGCTTTTCTGATCCCTATGGGGCCTTTCCTATAGTCTCCTGAGGTGGGGAATGGACAGGCCACGTGGGTGTTGGCCTCACACCATCAAAATAGCCCAGGACCAAAAGAGGGGTCTCCTCCGAGGCCTTCGGGGTTTGTGATTCTGCCTTCTCCAAGTCATTCCAGAACATGGCCTGGAGAACCCTATTACCATTTCATTCTTCTCTGCTTTTATGGGGATGTCTATTTTGTGAAGCAAAATATTGTTTTAATCAGAGTTTGTTGTTTCAGTCAGAGTTAATCCCAATGATTCAGTCACCATTACTAGTAACACAATCTTCCATGTTAATCTTCCCTATTTGTTGATATACTTTATTTCTGAAAGTAACTACCCTTTTAAAATTTTAGATTTTAAATTAAAATTTTGCTTTAAACATTTATATTCAATTTTAAATTAAATTAAAATGCATATGAAAACATATTCTCTATAAATATCAAGTATAAAAAAATTGTCTATTGATTTCCAGTTGTACAGTAACATTTTATCAATATATTTTAGAATCTTTTCTGTGTTCTTGGGCTTCCAAACATCTCAAAAATATAAAGGCATTTAATTTCACAAAGGAGAAGTCTGAGGGCAACCTCACTTACTCTGTGTAAGCAACTTCTTTTCAATTTTGCTTTTGTTTCCTGCATACATACTTGTTACATTTTTTATTTATCCTTAAAACTTGAGGCTATTATCAGTGTATTTCTATGGGATTTTATTTAGTGCAAATCCAGTTTTGCTAGTGGAAAGCCATTTCAGACTTTAGATTCAAGCTTTTTTTTTTTCCCTTCCAACTTTAGGAAGATTTATTTTGCTTCTGTCCCATTTATCCTGGGCTTTTCTTCATGAAACGCAACCATCTCCATATCCCATCTCCACTCTCTGCCCTTCTCATCTGTCATATTCTCTCTCATGATATTAATTGTTTTGTCCTTCTTCCCTCACTCTTTGGAAGGTCATGGATCCTTTCTGGATCTGATGTTTACTTGCCGGATCACTTGCCCCATTTACAGCCTCAGGTCNTAAATTAAATTAAAATGCATATGAAAACATATTCTCTATAAATATCAAGTATAAAAAATTGTCTATTGATTTCCAGTTGTACAGTAACATTTTATCAATATATTTTAGAATCTTTTCTGTGTTCTTGGGCTTCCAAACATCTCAAAAATATAAAGACATTTAATTTCACAAAGGAGAAGTCTGAGGGCAACCTCACTTACTCTGTGTAAGCAACTTCTTTTCAATTTTGCTTTTGTTTCCTGCATACATACTTGTTACATTTTTTATTTATCCTTAAAACTTGAGGCTATTATCAGTGTATTTCTATGGGATTTTATTTAGTGCAAATCCAGTTTTGCTAGTGGAAAGCCATTTCAGACTTTAGATTCAAGCTTTTTTTTTTCCCTTCCAACTTTAGGATGATTTATTTTGCTTCTGTCCCATTTATCCTGGGCTTTTCTTCATGAAACGCAACCATCTCCATATCCCATCTCCACTCTCTGCCCTTCTCATCTGTCATATTCTCTCTCATGATATTAATTGTTTTGTCCTTCTTCCCTCACTCTTTGGAAGGTCATGGATCCTTTCTGGATCTGATGTTTACTTGCCGGATCACTTGCCCCATTTACAGCCTCAGGTCCTGTTTTGTTCCATGTCAACATCATTCCTTTTCTTTAATTTGTTCTTTATTGACTCCCTTTGAATTATTCACTGCCTCTTATCCTGTTGGTTATTTACTCATCCTTCACCTCTTATTTCTGAAACTTCTTCTCTTATTTTTTAAAGATATTTTTGAGAGCTCCAGTAGGTGCTTTTCAACTTTACTGAGGTTTATTTTTGCAAGCTGTATTTTTTTAAACATAGTTTTCTTTGTTTCTGGATATCACAGAATCTCTGGGGTTTGCTTAACTCTTCGTTTATTTCTGAGTGCAGAAATGTCTCTCCACGTGCGGTTATGGCCGTAGAGAGGTGGGGCGGATTCTACCTTCCCTGTGCTTCTGCTACTGTTGGTAAAACGCTCATCTCATCTGTTGAGCCAGAACATGAGCAGACATAGTTGTGTTCTAAGATATCAGCAGCCGCACCCTAAGGGGAGGAGAGGGAGCCCTGGGCAGTCCCAGAAGACACCTCTTTCCTTGAGGATTCCTCACTCGACTCATCCATTTATTTGTTCCCTTATCTA